>OZ012735.1:616457734-617057734 GCA_963859935.3 Lathyrus sativus | reverse complement strand
AAATAACATGCTAATGTGTGATAATCATCTGGGTAATAATTTTGGACTATTTGGAAGTGTATGGAATTGATTCAAGTGAGTTTTGGAGGTTCTGCAATGGCAAAAATTGTTTTTGGTTTTGTTAACAGGGTTACGGGCATCACTTGTATAACACTCTGGTCGTCATGTGTTGCGAAGCGTTGATATGCGTAAGGTGTCTGACGAGGAGACCTTTATGGTCTCCAAGAAAGCATATGTCTTTCCGACCGTCACAAGAGTGACATGTTAAGGGATAGGGTGATGATGGGCGTCACCCTGGTGACGGGCTAGCCGTTATCATGTCAGCGAATGGATTATGACCTTCTGAGTTGGATTTTTGGGGTGGTTTTGTCGTGTGGTCTATGTTTGGTTGTTGTTTAGTGCATTTTGATGAATATTAATTGATTAATTAAATAATATAATTAATTGAGTGGTGAAAATGATGTGTACATATGAATTGTGGGGCTCTATTATACATATTATGTTTACAGTCAGAGTGAGGTTGTAATGATCATTTTGTTGTTGTGTGGATTTTGTACAGTCAGGGTGGAGTTGTATTGCATTGTTAAATGCCACACATCATATGTTGTCGTTATTGTGAAAGAGGCATGTTTGCTAGTTCAGGATGGGGACTAGTGACTTGACCCAAGCTCATAGTGGAGGCTTGGAGCTCAGATTGGGGGCTTGAGATTTGTAGAGATTGGAATGCGGTTCATATGAAGAACAAAATGTTTTTTCGGTACCGCATGTATATAGTGTTGAGTTCTGAGTCAATTCTGAGTGGGGACCATGACAGACATGAGTCAAGTCATTGTAGCATTATATTACAAGATGATGATATGTTTGTGTAATGATGGATACTTATGAATGATTGTACGTGGGTGATTGTGATATGGGTGAAATATGAATACAAGATGTTGATCATCATTTTGATATGTGGATAATTCTGTAAATTTGTGAATTTATCTTGATTGTTTATGCACTTTTATTATTTGAATGTATTATCACGCCCTTTTTGTGTGGTTTCTTATGTGCTCCTCTGGAGTACAAGTAATCACGTACTTGAGTAGGAGCTTGAGGTTGAGGATATGTTTTGCCTCTTTGGTTGCTTGCCGTTCGAGTCTATAGTTGGACTCGCTCTGATATGTAAAACAAGAGAACAATATATTTTGTCATTTATTTTATGTTTCATAATCTTTCTTTTAATTCATGATGTTCTGAACCAGGTTTTTAAAACTAATAATGTTGTTGAGGCTTTTAATTCTAAACGTTTCATAATTTTTCGTTGCTTATCGAATGAGTGAGTTGTTTCATGATTATGCGGTTCAAACTTTTTTTATGGTTGTGAGTAGCATCCTGCTCGGTGCATATTTGTGATTTATACATGTTTTATTTACTTATTTGCCGAGTCAGGAAGTAGGGTATTACATAGAACATAATATTCTTTTAAGATTCCCCTTTTGAATATAACAAAAGAATAAATTTAAAGATATTGCGTCTCTCTAAATCACTTGTCGCAAGAGTTGATCTAGAACAAAATTTCTTCTTAAGATATATATCTCTTAAGGACCTTTCATCATAATGCTTCTAGAGATGTCCTTAACCATCAAGATTATCAATATTAGTTTCTTTGGTGGAATCTTCAAAATCATGCTTTGCAAAGCTTTTATTTATTTTTTATTTTTCCCTTAAAGTTGCAAAAGCACCTCTGCAAAATAAATTAAGTTTACACCTTTGATACCCAATTTTTTTGGATCCTTGTGTGTTAAGTTTTAAGATTTCTTAAGTCACACCCTCTAGGCCATCTTAAATAATTTATTTTAGCATAATAAAAAAATTATAAATGACCAATCTTATGATAATCATTGTATTTAGACACAAATCGATTAGTATTCTTCTTAGCATGAAAAATACTTATGAACGATTTATTAGGTTAATAACCTAATCCAATTTTATATTAGGAAGCCCTTTGATTTGATAAAATCAAATCTAGATTATCTTTACGACTTTTCCGGTTGATTATAACCTGGATGGACCAGAGACTTCGTCTATGTTGTTGGAATCCAAGGAGGTGGGGGTGTACCTACAAGACACTCTAATGTTAAAGTAAGAATTAGGGGATGAGAAGACAAGTACAAAGTACTTATTTCTTAGGGCGATTATTGAATACTTGGCCCTCTCAAAGGAGAGGGTTTTTATAATGCCCCTAGCGCTTGGCCATTGATCCCTCTTTTCGGGCCGAAATATTTGTTCCCCAAAAATAGGTAACTGCTAGAAACTAGTCGTTTAGATAGGTAAACATGCTCGAAACTAGTCATTTAGATAGGTAAACATGCTCAAAACTAGTCATTGCTTTGAGCAGGGGTGTGGTCACGGACAAGAGCTTCGTGGCTGTTCCTGGATGGTTGAACCGTGTGTGACGGGAAGAGATGTGATGAAGATCAGCTGATCCTGGGGGTCAGCTGGCCGGCCCTCCCCAGTTGAGAAGCATAGTAGAAAATGTTTTCTTTTGCCCTTAACTGGTAGGGCTTAGGCTATTGGGCCGCTCTGGGGTGCAGAAGTGGATTGGGCAATGCCTATTCATTGGGTCAGTCCGGAACATGAGCCCCATAAGTCGTTGCTCCTGATTATAGGAGTGATGACTTAAGCGCAGCTCGTGGTCCCGAGAAGGAATAGGCGTGGTCGGCGTCTATTATTGAGACAGGGTCGTTTTGTGGTGCTCGAGGATACATGTGCCTGAGGGACCTGAAATATTGTCCCTCGTGTCTGGCGAGCGGGGAGCTCAACAGTTGATGGGACTTGAAGGAGTGGAGTGTCATGCCTGCATCGAGCCACATGCGTAATGATCGTTATGCTAGGTGTAACACCCCGTTCCCCAAAACAAAATAAAACAATTAAAATAAGCACATATCAGAGTTCCTCTCCCAAACGGGATGTCACAATTCACATCAGAATTTCACAAAACATTTTTTTCCCAATTAATTTTCAATAAAGTTGCAGCGGAAAATGAATATAGGCTGTCGTAACACAAAACAACATACATACACCATCCATGTCATCAACATCATCATATGTACAACAATCGGCCATCTGCCCAAAAATATATAACATAATCATCAAACATCATCACATGTCTCGCAAAAGTCAGATACGCCACAGGGGCACACACATATCAACAGTAAACAATAAGACTCCCCAAAAAGCCCCGGTGTTACGTATCAGAGCAGTCCTACGACGACGCCACAATCCAAGCTATCTAAACACCTGGATTATCTGTACCTCCGAAGAAGCACAGACCACAACAACAACAAAGGGGTGAGAATCACGATCAAATAATAATGGTATAATGGTACATGAAATAAAAGGCAGAAACAACAAATCATTATTTCACATACAACACATCTGGACCTACTGTCCCATCATCAATATCCACAATTCACACAAACCACAATGCAACACATGCACTTGACTCAACAATATGCGGTACCGACACACAACAACGATGGCCACCGGGCTATCAACCCTCTATAAAGGAGCACACATCAACGATGGGCACTTGGCCATCAACCCTCCACAAAGGAGCACACGCACCGATGGAAACCTGGCCATCACCCTCTACACAGGGAGCACATCTCCGATGGTCACTGGGCCATCACCCTCCTCACAGGGAGCATCACACCTATGGACACTGGGCCATCACCCTCCTCACAGGGAGCACATCATCAACGTCCCCCACTTGGGACACGGGTGGTCGTATACACTCCATCCGAGCAACGATCCAAATCCCGTCCATGCTCCCCACTGTAGCACGTGAGTGTATCACACCACACGTCCACGCTATGTAAGACACTATGCATAGCACACAACACACACAGTGCACACGACCCCACTGGTCCATCGCATAATAATATGCATATATACACAAGCACACAAAGTGCATCGATCCTACCGATCAACTCACCACACAACATATCACATACAATGCACACAAGGCGTGTCGGTCCCACTGACCCAAATATATCACACAACAACATATAAATGCAACGCATAATCAGTGTATCGATCCTACAGATCCACTCATCACAACACATCACCATAACACACTCAAGGCGTGTCGATCCTACTAGTCCACGTATCTCACACACTTAGCTCATCGTGCACACATCTCACAAACACATCCACAGTTATCGAGACTTAACACATAATCCCCTGATTACGTCTAAGGCGATAAACGCCGGCTACACAGCCCTACAACCTTCAACATACACTCGCCTCAGCACTCCAGCAAGCTCATCATCGCACATGACCAACGAGGGTCCAGTTCCACAAATGAAACAACATAAAACAGAAGCAAAAACACAAACTGCTGTTGGGCTCGCTGGCACATTCGCCCGGTGAATCCCCGCAGCGAACACTCGCTGCCATTCGCCTGGCGAAGTGCCGCAGCGAATACTCGTTGGAACTCGCCTGGTGAAGCCAGACAGTAGCTTCTGCCAGAACTCGCTGGCCAGTTCTCCTGGCGAAGCCTGGCGAAGGCTCGCTCCCCCATTCGCCCAGCGAAGGCTGACGAACACCTGCAGAATCAGAAAAATTATGCGCAGCAGAATCATCACCCATACCGATTCCACCCGATTAAATTGAAACTCACAACCAACAACATACTACAACTTGGTTACGGGTGTCGCTTGCGCGAAAATAAGGTGTCGGCACAACAGAAGAGTCGCCACCTTTCGTTATTTATCCTTCAGAGCGGGAAAGGAAACGATCGGAAAAACCTAACGAAAAAGGGTAAGACAAGGTCATCGCAACCATTGTCTGGGTTCGGGAGTCGGTTACGCAAGGGGAAGGTATTAGCACCCCTCACGTCCTTCGTACTCGACGGGATCCTCGCTTGTTGTGTTTACTTGGACGGGTTGGTTTTATTCTATCTACCTATCAAGGCTGGCTGAAAAAGAAAAGAAAAATAACTCGGCAAAGCGTCGCGCTTTATGCCTACGTATTCTCATCAGAGAATGAGAAATCAGAGTCAACGTAGTTCGGCCTACGAAGGATTATGGGGGAACGTAGCTCGCCAAGACATCGCCATCTTGTGCCTACGTACTCTCAACATGCATGAGAGATCAGAGCTCACGTAGTTCGGGAAACTACGGTTTATTTCCTGTCTTTTACGAAAGAAGTGTCTTTTATTGTGTTTGCGATTTCAATCGCACTAGAGACTATGACCTGAGAGTGAATGCGTCGCATGTCACCCAAAGGGTACCATACTAAACATCCAGACTGTGGAAAAGAAACTCTCCCACAATCCTTTCTCAGATAGCTTAAGGCTCGTAACGTACGAAAGAAATCATTCATGATTACTATATCTTAAACTGTTTTGAGATGAGAAGAGAACATGCCCAACTAGGAGGGAGACTATCAAGTCCTACTGTTATCATGCCATGGATTCATCCTATGGTTGAGGTTTGAACAGGGAACTCCTAGAAGTTGTCATGCATAGGTTTCAACCTAAAATTCTATCATCAAATCCTTATCAAAGGAAATGAGAGTCCTAAGGGATCATGTCAATGATACACCAAAACAGACAAAGCATCAACTTAACAGTAAAATGCATGCAATGCAAGTGAGGGAGGAAATGTGTGTGGGGCTTCAGCCTCCACAAGCTCATCTCAACCTCAAGCCAGAATGAAATAACAGTAATCATACTGAAAAATAAACAACATGCTATCAAGCAATAAACAGTAAACTGCAATTATACAGATAAAAATGAAATGAGATGCCATCAGGCAAACAAACCACATGGGCAAGGGAGCTGGGCTCTACCGAATACCCGCAAGCAAAGCCACACAGTAACAATACAAGCAGAGGGAGAAACTCAACCTCTAGTGAAATCATGCTCCTAGATTCTACCTATTCTAGATATGAACTTATTCTAATGCATCAAGCAAATCAAACAAAACACAACAATACAGAAAAGAAAAAGAAAGCAGATCAACTCCTCTCTCAACTCTAAGCTTCAGCTTTTCCAACAGCAACTCAGTCTTCAGACTTCAATCACTCTTGACAAACATCCGTTTGCTTCTCCAGGTTTCAACCCTACAACATGAGTTCCAACTTATCTTCTCCCTTAAGCTTCAGCTTCTTGGTCAGCTCCACCTTCAGGCTTCACCTAATCTTCAGGGATCTTCAAGTATCAACTTGCTCTTGTTGCTCTTCAAGCTTCAGCTGGAATGGCAATGCTCAAGGATTCATCCTCTTCTACACTCTTCATAGAAGTCTTCATCTTCATGCTCAGGCTCTGCATCTCTCAAGATAATCAAACCAGAGAAAATCACTTACTGGATAAGCTGGGGGATATTAAACTGCTTATTTGACCACCAAAGGTGACCTATAAGGGTTCAACATCAAAGGAATGGTTCCCTCAAAAGTTCTACTTCCTAGGTACATCACTTATCCCTCCAAAGGAGAGAGGTGAATACCATGGAAGGACTTTGAATCATAGGGAGGAATGGAGGTGAATGATACCATCCATGTTTGAGAAAGAAATTATCTACATCTAAACTCTTCCTAATCCCTAACCCTAAAACAACACAAAAAGAAAAAAAAAAGACCAAGCTCTCAAGCTCCTCAATGCATCTTCAAGTCTTCTACTATGCTCCTCAATTCTCCTTAGATCAAGATCAAGCTCCTCAAACCAAAGGAAAACTCCAAAGCAAAGCAACTAAAACAAACATGCCCTAAAGGCAACACAAACAATCAACCACTACAAAAATCAACTAAAAATAGCACACTATTATATTAAATCCTAATATAATTTCTAAGGGATCCTACATACCTACCCTTAATACCCATATATGCCCCATAGTCTAAATTGTCCTTAAAACCCAAAATCTAAAGTTATTATGGACCTATGTTGAAGTTTTAACCTAATTCTACACAACCTAGAACTATCTAATCAAAACTATCCTAAAAATTATCACAAAAATATGGAATTAATCCAGGGGGAACCTAAAACATATATCTAATTATCCTAAAAAGATTGAATTAAAAATACTAAGGGAGATGCCTAAACTAAATTCTACAAATTAAGGTATCAACTTAAAAGAATTAAAATGCAATTAAAGAAGAAAATATGCAAAAAATATTAAAATGCATGATATGAAACTATTTTTATTTTATATTTTTCTAGACAAAAATATGAAAAGGGAGACAAAACTCCCATTAAAAAAAAATTGATTTTTCATTTTATTATGAATTTTCAAAGTATGACATAAAATGAAAAGAAATAAAATGAAAAATATGAACATGGGTGCAGATAGTAACAATATCCAGTACAATCCACGCTTGGGCCCAGCCTGGGGGGTGCGCATAGAAATATGCTAGGCCCAATATTAAAACAGAAATTAATTGAAAAAACAAAAGAAAAAGAAAAACCAGCGGTGCCAAAAGCAATGATATTCAGTTATAACAGCAATTGGGCCTCACATGGGGGTGGGAATAGAATCTTCACTCAAAGCCCAGAACCTCTTTAATGAAACGCAGCGTTTCAAGCTGCTTTCAGAATTCCCTCCTAAAACCAAATTAAACGTGAGCCCTTGGATCGGTCTTGAGTCAATGGTCAGCGCGCTCATCCAATGGCTATGAGATTGTCTCTAACCTTGAGACTAGGGTTTCGCAGAATCTCCTCCATGAAAACACATGCCATGCACCAGATTTCTACCCACGCGTGTGGCCTCATTTCAGCATCAATTTCCATAATGTAAAATACAAACTTGCTCAGAATTTCACCCTGAACACGATCCTAATCTTGGATTGAACTGAAGTGGCCTCTATCATAGAACCCGAATGTGAATCCAAACCAATCTCAAAATATGACCAATTCACAACTTCAACCAAACTCATATTTCTTTACATCAAAATGCTCCTTACATTCCATGGGTTAAAATCATCTAATAATCTCGCATTAAAACTCACTATATCACTAGTTCTTACTCCATCAAGAAATGACATCCATAGATGAAACTTCACCAATCACTCCTAAACTCATCAGAAATGATCACCTAATGGTCTCTAACAGTTCTAAACTAATAAATTACCCTAGCCATGCCTAGATTATGAGGTAGAGATGATTTTGCAAACCTGGCTTCTTGGATTGGTAGTGATGGTAGATCTTCAATTCAGGCCTTGCAACTCTTCAAGAACACTCCTTGGATGATGAATCTTCTTCTGTTTGCAAAAGATTGGAGGGAGAGAGCTTGTATCCTTGAATTCGAATGTGATTTGCTTTCTTGCAATTTCCAATGGCAACCTTCAAATCTTCATGGATGGAGCTTCAAACCAGTATGAACACACTCAGCAAGATCTATGGAGAAGGTTTGTGAAGAAAAATGGGATGGCAATGAAGAAAAATGGAGAGATTGAATATGACTTGCAATGGAAGCTTTTTGATTTCTTTCTCTCTTCTCTACACCAATTAACACCAACCTTGCATCTGGGCAAGTCACAATGGTTATATAGAATGGTTTAGAACAATCTAGAACCATCTAGGATCATCTAATGAGAAAATGAAGTTTTCATGTCATGGTAATTTGAATTCTCATTTCTCCTTACATGGTATCTCATGCCAAATGCCTTGCAACCTTGGTTTCTGATTTGAAATTCTCCTTACATGAGATTTAGGACAAGTTACAATGCATATCTTCCTTGTTTATTGAGTTATTTTGAGTTTTGGTTTGGTACCCTAATATGCAAGCAATCCAATTACAAGGCAGCCCTATGATGCAAGACTCAAATCAAAATTGTGGCTGAACCATTGTTCTTAGAATGTCATTTAGAGTCAAAATGACCTATCACATGACATGGTTTGGGTTTATAACTTGGGATTTATGATTTTCAACTTCACTTGAATTAACTTATGCCTCATTTTTAGGCCATTTTTATCACTTTTTGATATGAGCCTTTTCAACATCTCATGACCTCCCTACTAGCCTTAAAAAATCATTCTAAGCAAGTTTGATGTTGAAGAGTTTTCCATTTGAAGCTTGGAAGTAGGAGATATGGCCTTATGCTTGAAATGACCTATAACTTCCAAATGACCAAAATACCCTTGGCTTGTCAAAGCCATAAGTTGAGTTCTACAAATCCTATCAAGGACTTCTAGTACTCTCTAGAAAGCTAAGAAGATTCTATTTAACATTCATGTTGACCAAGAGTTCATAGGAATCATCCTACTAGGGCAAAGGTTGTCTGCAAGTTGGGTGACTTTCAAGGACCCAGATTCACATACCTCAAATGACCTGTAATTTGTCAAAACCATAACTTGAGCTCTGCAAATCCTATCAAGTACTTCTACTACTCAAATTAAAGCTAAGAACAATCTCTACAACATTCATGTTGTGGGGAAGATGATATGACAATCACATCTTGAGCTAAACTGCCTTGAAGATAGGGATCAAACTAGGGGATTTTACACTGTCAATCCTTAGAAACCCTAGCTTGAAACTTCTCAAACTCCTCAATCATGATGAGTTGGTCTAGGAATAATCCTTATAGTATCTCAATACATCATTCCATGATCACATGGCTCTTGGATTAGGTCTCAACCCTCTCCAAATCATCAGTTGACCTAGGGTTGACCCAGTCAAACCCTAATTCTACCACTCATGGTTGAATCTTCTGAATTCCTGTACAATAACCTCTCTAGGCTTCATGATGGCTTTCAAGACATCTCATAAGCTTTCTCAAAGTTTTAAGTCTATCCTTATAGTCTCAGAATCATCTGAGGAGCTCCCACAACTTTCAAGTCATGAGACACACAACCTTGGTTTCAACCAATTCCTCTGAGGATCTCTTGAGTTCTCTGACAAAGGTATCAACCTTTGAACATTTGAATAGCCCTCTTGGCTAGCTTCAAAGTTTCATATAACTCCTGATGGGTAAATAAATGTTGGTCAAATTTTGGGGTGCAACAGCTGCCCCTATTCAAACGGCTTGAACGTGACTGGGTGAAGAGCGAACGACTCTCAGCCAATCAAGGTGCGAGACGGTTGAATACCGGTAAACCCGAAAATTTGCCAACTGCACAAGCACACGGTACTCTGAGGGGAACAAATCTTCGAACACTGAAATACTAGCTGCACGACAACTAGCTGGAGAAATACTGATCTGACATCGCCGTCAGTTATCCACATTGAATCGTCATCAGACAACCAAAACACCCAACATCGTCGCTGGAGAACTAGAGAACCCGACATCGTCGTCAAACAACCAAAATACCCAACATCGCCGCTGGAGCTACAAAATAATCTGACATCGCCGTCAGAAACCAAAACATCCGACATCGCCGCTGGAGAACTAAAAATCTGACATCGCCGTCAGAAACCAAAACATCCGACATCGCCGCTGGAAAACTGGATCAACTAACATCGCCGCCAGAAACAACCATACCCAACATCGCCGTTGGCACACCAACATCCAACATTGCCGCTGGAGAACTAAAACACCTGACATCGCCGTCAGAACCAAACAAAACACCCAACATCGCCGTTGGAGAACTGAATCACCTGACATCGCCGCCAGAAACAAACAAAACTCTGAGAAACACCCAACATCGCCGCCGGAAAACTAAATCCTTTGACATCGTCGTCAGACCACTAAAACACCCAACATCGCCGCTGGAGAGATGAACTTAAAATAATCTGACCTCGCCGTCGGACAACCAAAATACCCAACATCGCCGCTGGAGAACCAAAGAGTCTGACAAAAGCACCCAACATCGCCGCTGGAGAACTAAAGGATAATCTGACATCGCCGTTATAAACAAACATCCAACATCGCCGCTGGAGAACTCAAAATAATCTGACCTCGCCGTCAAAACAAACATCCAACATCGCCGCTGGAAACAAACATCATCTCCTGACATCGCCGTCAGAACCAAGCATACCCAACATCGCCGCTGGAGAAACTACAGAGTCTGAGAAACACCCAACATCGCCGCTGGAAAACTAAACTATCTGACATCGCCGCCAGACACCAACATCCAACATCACCGCTGGAAACAAACATAAGCTGACCTCGCCGTCAAAACAAACATAATTCTGAGAGATATCCAACATCACCGTCGGAGAACTAGATCACCTGACATCGCCGTCAGACCACTAAAACATCCAACATCGCCGCTGGAAAACTACCGAAGCTGACATCGCCGCTAGAAGCAAACATCCAACGTCACCGCTGGGGAATCAAAATCATCTGACATCGCCGCCAGAAACAAACAAATATCCAACGTCACCGCTGGAGATCAAAATCTGACATCGCCGTCAAACATCCAACATCGCCGCTGGAAACACACAAAATCTGACCTCGCTGTCAGACACAAGCCTCCAACATCGCCGCTGGAAGAACTAACATAATCTGACCTTGCCGTCAAACAAACATCCAACATCGCCGCTGGAAACACACATAATATGACCTCGCCGTCAGGGTGAAGAAACTTCATTGGGGAATTGGTCACACGGTAACTGGTAATACATAGTTGATCATGCCATCAGGCATCCAAAGAAACTGTCGGGCATCAGCCGGACTTCAACCATCAGGTTGATCATGCCATCAGGCACTCAAAGAAACTGGTCGGGCATCAGCCGGACTTCAACCATCAGGTTGATCATGCCATCAGGCATTCCGCATTAGCTGAGATAACTGCTTCATTAACATGGTCAGACTTCAATCATGGAGCCTTCAAAGGAGATTTCAACTTCGCCGTTAGAAAACCTGCTGGGGAGGACGCTTCGCCGCCGGGGAAATCTGGAGAACTATCGAGTAACTCCGCTCCGAGGGTCCAGAAATCCTTCTGGAGGAATCAACTCTGCTGAGGACTTCAAGAATCATCTCGAACAAATAACTCCGCCGGGGACCTTCAAGAATCATCTTGAACCGATAACCATTCTGGAGATTTCAGGAATCATCCTGAGCAAACACTCTGTTGGGGATTCCAGGAATCATCCTGGGCAACTCTTGCTGGGGACAAACCAATCATGGCTTGAGCATCTTCCAAGGATTCGGCTCTCTTGGGGCTTCAGGAATCATCCTGGGCAACCTTCACTGGGGACTGCGCTGGGGAGCTTAAGAATCATCTTAAGCGAATGGCCCTGCTGAGGAATTCAAGAATCATCTTGAACCGAAGACTTCGCTGGGGATCTCAAAAATCATCTTGAGCAAGCGACTTCGTTGGGGAGAATGTCAGGAATCATCCTGAGCAACTGATCCTTCGGCGGAACACCTGCAAAACAAGAATGGTAGCAACCTAGATCATGTTTATTATGCATATGCTTCGGCGCCATGCTCCACACGGTGGAAATGCTATGCATTTATGATAAATGCTATGCAATCATGCACAATGATGCGATCCCGTCAGCAAAATAAATGCCGAGGGGGAAATCCTCCTGTCAAGGAGAAAGAACTACTCAGATAGAGGAATCATCCTGCTGAGGAGAACATGGTCACGCCAATCTCAATTGGACTCCGCAGGGGACACAACTTCAGTTGACTGCTGCGTGGGACACAATTTCAGTTGACTGCTGCAGGGGAACGAAGCTCTACGAGAACTTGGACCTGCTGAAGGAAAACGATGTCAATCGCGGGAGTAAACTGCGTGGCCGTCTCGGCTACTCTTCTGGAGATAAGACTCTGTGGGGAAACAACTTCAGCTGCTCAACACTCCACTGGGGGAAAACCAATCGTGGTCTGATCAACTCCCAAGGATTCGGCTCTCTTGGGGATCTGCAAACTCGGCTGAGGAAGGAGAAATCATTCTGCTTCGCTGAAGAGAGTACAACTCTGGGGGGAAATACAGCATCACCTGTTCAACGCTCTGCTAGGGAAAACCACTCATGGTCCCAACTGCTTCACTGGAGAAGGTACGGATCTGATGAGGAATTTCAATTCCGCTGGGGAAGAAGGAATCATCCGACTTCGGGGGAGAGTACAACTCTGCGGAGGAATGCAGCATCAGCTGTTCCAACATTCTACTGGGGAAGAGGGAATCATCCGACTTCGGGCGAGAGTACAACTCTGGTGGGGAATCTCAATTCCGCTGGAGACTTCAGTCTGGCACCATCAGTTGTTGCATACTTCAGCGTATGAATAGTTTCCTACGAAACCTGCACTTGTGACCCGGTGCGGGGAATGAATTCATGCTTCGGCGCTTGACTCAGCTGAGGAGATGGTGATCTTTCAGGATACCTCTGGTTGGAGAGAATCCTCTCTGCTTGGGGATGCATATCAATGCTCCTGATCCCGCGTTCAGACTCTGTGGGGAGAGGCTACTGAACTCTGCTGGAGGAGGAGGAATCATCCTGCTTCAGGGATGCGCACGACGCACTGTCTGGAATATGCTACACCTGTAACAACACAAACAAACAGACAAGATACCCTTCTCAAAGGGACCTGTCAAGGTTATTATCTCGTGACAATATTCAAGTAGTTAATTGTTTCAACAATCAACGACCTAGGCCAGTAAGTTTATGTATGCGCATTTTATCAAAAACATCGGCGTTCTTTTTTCGCAAACAAAACAGATAAATGCTAAACAGGCAAACAGAATTGCTGAATATTATGCATTTTATTGATAACGAACCCCTGAATGGGTAAAAATGTTTTACAACAGAGGCAAGCTCCTGGAATGAGGAAGCCGCGCAAAAATAAAACATAAATATACATCAGTATATACAAATGTCGGCAACGAGGCGTAGACGAACACCATGAGTTGATCCCTCTATGACCCACTCGACTTCGATACTTCTCCGACGCTTCAGCTTCGGAAGAGATTGATTCAGATAAACGGCCCTCAGGTCTTCCGAACCACTAAACAATGAAAGTCCACACGCGGAACGCAGTCATTTGCTTATTCAAATCCCTAACTTTTGCGTGAACCGCCCTTTACGGGTTTTCAGTTCACCGGGATACCCTTTTTTGCTGAAGCCGCCCAGTGTAGGTTTTCGACTTCGCGGGTGTACATTTTTTCAATATATCCCTAATTTTTTCCCGAACCTTTTATTCTGTTTTTGGTTCGCCGGGATGCCCTTTTTTGCCTGGGCTCTTTCTTTTTTGTCCAGCGGGTCGCTTTCAAGCAAAGTATTTTTTAACTGCGTCTGCGTTCACCGGGGATGCAAAATCTTCACCATCCATCATGGATAACAACAAAGCTCCTCCCGAGAAGACCTTGCTGACGACATACGAACCTTCGTAATTCGGAGTCCACTTGCCCCGGTGATCGGAGTGTGGAGGAAGAATCTTCTTCAGGACGAGATCTCCCGTCTGAAAGCTTCTAGGACGCACCTTCTTATCATAAGCTTTCATCATTCGGCTTTGGTACAGACGACCAAATGCAATCGATACTAACCTCTTCTCGTCCATCAGGCTGAGTTGGTTCAAGCGATTCGTAATCCATTCTGCCTCGTCGAGTTTCACATCAACCAAAACTCGCAAAGAAGGGATCTCCACTTCTAACGGTAGGACAGCTTCCATACCGTACACTAAGGAGAAAGGAGTTGCCCCGGTCGACGTACGGACCGTCGTACGATAACCGTGCAGTGCAAACGGCAGCATCTCGTGCCAATCTTTGTAAGTCACAACCATCTTCTGAACAATCTTCTTTATGTTCTTATTGGCGGCTTCGACGGCGCCATTCATCTTCGGCCGGTAAGGAGATGAGTTGTGGTGTTCGATCTTGAAACTCTGGCACAGCTCCTTCATCATCTTGTTATTCAGGTTCGAACCATTATCGGTAATGATCCGCTCGGGAATTCCGTAACGACAGATGATATCCCTCTTTATGAATTTAGCCACCACCTGCTTGGTCACATTAGCGTACGAGGCTACCTCCACCCACTTGGTGAAGTAGTCGATAGCTACCAGAATGAAGCGATGACCATTGGATGCAGTGGGCTCGATCTTACCTATCATGTCGATGCCCCACATGGAGAACGGCCACGGGGAGGACATGACATTTAACGGGCACGGCGGCACATGAACTTTATCAGCATAAATCTAGCATTTATGACATCTCTTCGCGAATCTGAAGCAATCCGACTCGATCGTCAGCCAGTAGTATCCTGCTCTCAGGATCTTTCTCGTCATAGCATGCCCGCCGGCGTGCGTACCAAATGTGTCTTCATGGACTTCTTCCATGAGCATACTCGCCTCTTTCTCATCTACACATCTGAGTAGCACGAGATCGTGGTTTCTCTTATACAACACCCCATCAGGATTGAGATAAAAGTTTCCAGACAGCCTCCGCAGAGTCTTCTTATCCTGGGTCGACGCGCCCGCAGGATACTCCTTAGTCATAAGGAAAGTCTGGATGTCATGGAACCATGGCTTGCCGTCAGCGGCATCCTCGATTGCAAAGACAAATGCCGGTCTATCAAGACGCGAAAGCACAATTCTTGGAGCCTCATTCCAAAAATTGACTTTATACATTGAAGCCAACGTGGCTAAGGCATCAGCCATCTGATTTTCAGCTCTGGGCACATGATGGAGCTCCACTCGATCGAAGAATGGAAGTAGCCTTTTGGCATAATTCATGTACGGCACCAAATTCGATTGACGAGTCTCCCACTCCCCTTTAATTTGGTTGATCACAAGCGTTGAGTCACCATATACGTCTAGATTCTTGATTCTCAAATCAATCGCCTCTTCTAGACCCATGATGCATACTTCGTACTCTGCCTCATTATTGGTAACTGGAAACGTCAGTCTCACAGTAAACGGGATGTGGGATCCGTGGGGAGTCGTGATGATAACCCCGATGCCACTTCCATAGGAATTAACCGCTCCATCGAATATTAACTTCCACTGGGATTTCCTATCTGGCCCCTCGCCGGGCAGCGGCTCATCGCAATCCTTCGCTTTGAGAAACATAATATCCTCGTCAGGGAATTCAAATTTCATCGGCTGGTAGTCCTCGATCGGCTGTTCGGCAAGGTAATCAGACAATACGCTTCCCTTGATGGCCTTCTGGGACACGTACTGAATATCATATTCTGTTAACACCATTTGCCACCTAGCAATCCTGCCCGAAAGAGCCTGCTTCTCGAAGACGTACTTGATTGGATCCATCTTCGAAATTAGCATAGTGGTGTGATTGAGCATGTACTGTCGTAAACATTTGGCAGCCCAAGCTAGTGCACAACACGTCTTCTCCAACATCGAGTATCGAGATTCACACTCCGTGAACTTTTTACTCAAATAGTAAATGGCATGCTCTTTTCTGCCCGTCTCGTCATGCTGACCGAGAACACACCCCATACTATTCTCCAGAACCGTCAGGTACATGATTAATGGCCGTCCAGCCACTGGGGGTATCAAGATTGGAGGTTCTTGAAGATACTGCTTTATCTTATCGAATGCCTTCTGGCAATCCTCATTCCAAGTAATCGCCTAATCTTTCTTTAAAAGCTTGAACATCGGTTCACACGTGGCCGTGAGCTGAGAGATAAACCTTGCAATGTAGTTTATTCGGCCCAAGAAACCACGAACTTCTTTTTCTGTTTTCGGCGCTGGCATTTCTTGAATGGCTTTTATTTTCGCAGGATCAACCTCGATACCTCGTTCGCTAACGATAAACCCCAGTAACTTTCCGGACCGCACTCCGAAAGTGCATTTGTTAGGATTCAGCCTCAACCTGAACTTCCTAAGCCTCTCAAAAAGCTTCAATAAGTTGACCAGATGCTCTTCCTCCGTTTGGGACTTCGCAATCATGTCATCAACATAGACCTCGATCTCATGATGAATCATATCATGAAACAAAGTTACCATTGCTCGCTGGTAAGTGGCCCCTGCGTTCTTCAGACCGAAGGGCATTACCTTATAGCAGAACGTTCCCCAGGGGGTGATAAACATCGTTTTCTCCATGTCCTCCGGCACCATCTTGATCTGGTTGTAACCGGAGAAGCCATCCATGAACGAAAACACGGAGAACTGGGCTGTGTTGTCGACCAACACATCGATATGAGGCAACGGGAAATCATCTTTAGGGCTCGCCCTATTCAAATCCCGATAATCGACGCACATGTGTACCTTACCGTCCTTCTTCGATACAGGCACTATGTTGGCAACCCACGGAGGGTAAGTGGTGACCGCTAAGAAGCCAGCATCGAGCTGTTTCTGCACTTCTTCTTTGATCTTAACGGCCATGTCTGGTCTCGTCCTCCTAAGCTTCTGCTTGACGGGAGGGCAATCTTCTCGCAACGGCAAGTGGTGGACCACGATGTCCGTGTCAAGTCCGGGCATATCTTCGTATGACCAAGCAAAGACGTCATTATACTCTCGAAGCATCTCGACCAATCTATGCTTGACATCACTCTGCAACGCAGCCCCTATCCTGACGTTTCTGACGAGCTCTTCAGAACCCAGATTTACGATCTCAATATCCTCCTCGTGAGGCAGAATAACCTTTTCCTCTTGTTTCAACAAGCGGGCCAACTCTTCAGGAAGGTCTTCGTCTTCATCAATCTCTTCCTCGGCTTGATAGATCGGGCAATCGAAGTCGAAGTGAGCCGTAGAAGGTCCAGAGTCGATGTCATCTGTTATGTGGATCCTGCAATAACAAGGGTTAAGTTTAAAATAAGAATATGCAGGTTAGCACAAACCCCATTGCCATTTTACTGTTTTTCAAAACAAATATAAAACAGGAATAACAGAGAACACAATATTTGAATACGAAGAAGACGCCTTTGATTTATTAACAAAATGCATGTACATAATCCAACAAGGCCCTGACAATAAAACCGTTATGCCCCGGGTAGGACATAGGGTTGTACAATGATTGAAGAAAGTAAATCATTACTCTTCACTTGTCAGCTGGATGATATCCTTGATGGTCCAATTGTTGAGGCTCTCGCCCGGCTTGCTTGGCTGAATCCAAGAGTCGAGATCACAATCGCTATCCCCGCTGTCTTCAGACGTCGCGTTGATGCTTTCGAAGATCACTCCGCCACTGGTAAATAGGATCGGCCCCTTACCCCGTGACGCGCTGCTAGACGAAGAAGAAGAAGCTTCAGCTTCAGGAGAATACCCCAATCCAAACTTATCCTGCTTGTTCGGTATCTCCAGAATATGCCCCCAGCCTGGGGTGGCACCGGCTTCGACGAAGACCCGAGCTTCTTTGAATGAGGAGAGATTCATCTCTGGCTTCTCTGTGACGACAGGAGCTACCTCTTTCACTTTGACGGCTTCAAATGCTTGGCAGAGAGTTTCATGGATTTCGCCATCCATTTCAACATACTTAAAGGATGACAAATGGCTCACCATTATGTCCTCCTCACCGCACACGGTTACTATGCTTCCTCCGACAGCATATTTGAGCTTTTGGTGCAACGTGGAGGTCACGGCACCAGCAGCATGGATCCACGGCTGGCCCAAGAGGCAACTGTAGGCAGGCATGATGTCCATGATATAAAAGACCGTTTCGAACGTTTTCGGACCAACTTGGATCGGCAGGGTCAACTCTCCGAAAACGTGGCGCTTAGTTCCGTCAAATGCTTTCACCACCAGGTCACTGGGTGTGCAAAGTAATCCACGAGTGTCCAACTTCATTAATGCCTTCTTCGGAAGCACATTAAGCGACGAACCCGTGTCCACCAGGACATGCGACATGATTGTGCCTCTGCACTCTATCGAGATGTGCAAGGCGCTGTTGGGATCTCTCCCTTTAGGCGTCAGCTCTAAATCTGTGAAACCTAGCCCATTGCCAGCATTAACGTGGGCTACCACCTCTTCTAGCTGATTCACTGATATCTCTTGCGGTACGTAGGCAGCGTTCAATACCTTCAGTAATGTGTTGCAGTGCGCTTCAGAACACAGCAACAAGTTGAGAATAGAAATCTTCGAAGGCGTCTGATGGAGATGGTCTACAATCTTGTAGTCGCTCTTTTTGATTAACTGCATAAACTCCTCGGCATCTTTGACCAGCAAGTCTTTCTCTACCGCGCACGAGGCCTCTTCGACGACTTTGCTTTTACCCTTATCAGCCGCATCAGCTCTGACCACTTTATCTGCCATGACCTCTGGCGGTGCAAACACTCTTCCGCTTCGGGTAATACCACTGATTCCTGCGAGATTCTCCACAGTCGACCCATACGGCTCCAGCTCTAACCTCTGACCGTTGCAATAGACTTCAGCTCCATAATGCCACGGAACGGCGTTAGTGCTCTCGAATGGTATCGGCCCAGCTTTGGTAATAGTGATTGTAGGCGGTCAGGGCGCAGAAATAGTTATTGGTTGGCGAGGAATGGTGATGGTGGCGACTTCATCGGCCTGCTTCAACACAACCTCTCCTGATACACTTTCAGCCCTCCGGCTGAACTGTAAAATACCCTCAGTCATCAGACTTTGGATTCCTTCTACCAACCGCTCACACCCATCAGAATGTGTAGCACAGTCCATACATAACTCTCTGCATCCTGGAAAGAACCCTTTCTTCAACAACTTAGCTTTGACGAAACTAAGCGGCGTATTTAAGTCTTTGACATCAGTCAACAGATCTGCACTCTCTTCTTCGATAATGGCGTTCACGCCGCCTCCCCTATGATTCGGCATAGGGTTTTTCGTGACATTGGGCACATTATCGGAGAAGTTAATAATCTTGGCATCTACCAGGTCCTGCACCTTGTGCTTGAAGGCTTTGCAGTTCTCAATTGTATGGCCTGGTGCCCCTGTATGGAAATTGCAAGTGGCATTTGCGTCGTACCCTGGTGGAGGTGCCCCTGTCAAGGGTGCCATCGTCCTCTTCTGAACCAACTGAAGCTGAAGCAACGTCTGCAAGAGTTGCGCGTACGACATAGGTGGTGCCTCGAAGTGACGGTTTGTCAAAGGTGCCCGATTCTGGTATTTTCTATATCCCTGCTGATTCGGTTGCTGCTGCTGCTGCTGCGGAGCTGCTGGGATATTTATACTGGCTATCTGCTGCTGAGGGCCCTTGCCCTTCCTTCGAGCGTTGGTCACAGCGCTCGCCTCGCCTTCTCGTCGTTTACCAGCATAAGGTTTCTTTCCACCTCCTCCAGCTAAGGATGATTCACCTTGAATTTTCCCGATCTTGATGCCATTCTCGACGTGCTTGCCCATGGTAATGAGAGCTGAGAACATCCCCGACATACCGCTGACTAACTTTTCATAGTAGACTCCCGGGAGGGTAGCCACAAACATCTGCACGAGCTCGCGCTCAACCATCGGCGGTTGAACCCGAGCAGCCAACTCACGCCACCGCTGGGCGTACTCCTTAAATCCTTCATTATTCCTCTGCGAAAGGTTCTGGAGCTGGACTCGGTTCGGGGCCAAGTCATTGTTGTACTGATAGTGATGAACAAACGCTTCAGCGAGATCCTTCCATGTGCGCACGCTAGTGGGCTCCAAGCCCATGTACCACTCGAGGGATGGCCCAGAAAGACTATCTTGGAAGAAGTGCATCAGCAACTTCTCATCTTCGGAATAGGCAGACATCTTTCTATAGTACGATCGCAGGTGGACACGAGGGCAAGTAGTGCCCTTATATTTCTCAAAGTCAGGCACCCTAAACTTAGGAGGTACCTTAAAATCAGCAATTAACCCCAGCTTGGACATATCAACGCCCAAAGTATTCTGATTCTCAATGTCTCTCATTTTATCTTCCAGTGCTTTGAATCTGAGCCGCGCTTCAGCATTCAGCTCCACTTCCGCGCCTCTTTGAGAAAACACATCATCCTGATGATCCTCAAGCCACGGTTGAGGCACCAACAGATTCCCGACGCCAGCATTGCCGTTGACCGGCCCGATGTTGACATTAGCTCCCAGACTCCCATTGCCGACGCCCGTCGCATTGAGTCCGATGTTGGCCATCACATTTCCATTAGCACTGCCATTGCCCCCGGCCACAGGGACACCATTCTGCGGAGTATCAACTGGTGGAGGAGTAGGCACAGCCCCGCCATGAAGTATGCCGTTACTATCAACCCTGGAGATCAAAGGCTGAACCAAAGTTCGGAGCTGGTCCTGACCATTAGCGACTACCTGCATAAGTTCCATAAAACGATCCATCCTTTCACGGAGCTCCTGGACATCTGTCTGCACTTGATCCATGATTCTGGTCTGATTAGCTCGAGTTGGATAACAGTGAATTAGTCTCTGATCAATTCTGGAATCACCGGTAACAGCCTGGGACCTGTAAACCTGAAAAACCTGCAAACACTAAAGGTTAGGAAAAATAACAAAATGTACGCCATGCAAATGCTTCATGCAGATGCATGCGTGTGTCTGTGTGTTTGGGAGATTTCCCCCGATCCTAGTGCCTGAGTGCCAGTGCTGATAATAATAATAAGAAGAAGTCTGAGCCCAATCATGGAAACATCAATCTCATATATAAAGGAAAGCCTATCAAGGCAGTACATAGCATCAGCGAGTACAAGACGAATCAACAGCGTGACCTCAGCCAACAAGCCTGGTGATGGTCAGCATACAACAAAGATCAAAACAAAAGGAATACAACTAGTCAAGTACGGCCACGGGAGCGATACTCTGCTAATAACTCCTTCGTCTCTAGATGATCTGGCAAAGTGAGCAACCCCTCGACGAGTAGTTCCCTCTGCACAATGGTATACTGAAGTCCCTGAACTGAACTTTCCCATGCTCCTTCGCCGAAGCAATCTTCTAATTTCCTCTTTTTGGACTCAACCGTCAGCTTCCGCTCCTTCAGGTTAGCGAGAGCTTTGTTTAGTTGGCCTTCGGCGGCGTACCTGCGGGCGATTTCTTCATCAAACCTCTTTTCATTGTCCTTCACCTCGGCTTCTAGCTTGGAGATCTGCAACATCAGCTTATCCTCTCGCTCTTTCCTGGTGGCCAGGGAAGCCTTTCAGTGCTGGTCGAACTTGGATATCCTCCGATATGCCTCGTCCAAATGCTGCTTCTTCGTAGCTAGTACGTCATTGACAGCCCTGAAGTCTTGACCCATGCGCTCACGCTCGGCAATCTGCTTAGTCAGGTCTGTACCCAGCTGGTTCACCAACTCTGTTTGCCTTTTGAAAGAATGAACGACCTCGTTCCTTTCACTTCGAAGCTGAGCTAACTCCTTCTCCAGTTCTGCGTTCGCCCGCTTCAATTCATCCCGCTCAGCTAATACCTGGTTATGATGATGAATGGGCACAGTGGTAGGCTCTTCGATCATTGGAGGACTTTCTGGCTTGGCCTGAGGAAACGACATTCCTATAGCATTTACTCTGGCTCGGATCCATGTTGTATACGGAGGGTAGGCTTGACTGTTGCTTTTTCCCAGCAAAGGCTTTCCTCGCTTACTGATACTATTCCATGCACGCTGAAGCTTGGACAACAAATCCCCCTCTAGAGTACCAGTGAGGTACAGAGATTCCTGTACCTCTTCCTCCTTCGGCGGAGTTCTCAAAGCATACGCGAATTGTAGTTTATGCAGCCTTTCCTACCTATCAGAGGTACATTTGGAAACCCGCTACAACTGAAGATCACCTCAGTACCCAACCTGTCTCTGTCGAACCAGTCAATATCTTCTGCAGATAAACTCATCAGACGCTCAGGCCACTCAGCTGTGGCTGCAGACAAGACAAAAGGACCCCTCTTGGGCAGATGGCTATCAAGCCATTTGTACAGCAAGGGTACACAGCATGAGACATTCTTCCCTCTCCAGTTCTCATTCTTGTAGTGGATTGAGTGATAGACATCTCCGATCAAAGTAGGGACTGGATTCCCTAAAGCGAAGATGTGAAATGCATCAAAGTCTACAAAGTCAGGCATGTTGGGGAACAGAATAATGCCGTATATGCACAAAGCGAGGATGGCATTGAACGCGTCCCAACATCTGTCCTTGGCACACTGCTGAGCCTTAACCACCAGAAACTGCAAGGAGAACCCAGGAACCTTGTTCCAACTAGTCAGTACTAACTCGGAGGCGTCCAAATAAAGTGAAAAAGCTAAACCAGCCAGATCAGGCTCAGCATCCATGTGAACAAAAGGCATCTGCCTTTTGATAGGCACACCTAGCAAATCAGCATACTCTTCCAGCGTCGGCGCGAGAACAAAGTCCTGGAAAGTGAAACATCTCAGCGGAGGGTCGTAGAACTGCAACAGAGCATGCAACCCGCTCAACTCGAACACAGAAGGCTTGCAAACTAAACTGAGCAACCTGCCATAAGATTTTCTGAACTCATCCTTCACAGAATCACCTGCTAGAGCTATCAAACCAGTCAACTTAACCACGTCGGGAGTAGGGAACTTGTACACAACGGTCTTCCTGAGAGAGGCCATAACAATACAATAGGAGGCAAGAAATCCTGGATCGGGAAAACGGTACCTGCAACACAGACACACGTTAATGAAATGCAAATGAACATGCAAACTAATGCAAAATGCAGTCATGCAATAATATATCCGGGTAACTGCTGTTATGGAGATTCTGTATCAACAAAACCACGACCACTGATGTGAAGAAAACCCCGGAGTAGGACCACAAATCTGATCTGCCAAGAGCAATCATCTGATAGGACCATATACACAAGATCATAATTCTGCTCTGTCAAGAACAAATGTCTGATAATAAGGACCTCAGATGTATGAACAAGAAGTATCTGCTGATGAAGTCTTCAGACCCCAAACCAAAAATCTGCCCTATCAAGAACAAACATACAACTGCTGATGAGATCTTCAGACCCCAAAAATCTGCTCTATCAAGAACAAATAACATCTGCTGATGATGAGATCTTCTGATCAAAACCTGCTCTATCAAGAACAGACATACACCTGATGATAAGATCCTCTGATCAAAACCTGCTCTATCAAGAACAGACAAATCTGCAACTGAGAAACCCCGGTACCAACAAAACTGATTCACTGTCAAGAAAACCAGGTAGTCTGAAGGTCAAAGTTTCCTGCAATAAACCCAATCCCACTCATAGGTATGGACCTAAACTGACTCAAGGTACGACATCCTATGCGTTCATCAGCGTCACAGACTTTCAAGAGGGGTGATACGATACCCAGAAGGTGTGGCATCACCAGCTCATGAAGCGGCCTCACTTAGCTGAATCACAAATGATCGGTCCCCAGAGTCGATAATCCACCAAACCAGCAACCGTCTCAACCCAAAGGGTTGAAAGTGAAGCCAACCGGATGAACCTCGTCTGAGCGTGGATTTCATGAGACACTAGTGCCTGCAAAGCAAGCACGCGCCCACTAATTTCCACTCTAAGTCTATAGTGCACTCAAGCCTGGGTCTGGCTTCTCACTCACCAGAACTCCCATCCCACAACAGTACAAATAATCATATGATACTGAAAATAAAATGCGGGAACTAAAGTGCGAGAAGTAAAATGCGATAAATAAACGCAACCCAGCAGGTAAACATACAAGCGTTAGGATTGACTCGCATAGGGAACCAGAGAACCAGAGATTCTGGGTTCGGTCCCCAGCAGAGTCGCCAGCTGTCGCTTGCGCGAAAATAAGGTGCCGGCACAACAGAAGAGTCGCCACCTTTCGTTATTTATCACTCAGAGCGGGAAAGGAAACGATCGGAAAAACCTAACGAAAAAGGGTAAGACAAGCTCATCGCAACCATTGTCTGGGTTCGGGAGTCGGTTACGTAAGGGGAAGGTATTAGCACCCCTCACGTCCGTCGTACTAGACGGGATCCTCGCTTGTTGTGTTTACTTGGACGGGTTGGTTTTATTCTATCTACCTATCAAGGCTGGCTGAAAAAGAAAAGAAAAATGACTCGGCAAAGCGTCGCGCTTTATGCCTACGTATTCTCATCAGAGAATGAGAAATCAGAGTCAATGTAGTTCGGCCTACGAAGGATTATGGAGAAAGGTAGCTCGCCAAGACATCGCCATCTTGTGCCTACGTACTCTCAACAGGCATGAGAGATCAGAGCTCACGTAGTTCGGGAAACTACAGTTTATTTCCTGTCTTTTACGAAAGAAGTTTCTTTTATTGTGTTTGCGATTTCAACCGCACTAGAGACTATGACCTGAGAGTGAATGCGTCGCATGTCACCCAAAGGGTACCATACTAAACATCCAGACTGTGGAAAAGAAACTCTCCCACAATCCTTTCTCAGATAGCTTAAGGCTCGTAACGTACGAAAGAAATCATTCATGATTACTGTATCTTAAACTGTTTTGAGATGAGAAGAGAACAGGCCCAACTAGGAGGGAGACTATCAAGTCCTACTGTTATCATGCCATGGATTCATCCTATGGTTGAGGTTTGAACAGGGAACTCCTAGAAGTTGTCATGCATAGGTTTCAACCTAAAATTCTATCATCAAATCCTTATCAAAGGAAATGAGAGTCCTAAGGGATCATGTCAATGATACACCAAAACAGACAAAGCATCAGCTTAACAGTAAAATGCATGCAATGTAAGTGAGGGAGGAAATGTGTGTGGGGTTTCAGCCTCCACAAGCTCATCTCAACCTCAAGCCAGAATGAAATAACAGTAATCATACTGAAAAATAAACAACATGCTATCAAGCAATAAACAGTAAACTGCAATCATACAGATAAAAATGAAATGAGATGCCATCAGGCAAACAAACCACATGGGCAAGGGAGCTAGGCTCTACCGAATACCCGCAAGCAAAGCCACACAGTAACAATACAAGCAGAGGGAGCAACTCAACCTCTAGTGCAATCATGCTCCTAGATTCTACCTATTCTAGATATGAACTTATTCTAATGCATCAAGCAAATCAAACAAAACACAGCAATACAGAAAAGAAAAAGAAAGCAGATCAACTCCTCTCTCAACTCCAAGCTTCAGCTTTTCCAACAGCAACTCAGTCTTCAGACTTCAATCACTCTTGACAAACATCAGTTTGCTTATCCAGGTTTCAACCCTACAACATGAGTTCCAACTTATCTTCTCCCTTAAGCTTCAGCTTCTTGGTCAGCTCCACCTTCAGGCTTCACCTAATCTTCAGGGATCTTCAAGTATCAACTTGCTCTTGTTGCTCTTCAAGCTTCAGCTGGAATGGCAATGCTCAAGGATTCATCCTCTTCTACACTCTTCATAGAAGTCTTCATCTTCATGCTCAGGCTCTGCATCTCTCAAGATAATCAAACCAGAGAAAATCACTTACTGGATAAGCTGGGGGATATTGAACTGCTTATTTGACCACCAAAGGTGACCTATAAGGGTTCAACATCAAAGGAATGGTTCCCTCAAAAGTTCTACTTCCTAGGTACATCACTTATCCCTCCAAAGGAGAGAGGTGAATACCATGGAAGGACTTTGAATCATAGGGAGGAATGGAGGTGAATGATACCATCCATGTTTGAGAAAGAAATTATCTACATCTAAACTCTTCCTAATCCCTAACCCTAAAACAACACAAAAAAAAAGACCAAGCTCTCAAGCTCCTCAATGCATCTTCAAGTCTTCTACTATACTCCTCAATGCTCCTTAGATCAATATCAAGCTCCTCAAACCAAAGGAAAACTCCAAAGCAAAGCAACTAAAACAAACATGCCCTAAAGGCAACACAAACAATCAACCACTACAAAAATCAACTAAAAATAGCACACTATTATATTAAATCCTAATATAATTTCTAAGGGATCCTACATACCTACCCTTAATACCCATATATGCCCCATAGTCTAAATTGTCCTAAAAACCCAAAATCTAAAGTTATTATGGACCTATGTTGAAGTTTTAACCTAATTCTACACAACCTAGAACTATCTAATCAAAACTATCCTAAAAATCATCACAAAAATATGGAATTAATCCAGGGGGAACCTAAAACATATATCTAATTATCCTAAAAAGATTGAATTAAAAATACTAAGGGAGCTACCTAAACTAAATTCTACAAATTAAGGTATCAACTTAAAAGAATTAAAATGCAATTAAAGAAGAAAATATGCAAAAAATATTAAAATGCATGATATGAAAAATATTTTTATTTTATATTTTTCTAGACAAAAATATGAAAAGGGAGAAAAAACTCCCATTAAAAAAAATTGATTTTTCATTTTATTATGAATTTTCAAAGTATGACATAAAATGAAAAGAAATAAAATGAAAAATATGAACATGGGTGCAGATAGTAACAATATCCAGTACAATCCACGCTTGGGCCCAGCCTGGGGGGTGCGCATAGAAATATGCTAGGCCTAATATTAAAACAGAAATTAATTGAAAAAACAAAAGAAAAAGAAAAGCCAGCGGTGCCAAAAGCAATGATATTCAGTTATAACAGCAATTGGGCCTCACATGGGGGTGGGAATAGAATCTTCACTCAAAGCCCAGAACCTCTTTAATGAAACGCAGTGTTTCAAGCTGCTTTCAGAATTCCCTCCTAAAACCAAATTAAACGTGAGCCCTTGGATCGGTCTTGAGTCAATGGTCAGCGCGCTCATCCAATGGCTATGAGATCGTCTCTAACCTTGAGACTAGGGTTTCGCAGAATCTCCTCCATGAAAACACATGTCATGCACCAGATTTCTACCCACGCGTGTGGCCTCATTTCAGCATCAATTTCCACGATGTAAAATACAAACTTGCTCAGAATTTCACCCTGAACACGATCCTAATCTTGGATTGAACTGAAGTGGCCTCTATCATAGAACCCGAATGTGAATCCAAACCAATCTCAAAATATGACCAATTCACAACTTCAACCAAACTCATATTTCTTTACATCAAAATGCTCCTTACATTCCATGGGTTAAAATCATCTAATAATCTCGCATTAAAACTCACTATATCACTAGTTCTTACTCCATCAAGAAATGACATCCATAGTTGAAACTTTACCAATCACTCCTAAACTCATCAGAAATGATCACCTAATGGTCTCTAACAGTTCTAAACTAATAAATTACCCTAGCCATGCCTAGATTATGAGGTAGAGATGATTTTGCAAACCTGGCTTCTTGGATTGGTAGTGATGGTAGATCTTCAATTCAGGCCTTGCAACTCTTCAACACTCCTTGGATGATGAATCTTCTTCTGTTTGCAAAAGATTGGAGGGAGAGAGCTTGTATCCTTGAATTCGAATGTGATTTGCTTTCTTGCAATTTCCAGTGGCAACCTTCAAATCTTCATGGATGGAGCTTCAAACCAGTATGAACACACTCAGCAGGATCTATGGAGAAGGTTTGTGAAGAAAAATGGGATGGCAATGAAGAAAAATGGAGAGATTGAATATGACTTGCAATGGAAGCTTTTTGATTTCTTTCTCTCTTCTCTACACCAATTAACACCAACCTTACATCTGGGCAAGTCACAATGGTTATATAGAATGTTTTAGAACAATCTAGAACCATCTAGGATCATCTAATGAGAAAATGAAGTTTTCATGTCATGGTAATTTGAATTCTCATTTCTCCTTACATGGTATCTCATGCCAAATGCCTTGCAACCTTGGTTTCTGATTTGAAATTCTCCTTACATGAGATTTAGGACAAGTTACAATGCATATCTTCCTTGTTTATTGAGTTATTTTGAGTTTTGGTTTGGTACCCTAATATGCAAGCAATCCAATTACAAGGCAACCCTATGATGCAAGCCTCAAATCAAAATTGTGGCTGAACCATTGTTCTTATAATGTCATTTGGAGTCAAAATTACCTATCACATGACATGGTTTGGGTTTATAACTTGGGATTTATGATTTTCAACTTCACTTGAATTAACTTATGCCTCATTTTTAGGCCATTTTTATCACTTTTTGATATGAGCCTTTTCAACATCTCATGACCTCCCTAATAGCCTTAAAAAATCATTCTAAGCAAGTTTGATGTTGAAGAGTTTTCCATTTGAAGCTTGGAAGTAGGAGATATGGCCTTATGCTTGAAATGACCTATAACTTCCAAATGACTAAAATACCCTTGGCTTGTCAAAGCCATAAGTTGAGTTCTACAAATCCTATCAAGGACTTCTAGTACTCTATAGAAATCTAAGAAGATTCTCTTCAATATTCATGTTGACCAAGAGTTTATAGGAATCATCCTACTAGGGCAAAAGTTGTCTGCAAGTTGGATGACTTTCAAGGACCCAGATTCACATACCTCAAATGACCTGTAATTTGTCAAAACCATAACTTGAGCTCTGCAAATCCTATCAAGGACTTCTACTACTAAAATTAAAGCTAAGAACAAGCTCTACAACATTCATGTTGTGGGGAAGATGAGATGACAATCACATCTTGAGCTAAACTGCCTTGAAGATAGGGATCAAACTAGGGGATTTTACACTGTCAATCCTTAGAAACCCTAGCTTGAAACTTCTCAAACTCCTCAATCATGATGAGTTGGTATAGGAATAATCCTTATAGTATCTCAATACATCATTCCATGATCACATGGCTCTTGGATTAGGTCTCAACCCTCTCCAAATCATCAGTTGACCTAGGGTTGACTCAGTCAAACCCTAATTCTACCACTCATGGTTGAATCTTCTGAATTCTTGTACAATAACCTCTCTAGGCTTCATGATGGCTTTAAAGACATCTCATAAGCTTTCTCAAAGCTTCAAGTCTATCCTTATAGTCTCAGAATCATCTGAGGAGCTCCCACAACTTTCAAGTCATGAGACACACAACCTTGGTTTCAACCAATTCCTCTGAGGATCTCTTGAGTTCTCTGACAAAGGTATCAACCTTTGAACATTTGAATAGCCCTCTTGGCTAGCTTCAAAGTTTCATATAACTCCTGATGGGTAAATAAATTTTGGTCAAATTTTGGGGTGCAACAACGGGGTCTGTTTCCGATTCTATCCGACAATTAATCAACTCAACTCTAACCACCAACTTCCGACTCTACTCCGAACTCAACCGGAAACCCCAAAATTCACTCAAACAATCGAACCCAACCACATGCAACGGATTAACACATTTCAACACAATAATAACAACTTCAACAACATGAAATCAATCATCAGATCATCAACAATCATTGGGGTTAGGGATTTTCCCCCTTTTCTACCTATATTCATGCAATACCAATTTAACCGTTAAATCCCCCCTTACCTCAATTGAAGTTCTGATGTTGATGAAGTACCAAAATCTTCACGAATTCTGCTTGCTCTAGCTTGCTGTCACGATCGAACTTCTCTTTTTTCCTTCCGTGTTCTTCGTATGCGTTCGTTCCTTTCCTTCCAATTCTAATTTCCGCAAATGACAAGCTTGCCCTTAATCCCAATAATTCTCTTTTATTCTCAATATTATAATTCTCATAATAATAATAATAATAATAATAATAATAATCCTCTTATTTCTTTTAATTCACTAAAATCCATGTAATCATATTTTCTCATATATTAGTATTAGCAATAACTATAATAATAATTAATAATAATATTACATTACCATTAATTATCACTTTTTATCACTGTATACTAATATTATGAGTTCTTGATCCTCCAAATAATTTCTAAAAACACATCCGCGAATAAAATAACTCAGAAACTAAAAATAATTAAAATGGGCATTACAACTCTCCCTCACTTTAATTATTTTCGTCCTCGAATATACCTGATGGAAATAATTCTGGATACGCTTCCTGCATCCTGCTTTCCAATTCCCAAGTCACATTGCCTCCTGCAGCACCTCCCCAAGCCACTCTCACCAATGGTATCTCTTTCCCTCTGAGTCGCTTCATCTTGCGATCCTCGATCCTCAACGGCAACGTCTCCACAGCTAGATTCTCTCTAACTTGGACCTCATCCCTTTGAATCACATGAGACGGATCAGGTACATACTTTCGAAGTTGCGACACATGAAACACGTCGTGCAAGTTCAAAAGCTCTGGCGGCAACGCCTCCCTATACGCCACAACACCAATCCTCTGCAAGATCTGATACAGTCCGATAAACTTCGGATCCAACTTCTTGGACTTCAAAGCACGTCCAACACCAGTCACTGGGTTAACCCTCAAAAATACATGGTCACCCTCACTGAATTCCAACTCTTTCCTGCGGTTATCATAATAACTCTTCTGTCGATCCTGAGATGATTTCATCTTTTCACGGATCATTTGCACTGTCTCAGTAGTCTGCTGCACCAACTCTGGTCCCAACACAACACGCTCACCCGACTCATACCAACACAAAGGAGTCCTGCACCTTTTACCATAAAGAGCCTCAAACGGTGCCATCCCGATACTGGAATGGTAACTGTTGTTGTACGTGAACTCTACCAAAGGCAAATGAGTATCCCATGTACCACTTTTTTCCAACACATAAGCCCGCAACAAATCCTCTAAAGTATGAATAGTCTGCTCCGACTGACCATCAGCCTGTGGATGATAAGCTGAGCTCAGCTTCAACTTGGTACCCAAAGCTTCTTGCAAACTCTTCCAAAATACAGAAGTGAACCTCGGATCTCTATCCGACACAATACTCAACGACACATCACGCAGCTTCACAATCACCCGAATATAGATCTCTGCCAGCTTCTCCAATGGAAAACTGATATTGATCGGTACAAAGTGTTCAGACTTCATAAGCCGATCCACAATCACCCAAATCGCATCAAATCCTCTCGCCGTATTCGGCAAACCTGTAACAAAATCCATAGCAATACAGTCCCACTTCCAAACTGGAATCTCTAACGGTTGCATCATCCTGGAAGGTCTCTGATGCTCCACCTTCGATTTATGACATACCAAACAAGCATAAACATAGAGAGTAATATCCTTCTTCATACCTGACCACCAAAACAACTTTTTCAAGTCCTGATACATCTTCGTAGCTCCTGGGTGAACACTCAGGCCACTACGATGTCCTTCATCCAAAATTGACTTCTTCAGCTCATCATTATCCGGCACACAAATTTTGCCCCGAAACCTCAACACACCCGCATTATCCAACTCGAAATCACTACCGGAATCACTCTCGGTTTCCCGCATCAAATCTACAAGTTTCACATCAAATTTCTGATGTTCTCTGATCATATCCAATAAATCATTCTTCACTTGCAATTTGCCCAACATCACACCACCTGTAGTAAACTCACAAACCATGCTCAAATCCCGAAACTGCTCAATGAGCTCCATCTCTTTTACCATCAAAACCGACATATGAATTGTCTTCCTGCTCAACACATCCGCAACCACATTCGCTTTTCCTGGGTGATAACTCAAACTAAAATTGTAATCTTTCAAGAATTCTAGCCATCTCCTCTGCCTCATATTCAACTCTTTCTGGTCAAATAGGTACTTCAAACTCTTGTGATCACTGAACACCTCAAATCTCGAACCATACAAATAATGTCGCCAAATCTTCAACACAAAAACCACCGCAACCAATTCAAGATCATGAGTAGGATAATTCCGCTCATGCACCCTCAATTGCTGCGAAGCATAAGCTACCACTTTTCCATCCTGCACTAGAACTCCGCCTAATCCCATCTTAGATGCATCACAATATACCACAAAAGGATCACTCGGATTCGGTAACACCAATACCGGCGCTGAAGTCAATCTCTTTTTCAGCTCCTTAAAACTCTCTTCGCAAGCAGTATCCCACACAAACACTTGATTTTTCCTCGTCAACTGAGTCAATGGCAAAGCCAATCTAGAAAAGCCTTCAATAAATCTTCGGTAATAACTAGCCAAACCCAAAAAGCTTCTAACCTCAGTTACCGTCTTCGGCGATTCCCACTGTAACACCGCACTAACTTTCGAAGGGTCTACTGAAACACCATCACCAGAAATAACATGCCCCAGGAAACTCACTGTCTTCAACCAGAACTCACACTTCGACAACTTAGCAAACAACTTGTTATCCTTCAACACTTGCAAAGCGATCCTCAAATGTTCCACATGTTCTTCCTCAGACTTAGAATAGATCAGTATATCATCAATGAACACGACAATAAACTGATCCAAGTAAGAATGGAAGATACAGTTCATATATTCCATAAACACTCCCGGCGTATTAGACACTCCGAAAGGCATTACTGCATACTCGTAATGTCCATATCGAGTTCTAAACGCCGTCTTCTGAATATCACATTCTTTCACTCTTATCTGATGATAACTCGACCTCAAGTCGATTTTACTGAACGCACGAGCTCCCACTAACTAATCCATCAAATCATCGATCCTTGGAAGAGGATATTTGTTCTTGATGGTCACCCTGTTCAACTGACAGTAATCGATGCACAACCGCATGCTACCGTCTTTCTTCTTCACTAACAATACTGGAGCTCCCCACGGTGACACACTAGGTCTGATAAACTTCCTATCCAGCAACTCTCCAATCTGAGACTTCAACTCGGCTAACTCCACTGCCGACATCCTGTACGGTGCCATAGAAATAGGCCTCGTACTAGGAATAAGATCAATGCTAAACTCAACCTCTCTCTTCGGAGGCAACTCAGTAATATCATCCGGGAACACTTCCGGAAACTCATTCACCACGGTTAACTCATCCAACAACGCCTTGTTGTCAACCGACAGTGATGCAAATAAAGCAAACACTTGTGCCTCATCTTCCAACAAGGTCCTCAATTCCTTACCAGACAAGGAATCTGCCAACGCCTCTTCTTCTGGAGTCAAAAACAATAACGCTTTTCGAAAATAATCGATGTATACTCGGTTGAACTCCAACCAGTTCATACCAAGTATAACATCCAAACTACCAAGTGGCAAACAAATCAAATCCACACCGAAGTCTTGGCCAAAAATAGTCAGTGGACACTTCAAACATACTAGCGAAGTAGTCACTGAACCAATCAGGGAGTCTCAATAGTCATCCGCCGCTCAAGAGTAGTCGGCACCAAACCTAACCTCTTCACACAATCAACAGAGATAAACGAGTGGGTCGCACCCGTGTCAATCATAGCAGTCAAAGGAATGTTATTGATAAAACAAGTACCTTTGATCGAACGCTCCCCGTCTGCCGCTTGAGTTCCCACCACCACAAACACTTTACCAGCAACCTGAGGCGCCTGAGGCCTCTTTGGCTTCTCAAAATTAGTGCTAATATGGCCTTTCTCGCCGCAATTATAGCAAATAGGCATATTAGTCCTACAATCCGCCATCACATGGCCCGACTTCCCACATCTGAAGCACTTCTTCGTCTTTGGAGGACAATCATTGGCACGATGACCCATGCCACCGCACCGGAAACACTTCGTACCAGCAGATGCCCTTCCCTCTCTAGGCTTCCTATCAGCAGCACCCTTAAACTTCCCTTTACCAGTCGGAACACTGTAGGGAGTACCACCAAACCTTTGTTTACCCTTACGGTCACTTGCAGCCTTGTAATGCGCAATCCTTGTACGATCATCATTATCGTAAATCCGACTTCTACTCACCAATTCAGGATAGCTCCTGATCTTCTAACACGCGATCCCCATCTTGATCTCTGGCCTCAGCCCATTCTCAATTTTTAAGCACTTAGAAGTTATAGCCTCCTCAGTATTGTAATGGGGACAATACTGAGCCAACTCCTCAAACTTAGCTGCATACTCGGTCACTGACATACTGCCCTGTTTCAATTCCAAGAATTCCACCTCTTTAGAGCTTCTAATATCTTCTGGAAAATACTTCTCTAGAAATCCAGATCGAACCACCTCCCAAGTAATCGGAGTCCCCGAAGCCTCCATCCTCTGACGACAATTATCCCACCAGGCCTCGGCCTCTCCTTCGAGCATGTGAGTATCGAACCTCACCTTCTGCTCGTCACTGCACCCCATGGTCCTGAAGATCTTCTCTATTGCCTTCAACCATTTCTGAGCAGCTACCGGATCCAAAATCCCACCTTCAAACTTTGGTGGCTTGTTGCTCTGGAACTGCGTCAAGTCTCTGAACTGAGCACCCGCAGCCAGATTCTGATTGGACACCACTTGATCCATAGCCTGCATAGCCGCAGCCAACACCACATCATTCCTCCCAGCCATACTGCTGAACAACAACAATCCAGGTTAACAGAAAACAATTACTCTCTATCCTATAGACAGACTCAACACACTACACTGGCCGGACGGACCGACCTGCTCTAATACCAACTTGTAACACCCTGTTCCCCAAAACAAAATAAAACAATTAAAATAAACACATATCAGAGTTCCTCTCCCAAACGGGATGTCACAATTCACATCAGAATTTCACAAAACATTTTTTTCCCAATTAATTTTCAATAAAGTTGCAGCGGAAAATGAATATAGTTTGTCGTAACACAAAACAACATACATACACCATCCATGTCATCAACATCATCATATGTACAACAATCATCCATCTGCCCAAAAATATATAACATAATCATCAAACATCATCACATGTCTCGCAAAAGTCAGATACGCCACAGGGGCACACACATATCAACAATAAACAATAAGACTCCCCAAAAAGCCCCAGTGTTACGTGTAATACCCCAAATTTTGCCCTAAGATTTGTCGTCGCATTTCATTGCATTTTTATTGCATTTAATCAATTACTAACAAATTTGTGTAGTCGTTTGACTTTTTGCAGGTAAATATCATATGGCATGCATTTTCTTTCTAAAAAGTAAAAATGGCACAATTGGCAGGAGGACATGTGAAAGGAGTTGTGAGTGTGAGAGGTTGAGAGTTCGAATCTCACCTTTGTCACTTTTTTTTGTTTTTTATTATTTTTACTCTAAATTTTTCTATCTTTCATTAAAAAATAACAAAAATAGTTTTTTATTATTATTTAATTATTATTTTCGTATTTTAATTAAATCATTTTTTTAAAATATTATTTTTTTCACTTTTTTCTAAATTATTCATAAAAATATCCAAAAAATCATAAAATAAAAAATATTGAAAAAAATTTTGTTCTTTTTATAATATTTTTGATTTTAGGAATCAATAGGATTATTAGTTTTTATTTTTAGTTTATTTTAATTATTTTAAATTATTTAAATTTTATTTTTTTCTTAACTAATTATTTAGTTTGGGCTTTAAAATGGGCTTTAGGGACATTATTGACAATTTGGTGTTAACCCTAATTTGTTCCCTATATATACATGTGTTGCTTTGTTGAAAAAGGGGGAGAATGAAAAAAAACCTAAGAGGAGTGAGTGTCGTTTACTGTTATTTCTTTTCTTTCATCTATTACTGTTGTTTCTTTTTCTTCATCGTTTACCGTTAGTTCTTTTCCTTCATCTATTACTGTTGTTTCTTTTTCTTCATCTTTTACCGTTATTTTTTTTCTTCATCTATTACCGTTATTTCTTTTTCTTTATCTATTACTGTTATGTTTATATATTTATAATTTTTAAATTGTTAGAGTTTATATATATATATATAAGATTAATTTTTGATCGAAATATACCGATACGATGTTTGCACATTTGTGTGCATGACGCGTGACATTTGTGTTAGTTCGATCTGATTGCGATGATCGCATTTTTGTGTGAGCAATAATACTGTTTTTGCTTAATTTCTTTTTCTTTGCGATAAATTTTGTTTCGTCCGATTTAGATCTGGTTGCGATGAGCGCATTTCTGCGTTAGCAACATTGTTGGGTTATTTGGCACATTTAAAATTCATTATTGCTTTATTATTATTATTATTATTATTATTATTATTTATTATTGTTATTATCATTATTATTATTATTATTACAATTATTATTATTGTTATCATTAATTTATTAAGACTTGTTATAATATAAAAATCTCTTTTTTAAAATAAATAACTTTATCATCTTTTCCAAATTAATATGAAAACCTATTATTTTTAAGAAAAACTTTTTTTTAGATAAATTTAAAATAATAACTAAAATCTTTTTTTTAAAATAATAACTAGAACCGTTATTTATTTTATTTTATTATTGTTCAATTCAAATTTCATTATCATATTGTATCTGCTCCTCTCATGTAACCTCGCGAACTTAACAATCGCTCTTTAAATTCTGCCTTTAAATTTCTGCTTGCATGGTTTAAATTATGACATTATCTCTCTGTTTGCATGATTCAATTATCTCACGCGTTTACCATTATTTCTGTCACATTGCACACATCCGAAGGTTAGGTCTAACTGTTTGGCCGCCGCGCCAATAGTCCGTAAAACTTCACACATTCAATTTCAAATCCTCAAAACTACAAACTACAAACCCTAATTTTCACAAATGCCTCGCCGCAGGCCAAATTACAATTTTATCCCTAGCATTAGGTCAAAGAGCCGCCGCGCTCATTTTAGGGTTTCCCGCCGCGGAATCCCTAACCTAACCCTAATTCACTTAACAATTCAACGTAGAGATTTGGAGTTTCTACACTCCACGTAAGCGTGTCCTTAAGATGCGTTTATTCCCCTTGAGACCTTGACCACAGTCAAGAAGTCTCTAACCTCCCTTTTGAGGGGAACTACAGTTACTCTGATTCCATCCCCGTAAGGATATGTAGGCACAAGATGCGATGTCTTGCCGAGTAAACTTAGAATTAACCCCTAGGTCTTTTTTAATTTTCAATCCTTTGTATATACCCTAAAGCAAAATAATTAATGAAATAAATAAAAAAAAATAAACAAAAGGTTCCCGTAGAGTACTACGGAAGTTTAGGGTGCTAATACCTTCCCTAAATTTAACCAACCCCCGAACCTTAGATCTCTCCCTTTTAGGTTTTTCCTTTCTTTAACCTTTCCTTCGGATAAATCAAAGACCGGTTGTAAATGAATTAAGATTCAAGTTAATCAATAGCTTGACATCCAAATTTCACCGCAACAGAAAATGGCGACTTCACTGGGGAGTCCTAACTATCGAGGGTTATCCCTATTTTGTTTATTTTTCTTTATATATTTGTTTTATTATAATTTTGCTCACTTGTATGTATATATTGGGGTACCTTACTTGGAGTTACTGTGTTGTGAGATAAGTCCTACACCCGGACTTGAGCGACCTTATGATAGGATGGCCGATATATTCGACGAGGCTTATAGGGAGTGAGTCCCGACTAAGCTAAATCGAGAATCACCGCTCAGTTGAGACACTTTCGAAAATGGTTCGGTTGATCGAGTGTAGTCGTGAAAACTTTTACCGTTATCGATTGGAGTCTGTGATACTGGGAACCGTAGTACCTTTACACCATCTTGACCTTATATAGGACGTAGTGCGGGAACTATGTGGGAGTAGTCCTACAATCGTTGCTACGCGATACTACACTCGAACGAGGTTCTCTTGAGAATATTATCGACCCTTGAGTCAGTCGAGAAGTTGATAATATCCAAAAGATGGACTGATGACTTTGGGCACTGATTTAGAACCCTTGTTCTGCAGGTACAATCAACCTATAGTACATACCTCTTTGGGAAGGGTAGACCTTGACTCCATTCATTGTTCCTCTAACTTAGGACCTTTTGTTTGCTTATATGTATTTGTGCTTTGCATCCATAAAGCATCATATCATTTCTAGTTTCAAGGAATTCAAAAGTCCTTTGCAAATTCAAGAAGTCCTACATTTTAAAGTCTAACAGCTTTTCTCGCTTTCCTAAAAGGGAATGTTTGCAATCGACCATTGAAATTCTTGAGACCATTGCATGGCATTAGCATCACATTTTTGCATTGCATTTATCCCCCAGTTTCTCCTTCTTGGTCCTATCGTCTTCTAGTGTACCTTTGAGTCGTCAAGCTGATTCCTCGACACAGATATCAGACCAGAAATGGAACAGGAGTCACTTTGATCCTATTCTCATGACTTACACAGAGCTATATCCTGACTTAGTCCGGCAAGGACTGATTACTACAAAGGCTTTACCACCTCCTCTTAATCCTCCGGCTGGATTTAGGGCTGATCTCCATTGTGCTTCCCATGAGGGTGCCCCAGGCCATGACTTGGAGCATTGTTTTGCATTGAAGGCTAGAGTATGTGAATTGGTTAAAACTGGAATACTTGATTTTACAGACAGTCATCCGGATGTTCAGAAAAATCCCTTGCCAGTACATCAGAAATGAAGTTTTGTCACTAGGCCTTTTGTTTCTCGTTGTTTGCACTTTCCTTATTTTGTTTAAGTTGTTTGCTTTTAATTATGTTTGTACTTTCATTAATGAAATAAGCATTGCGACTTTTGATTCAATTCATTTCCGTCCATTTATTTGCATCTTTATGCTTTATTTTTCAAATGTTTACTTCTTGTCCAAAATTTTGATATGCTAAGATTGGAGGGAGGATGATGAAAACGTTATACCCATAATTGCTGTTAGTATGCTTTCAATCAAACCTTGTTGACGATGTAAGGCATTGTTTCAATTCCCAAACACTGGAGAAATAAGGAAGTTAATCCCTTGTTACCCCCTTCGAGCCTAGAAGTTGGAGTTTCTTTCGTTACAAAAAACCCACAATTTTAACCTTGGGATGGGTAGTTCTCAGTTAACTTGGTTGTGTGTTCATACGATACACCTTTCATTAACAAATTTTCCTTCGCACACGTCAAACAAGTGTCGAAGATGTTTTCTAATCAAAAGGTCGATGATGGTTCACCGTAATCATTAAAATCAAACAGTCACTTTCCTTCACACAAAAAAATAATATAAAAAAAGCAAAAGAAGCCCGCTAAGTCAAAACCTATGAAGGAGACTTAGGCAAAACTGGGGCATCCCGCTGACTGTAAACTCTAAAATAAACAGTTCAGGCAAAATTTAGGGATAATACAAAGAGATTTTTAAATCCTTATCTTGAAAATCCTCAATGTCAAAACAATCAAATGTTATAGGGGAGTAGTGGCTGCCTTTTCATAGGTCCCTTTGACTTCTGAATCATCACTGCGACGATCAATGAAATCCCTAACTTATGGGAACCTGAATGCATAGTATGAGTTAACTGAGCATAGGACTGAAGATCATCACGTAGATTGGGTGGGTACAAATAAATTTTGAGCCTTTATCTTTTGTTTCATAAACCGTGAACCAGGCCACGTTACAACCCTCAAAAGACCTAATTGAAGCAAGGTTATTTTGAAAGTATACTACAGCAAGGTTGCGTAACCTGACTCCTAAAGATCTTTGTGAATCATGTATTTTGGCAGTACACCTTTGTTTTAAACTTTGAGCGTCTTGAACCGTTGTGTTCTGACTAACGACTCATGTATTTTCCATCTTTCAAAAATAATTTTGATTTCAAAAATCGCATGAACTTTGCATTACCATGTTTGTATGAATATTTTTGTTTGCAAATTGGCTTTCCTCTAAGGAATTTTCAAACAATGAGAAACTTGGTCAAGTGATCTTATCAGGGGCAAGTTCCTTTTACATCCTGTCAAAGAATTAGTTCAAGATTTGTTCAAGGCAATATCTTCTCAGATTTGGTTTATCCAGAGAATTGTTCAAGACCCAGACTGGGGCAAGCCCTCCGAGGATACAGCAAAACAGTCGATTCCATGAATTAGACAGCTGAAGCAATTATCAGTTCATTTGACCTGGGGCAGTTTACTTGCATAATCCCTAAACAGTTATTCATCATTCCTACAGTGACTATCAACTTGATACAGTTTAACAGAATGACAGTGATCTCCGTGTTGAGGAATCAGTCCTCCAGTTTTGTCATCTCACCGAAAGAGTTGAGCCTTGTCGTCGATGTCTGCATTTGCATTTGATCATATCTCATAGCATAATTCCTATACATGTGCATATCTTGGGTGCTTTATTCCCCATTTACATTTCTATCTTGGGTGCTTTACTCCCCATTTACATTTCTATCTTGGGTGCTTTATTCCCCATTTACCTCTCTATCTTGGGTGCTTTACTCCCCATTTACATTTCTAGCTTGGGTGCTTTACTCCCCATTTACATTTCTATCTTGGGTGCTTTACTCCCCATTTACATTTCTAGCTTGGGTGGTTTACTCCCCATTTACATTTCTATCTTGGGTGCTTTACTCCCCATTTACATTTTTATCTTGGGTGCTTTACTCCCCATTTACATTTTTATCTTGGGTGCTTTACTCCCCATTTACATTTTTATCTTGGGTGCTTTACTCCCCATTTACATTTCTATCCTGGGTGCTTTACTCCCCATTTACATGTCTATCTTGGGTGCTTTACTCCCCACTTACCTTCTATCCTTGGGTGTTTTATCCCCCATGTACCTTTATCCCGGGTGTTTTATTCCCCGTTTACCAGATATTCCTGGGTTTACCTAACATCATGGTGTTTTACCCCCATTTACTTTTTTTTCTCCCTGAGGTCGTGTTTTACTCGCGTCTTACCTTGTGTGCAAAATTTATTTACTTGGCATCATGGGTGTTTTATCCCCATTTGCGTTTTTCTCCTGAGCTCGTGTTTTACCCGCGTCTTACCTTGCGGACAATTTCTAATTTACTTGGCACCTATCAACAATTATGTGTCGTGTCTATCCGACGTTCTTTCAGATATGACATGTCTTCTTCCCTAGTGCAATTCCTCGGTGGGTCGTCCCCTGTGACGTTGTTTCATCTGTATCCGTGCATTTGTCATTTTCATCATACGCATCATATCAGATTCATATTATATTTAGCATTATAGTTCGTTTTGTTTTGTCCATATCATTGCATAACACTGCGTCTAAAGGCAAAATTTTCGGTTATCTGTATTTAAATCCCTCCACCACGATTTCTCGAGTCTCCGTTGCTCGAATCACCCGGTGAAGTTATTTAAATAGGGGCAACTGTAATACCCCAAATTTTGCCCTAAGATTTGTCGTCGCATTTCATTGCATTTTTATTGCATTTAATCAATTACTAACAAATTTGTGTAGTCGTTTGACTTTTTGCAGGTAAATATCATATGGCATGCATTTTCTTTCTAAAAAGTAAAAATGGCACAATTGGCAGGAGGACATGTGAAAGGAGTTGTGAGTGTGAGAGGTTGAGAGTTTGAATCTCACCTTTGTCACTTTTTTTTGTTTTTTATTATTTTTACTCTAAATTTTTCTATCTTTCATTAAAAAATAACAAAAATAGTTTTTTATTATTATTTAATTATTATTTTCGTATTTTAATTAAATCATTTTTTTAAAATATTATTTTTTTCACTTTTTTCTAAATTATTCATAAAAATATCCAAAAAATCATAAAATAAAAAATATTGAAAAAAATTTTGTTCTTTTTATAATATTTTTGATTTTAGGAATCAATAGGATTATTAGTTTTTATTTTTAGTTTATTTTAATTATTTTAAATTATTTAAATTTTATTTTTTTTCTTAACTAATTATTTAGTTTGAGCTTTAAAATGGGCTTTAGGGACATTATTGACAATTTGGTGTTAACCCTAATTTGTTCCCTATATATACATGTGTTGCTTTGTTGATAAAGGGGGAGAATGAAAAAAAAACCTAAGAGGAGTGAGTGTCGTTTACTGTTATTTCTTTTCTTTCATCTATTACTGTTTTTTCTTTTTCTTCATCGTTTACCGTTAGTTCTTTTCCTTCATCTATTACTGTTGTTTCTTTTTCTTCATCTTTTACCGTTATTTTTTTTCTTCATCTATTACCGTTATTTCTTTTTCTTTATCTATTACTGTTATGTTTATATATTTATAATTTTTAAATTGTTAGAGTTTATATATATATAAGATTAATTTTTGATCGAATTATACCGATACGATGTTTGCACATTTGTGTGCATGACGCGTGACATTTGTGTTAGTTCAATCTGGTTGCGATGATCGCATTTTTGTGTGAGCAATAATACTGTTTTTGCTTAATTTCTTTTTCTTTGCGATAAATTTTGTTTCGTCCGATTTAGATCTGGTTGCGATGAGCGCATTTCTGCGTTAGCAACATTGTTGGGTTATTTGGCACATTTAAAATTCATTATTGCTTTATTATTATTATTATTATTATTATTATTATTATTATTATTTATTATTGTTATTATCATTATTATTATTATTACAATTATTATTATTGTTATCATTAATTTATTAAGACTTGTTATAATATAAAAATCTCTTTTTTAAAATAAATAACTTTATCATCTTTTCCAAATTAATATGAAAACCTATTATTTTTAAGAAAAACTTTTTTTTAGATAAATTTAAAATAATAACTAAAATCTTTTTTTTAAAATAATAACTAGAACCGTTATTTATTTTATTTTATTATTGTTCAATTCAAATTTCATTATCATATTGTATCTGCTCCTCTCATGTAACCTCGCGAACTTAACAATCGCTCTTTAAATTCTGCCTTTAAATTTCTGCTTGCATGGTTTAAATTATGACATTATCTCTCTGTTTGCATGATTCAATTATCTCACGCGTTTACCATTATTTCTGTCACATTGCACACATCCGAAGGTTAGGTCTAACTGTTTGGCCGCCGCGCCAATAGTCCGTAAAACTTCACACATTCAATTTCAAATCCTCAAAACTACAAACTACAAACCCTAATTTTCACAAATGCCTCGCCGCAGGCCAAATTACAATTTTACCCCTAGCATTAGGTCAAAGAGCCGCCCCGCTCATTTTAGGGTTTCCCGCCGCGGAATCCCTAACCTAACCCTAATTCACTTAACAATTCAACGTAGAGATTTGGAGTTTCTACACTCCACGTAAGCGTGTCCTTAAGATGCGTTTATTCCCCTTGAGACCTTGACCACAGTCAAGAAGTCTCTAACCTCCCTTTTGAGGGGAACTACAGTTACTCTGATTCCATTCCCGTAAGGATATGTAGGCACAAGATGCGATGTCTTGCCGAGTAAACTTAGAATTAACCCCTAGGTCTTTTTTAATTTTCAATCCTTTGTATATACCCTAAAGCAAAATAATTAATGAAATAAATAAAAAAAAATAAACAAAAGGTTCCCGTAGAGTACTACGGAAGTTTAGGGTGCTAATACCTTCCCTAAATTTAACCAACCCCCGAACCTTAGATCTCTCCCTTTTAGGTTTTTCCTTTCTTTAACCTTTCCTTCGGATAAATCAAAGACCGGTTGTAAATGAATTAAGATTCAAGTTAATCAATAGCTTGACATCCAAATTTCACCGCAACATTACGTATCAGAGCAGTCCTACGACGACGCCAAAATCCAAGCTAGCTAAACACCTGGATTATCTGTACCTCTGAAGAAGCACAGACCACAACAACAGCAAAGGGGTGAGAATCACGATCAAATAATAATGGTATAATGGTACATGAAATAAAAGGCAGAAACAATAAATCATTATTTCACATACAACACATCTGGACCTACTGTCCCATCATTAATATCCATAATTAACACAAACCACAATGCAACACATGCACTTGACTCGACAATATGCGGTACCGACTCACAACAACGATGGGCACCGGGCCATCAACCCTCCACAAAGGAGCACACATCAACGATGGGCACTTGGCCATCAACCCTCCACAAAGGAGCACACGCACCGATGGACACCTGGCCATCACCCTCCACACAGGGAGCACATCTCCGATGGTCACTGGGCCATAACCCTCCTTACAGGGAGCATCACACTGATGGACACTGGGCCATCACCCTCCTCACAAGGAGCACATCATCAACGTCCTCCACTTGGGACACGGGTGGTCGCATACACTCCATCTGAGCAACGATCCAAATCCCGTCCATGCTGCCCACTGGAGCACGTGAGTGTATCACACCACACGTCCATGCTATACAAGACACTATGCATAACACACAACACACACAATGCACATGACCCCACTGGTCCATCGCATCATAATATACATACATACACAAGCACACAAAGTGCATCGATCCTACCGATCAATTCACCATACAACATATCACATACAATGCACACAAGGCGTTCCGGTCCTACTGACCCAAATATATCACACAACAGCATATAAATGCAACGCATAATCAGCGTATCAATCCTACGGATCCACTCATCACAACACATCACCACAACGCACTCAAGGCGTGTCGATCCTATTGGTCCACATATCTCACACACTTAGCTCATCGTGCACACATCTCACAAACACATCCACAGTTATCAAGACTTAACACATAATCCCCTGATTACGTCTAAGGCGATAAATGCCGGCTACACAACCCTACAACCTTTAACATACACTCGCCTCAGCTCTCCAGCAAGCTCATCATCGCACATGACCAACGAGGGTCCAGTTCCACAAATGAAACAACACAAAATAGCAGCAAAAACACAAACTGCTGTCGGGCTCGCTGGCACATTCGTCCGGCGAAGCCCCACAACGAACACTCGCTGCCATTCGCCTGGCGAAGCCCCGCAGCAAATACTCGTTGGAACTCCCCTGGCGAAACTTCTAGTGAAGCCAGACAGTAGCTTCTGCCAGCACTCGCTGGCCAGTTCGCCTGGCGAAGGCTCGCTCCCACATTCGCCCAGCGAAGGCTGGCGAACACCTGTAGAATCAGAAAAATTCTGCGCAGCAGAATCATCACCCACACCGATTCCACCCGATTAAATCGAAACTCACAACCAACAACATACTACAACTTGGTTACGGGGTCTGTTTCCGATTCTATCCGACAATTAATCAACTCAACTCTAACCACCAACTTTCGGCTCTACTCTGAACTCAACCGGAAACCCCAAAATTCACTCAAACAATCGAACCCAACCACATGCAACAGATTAACACATTTCAACACAATAATAACAGCTTCAACAACATGAAATCAATCATCAGATCATCAACAATCATTGGGGTTAGGGATTTCCCCCCTTTTCTACCTATATTCATGCAATACCAATTTAACCGTTAAATTCCCCCCCTTACCTCAATTGAAGTTCTGATGTTGATGAAGCACCAAAATCTTCACGAATTCTGCTTGCTCTAGCTTGCTTTCACGATCGAACTTCTCTTTTTCCTTTCGTGTTCTTCGTACGTGTTCCTTTCTTTCCTTCCAATTCTAATTTCCGCAAATGACAAGCTTTCCCTTAATCCCAATAATTCTCTTTTATTCTCAATATTATCATTCTCATAATAATAATAATAATAATAATAATAATAATAATAATAATAATAATAATAATAATAATAATAATCCTCTTATTTCTTTTAATTCACTAAAATCCATGTAATCATATTTTCTCATATATTAGTATTAGCAATAACTATAATAATAATAATTAATAATAATATTACATTACCATTAATTATCACTTTTTATCACTGTATACTAATATTATGAGTTCTTGATCCTCCAAATAATTTCTCAAAACACATCCGCGAATAAAATAACTCAGAAACCAAAAATAATTAAAATGGGCGTTACACTAGGGTTGTGAGATGCCCCTATGCCGCAGGTGCTCGTGCACGTGCTCCTGACTTGTCTACAAATAGAGGGAGGAAACATTCATTTTCAATTTTCACTTCTCTCTCTTCTTCTTCTGCTATCATCGTTTCCACCGTCCACCACTGCAACACCGCCACACGTACCCGACCGAGCTTCACCGACCACCGTTTTTATCTCTTAGACCACGTAAGATTCTGATTCTTCTTTGTTTTATGCAAGTTTTAATCCTATTTTTCTTATATTTGCATGCGGTTAGGACGAAAAGCTGGGTAGAGTAGAAGAATTACGACGCATGTTGGTGTCTGGCGGTGGTTGCGCCATTTTCTTCCACCGACATCGTCGTCAGAGTGTTAGGCATTTAGGCTTTTGTGTTGGTTCTAGAACCATTGCAATGACAATTGAATTTGTCACTAGTGGAACTTATGAAGCTTCCGGTGTACCCATGAGTTTCCTAGTGGGTCTTCAACGAAATTCTGTGTAAAGTGTCAGGGAGGATCTCCCTGTGAGTGTTTAATAGATTGCCATGGAGAATCTCCTCGCACCTTCATAATGTCATTTGAGTAAGGTTTTAGGTCGAGGACGTTATCCTCAAGCCTTCACGCGCCCTTTCACTTGACTAGCGGTGGAAGGGTGGATTTGATTTTGCCATCGAATTCACTTTTGTCCTCTGCTTTTCAGGTAAAGGAGATGTCTCACAATCCCTAGGATAACGTTTTGCTCAAGCGGGATCTATCTGAGGAAAGTTCTTCAAACGATAACAGTTCTGACGAAATCGCTCATGGGAGTCCCGGGGAAGAATGGATTGCTATTGAGCCTCGGGAGCATGCCTCCCTATTTGCCTTCCATACACTATGCCAAAAAAGACCTTTAGCAACGCTGCTAAAAGTGGTGCTGCTAAAGGTAAATGCAACGCTTTTTTTATGGAAAAAGCGCTGCTAAAGGCTCCCTTTAGAAACGCTTTTAGCAGCACTTTTGTTACCCTATAGCAGTGCTTCTAAAGCGCTGCCTATTCCCCCTTCTCCTCCCTTCAGCAACGCTTTTAGCAGTGCTTTTTTCACCCTATAGCAGCGCTTTCCCCTCCCCACTTTAGCAGCGCTTTCTAAAGTGCTTTCTTTGACCCCCCTATAGCAGCGCTTTTTTAAAGCGCTTTCTTAGACCCCCCCCCCCTTTTCCAACCTATAGCAGCGCTTTTTTGGCCTTTCTTTGCCCCCTTTAGCAGCGCTTTTTTTAAAAGCGCTGTCTATTCTTCACGATTAAATTTTTTTTTTTTAAATAATCACATTTTTTATATATTTTTCAATAAACATGCTTATAACAATTACATTCCCTGCTTATAATCTAGGCATTTAATTCAACAGTTTGGCCTTATATATAACAATTACTTTGGCCTTATTTATGTGTATTCATCACTTTGCCCATAACCATTTTAATACACATAAACCTGCTTAAATATATTACAACATCAAAAATACATTCAATTTACAACATCACAAATACATTCAATTTAGAACATCACAAATACATTCAATTTACATATAATTACAAATTCGATAACTTTACAAATAAATACGTTATACAATTCTCAACTCAAGAATAAATTGACACCAATCCTCCTTAATTTCTTCCAATCTTGCTTTCGAGTAAGTACCGCACTTGTATTCATCAAAATACTACATAGTATAACAGAACATGCATGATTTAATTTTAAAACTAATTACTCAGATGAAATATCGGTTAATTATCAAAATGAATCATATAACTTATGAATTGATCCATACCATGATTGGAATCTCTATTTGACCTGAAAGAATAATTTCCTTCATAAAGCGCAATACAAAATATCCGCAGTCAATTCCATTGCGCTGACGAGGACACTGTAAATGGAAAAAACAAACGAACAAATACCAGGATATATAGTTTAAATAGTTTTATCAAGTAGAACCACTATAACAGTCAAACATAGGAAAATATACCTCCACTCTGATCCAGTTGATGTTGTTAGCCTTACTTTTTGGCACTGTTGCATCTCTTTGTGCTCTGAATATTTGTATAACTCTAACATAATATAAACACATATTTAGAACAATGTCACATAACAAATAAAGATATATAACTATTCAAAACAGTATATCTCATCACTTACGTATCAACCATGTTCTTCAGATCAGGATATTTTGTTGTATCGCCATCCAATGAATCTATATAATACACTATTTCTTTCATCGGATTAAGCGCGACCAACAACCAGTGTCCACTATAAAATAAGACAACAGTTTAGACGAAAATGTTATATAGATTAATGGCAAAAATCGAATAATTATAATAAATGAATTTAGAATAAAATCTAACCCATGGCCAGTATTATATGGCAACAAGAACAACTTCTCTGTAGTTGCGGCCATAAATCTTTGGACCATGTAATCTTTGACTGTATCTGGTGTGTGCTCTATTGCCCGTGCGTTGATATAGCTAGCAGATAAGAATGTGAATATGGAAGTCAAATCATGCGGGACCAACAACTTGTCATACAGGAGCCTAAAAGAAAAACATAATCAACATTAGAATATTCAGTTAAATGAGCAAATTTTAAAATGTTCAATTATTTAATTAAAATGTATCGGAGTACCTGATGTAGGAATGCATAACACCAACGCCCAATTCAGAATGTTGGAAAATCTGGTCAAAATTCTCCTTAGCAAGTGTTTCGGGATATTCAAAACCGAAAATACCTTCCTCCATAGGTATTTGACGGATGCCACCCTTAATCACATATGGTGTTCCTAAATATGTTTCAAGGCACATCCTAAATCGAGGAATAGATGCTTTTTTTAACTCGTTTTTTTTTTGTTGGGCACCTTGGACGTTTCAGGCATCTTACACTTGCTGACTTGTTGCAACTTCTGATCATGAACCTAAAAGTCATATATAAGTTCAGTAATTAATGTGTAATAAGATAACCATGTAACTGTATTAGTACCTGTTTCTTTGATGCAGTTGAATCGGTATCCCGCACAGTAATTCTATCATCTTTTGATTTGGATTTTGTAGGAGTCTAAGATCATCATGTAAATAAGAAAATGTAAATGTAAGAATAACTTTCATCTATGGGTCATTTTCACATTTGAATATTACAAGCTAGGTTCATAATGGTGTTCAACATACCTCATCATCTATGTGAATGAGATTTGTCGGACATGCAACATACGCTCCTATTGCGTCTCCCACCACTGTTGCGTCTGAAACTTCATCTGGTATAGGCAACAACGCACCCCCTTCTAACGTAATATCAACCGATACTTCTAAAAATCCAGGAGGGAGCGGTTTATGGTGAAGTAATTCTCCCACATTGTTATGCATATTTCCCTTGCCAACCAAGCGATAAGTCGGTGACGATAAATATAGCCGACAACGTGAAATGTCCTAAACAAATAATGATGCCGATTAATGTGTCAATTAAGAAAATTGTGCTAAACTAAATTCAATGTAATATATACAATTACCTCTGGAAGCTTCTGCGGACAATCGATACTATCTTTTTCACTAGCATCTTTACCCTCTGGACCGCGCCTTTCCGACATGTATCTTTCTTTGTCCTTCTGTAATTCCCGAATCTGGGCTTTCAATACCTCCAACGTATCCATCACTTCTTTATTGGTAGGATTTTTTTTCGTTGGCTTCTTATACAGCTGTGATGGAGTGACGCCAAATCCCTTACCCCTCACACGCCCAGAATATTCAGGGATATTTAACACCCGACTCAGTATGCTCCTGCAATCCTCGTCCTCAGCTCGAGTTATACTCTGGGATAGCGTCTCCTGAAATATAGATAAAAGCATATATAAATATATTATACACTTTTGATCAGTTACTGACAAAACTAATGTTGTACTTACACATCATTCAAACACTTGTTGAACTTCTTCTTGAACGACTCCATCTCTTCCCACACGGGCAGCCTTCCACACAAAATGGTCCGGAAGAGATGTCGCATCACTTTTCTCCTCTTCTATCTGTACATTAAGACGGATAATAAACCATTCATATCCTATTATATATACTTACTAATTTTGGTAGCTATATCATATTAAATCATTTATATATACTTACTATTTTTTGTTCTAAGCGTGCATATCCCAAACGCCCTTTTTTGTATGGATACGCGGGTTTTGATGCCCGTTGCCGATTAACGCCACTCACAACCTAAAAAAACAAGTTTAATTCATATCAGAACTCTTGTGGAAGAAGTATATATACTATACATTATTCATGATAAGTTGTACTTACTAAAAATTCTTTGGTTCTTCGCTTTGCAACAAATGTCTCCCATTCTTCTTCCGAAATCAGATCAGCGTACTTCTTTGGACGCTCTGAGTCAACAAAGTTTCCATCAGAATCTTTGAGAAACTTGTTTGTTAAAAATGCTCTGAATCCCCTCAGTCGTTTATCGGCCAATTGAAGACAATATTTTCTTCTGCAATCATCAATGTTAAAAGATCTCTGCAAACAAATACACATACATATAACATGTTAGTATAATTAATTTAAAGATGTAACCGTCAACATAATTAAAAATAATCAAATACCATACTTGTATCTCGCTCCAAATTTTGTCTTTGGCCGGTTGCAGCGAGAGAATTATCCAATTATCGCAAGTAATCGGAATTTGCGAACGTACAAGTGCTCCAATGTAACTTGTCAGCATCGCACCGTTAGGCTCAACTAATTGATCTCTTTCATTCCAATGCACATCATACCTAACACCCTTATCTCTCGCACGAATGATTTTTTTTCATAATCGTTATTCCTCTTTTGATATTGCGTTCCATGTCTTTTGTTGTTTCGTTTCCGTCATGTGATGTTTCCTCATTGGTGGCCATAATACCTGTAATTCAGAAAAACCAAAGTATCAAATGAATGACATGCAAATATGTAAATAAGAAAAACACATACATAATTGATTAAGTTCAATTCTTTATGGTGTTTTAATATCTTTTTTTTTTTGGCGTGAAGTGCTAGCCAATAACTCTCTTTGTGACTATCCACCCTCAACCTTGTCAAGCATATACACCAAAACAAAACTACAAATCATGTTCACTTCATCTCTCAAGCCTTCAACATATAAACCCATAATAACATATCATATTCACCAAAAACTAAACATTGAGAACTATACATTTTAGGTAAGGAAGGAAAAAATGAAAGAATATTATATGCTAAAAAAATAGGACATTACATTGTTATGATATATTATGAGGTGATTATAGCACTAGAGTTCAAATCCTAATCAAATATGGAAAGAGATAAAAAAATCTAACCAAATCAAGAAACAACCCTACATGAACATCTAAGGTACTCATAAATATTATACAGATATGACATTTTCACAAATATAAAGACATATTCTTACCCGCAATAAAAGGCAACCGGTTCAAAAAAGACAAAGACTTTCCAAATTGTTGAGTTCACCAATCAGCACCTGTAGAAAAATAATAACAATAGTAATATGATTGTTTTAAGAATTTATAATCTTTAAAAAAAAACTTCAATAGTAATATGATTGTTTTAAGAATTTATAATCTTTAAAAAAAGTTCAAAGAAAGTCCAAAAACACAACACTTTCTTAGTACTGACAGAAAAAGTTGTGTTGGTTTTGCATAAATAAAGATTATCAATCTTGATGACCTCTTTCTTAGTACTAACAAAGTGACACTAACCATGAAATGAAAAACACAACACTTTGTTTATAAGTGACAAAGACAAGAACTGCATGGTAATAATGTTTTTGGGTTCTTTTTTCAGAGATAAGTGTATTGATGAAATAGTTGCATCCAATAATGCATTCAACTATGAGAACAATGAAAATGGAAAATGAAAAACTTCAAATACCTAAAAATGGTGGAAATGCGCTGGTGGAGGACGGAGATGACCGTCAAAAATGGAAGGACGGTGGCGGAATGAGGATACGATTGAAATACCGGAGGAAAGGCGATAGACGGAGGCTGTCGGACGGAGGAACAGAGGAATGCGTCGACAGAATGAATAGGGCACAGAGGAATGCGTTCGCGAGTGGAAAGAAGAAAGAAGAAGATTGTTCTGATTCTGCAAAAATACTGGGATATTTTAAATTTATGCTACTTAAACCTATAGCAGCGCTTTTGAAAGCGCTGCTATAGGTCTGCCTAAGGACCCCCCCCCCCCTTTAGCAGCGCTTTTGTACCCTTTTAGCAGCGCTTTTGAAAGCGCTGCTATAGGTCTGCCAAAGGACCCCCCCTTTAGCAGCGCTTTCTTTGACCCCCCCTTTAGCAGCGCTTTTTGTACCCCCTTTAGCAGCGCTTTTGAAAGCGCTTCTATAGGTCTGCCTAAGGACCCCCCCCCCCCTTTAGCAGCGCTTTTTTTGACCCCCCTTTAGCAGTGCTTTTTGTACCCCTTTAGCAGCGCTTTTGAAAGCGCTGCCTATTCCCCCTCCCCCCCCCCCCCCCCCCTTTAGCAATGATTTTTTAATAAGCGTTGTCTTAGGTATGCTATTTTTTTATGACTCTTTAGCAGCGCTTTTTAAGAAAGCGCTGTCTTTTAGTGCGCTGCTAAATCTCATTTCTGGCGTAGTGATACTCAGGATGCCTACACGACGGTGGGGGATGAGGAAGACTGAAGGGTGCACTTTCTCGAGGAAGATGAACGGATATGCTCGGCTTACAATGTCGAGCATTTTGCTATGTATGAATATGTTTTTAAGGAGATTGGGTTAAGGCTTCCCTTCACAGACTTCCAAGTGGCAGGTTTTGATCATTTAGACTTAGCGCCTTCTCAGCTCCATCCGAACTCGATTTCCTTCATTTGTGTATTTGAGATTACATGGAGTACTTGAAGATTGGAGCCAATTCCCCCTCTTCTTCACTATCTTCCACCTCTAACACCAGGTAGTGCGAGAGCAGTTTAGATGGGTTTCCCTGAAGCAGGGGAGGAAGTTGTACAAGGCCTTTTTCATATTCCATTAGGACGTTAAAGGAAAGGTATTATGTCGTGGAGCCTGTGTCGGAGAGGGCCAAAGAATCTTTGTTTCTCTTGGAGACTTTTACAGATAAAAATGGGGATCCCCTTCGCGACGAGCAGACAAGATGAGGGGTTGTCGGGCGCTGAAATTCTGTTTTGTGTTGGTATTCTAGTATTCTTGTCACAACAGACCTTTGAACTTATTATGTCAGCAGCACAACCGTTATTCATAATTCTTGGAAGCTTTGATACCATGTCTCTACATCCATATCATCATAACATGTTTGCATTATGACATACATGTTCTTTTATTTCCAAGGATCTTAACTTTGGGTCTCGTAGCTGAGTTGTCCACCTATTTCTTGTGGTTCTTTTGTGAAAAACTTGAACCAAAGCAGAAAGATTCCTTGAAAATAATTGGACATGGCATTTTCATACCCTCATGCATACATGCATTCATATCATGTGTTCAAGGATGAGGATTCTTATTTTGACTTGGTCTTCTCTTCAGAAATGCAAACCTGAATTGTCACTACCATGCAACTCGCAGCAACTAGAGGCAGATCATGAATCAGGTAAAATCAGAATTGTTGGAAGTCCAGACTTGTATGGCTCAGTTCATGGAAGTGATGCAAGGTATGGCTCATCTTCAAGAGGAATTAAGGGCGCTTATCCACAGGTTTGTTGTTGTTCTCCTCGAGGTTGTCAATGGGAATGTTGGTGGTGGTAATCCTCCAAACAGAGATGTAAATCCTCCATGTACTGATCTTCCTCCACCCCTCCTAAAGGGAAACTAAGGAGAAGGATTGATGAGATTCCTGTTCCTCGCTTGGAGGTGGATAATCAGAATGAACAATTTTACGATGCTGAGATGAGTTTTCCTATCGAGGCAGAAAAGAAGTTTCGTATGCTCGAGGAAAGAATGGAGGCTTTTGAGAATCTAATCACTTTGGGTATGGACATGGTTGACTTGGGACTGTTCCAGGTGTGAAAATCCCTCTAAAGTTCAAGGTGTCGGTTTTTCGACAAATATAAGGGAACCACCTATCCTAAGATTCACATTAGGGAATATTTTAGAAAATGTCTACATATTCGGATGATGAGAAGCTACTGATGCACTTCTTTTAGGACAACCTAGCTGGGGCATCCTTGGAGTGGTATATGCAACTAGAGAGGACTCATATTTGCAGTTGGCGGGAACTTGCTAAAGCATTTTTCAAGCACTACCAGTACAACACAAACATGGAACCTAACAGGACTCAGTTGTAGAGTCTTGCGCAAGGACAAAACGAAAGCTTCAAAGAGTATGCCCAAAGATGGCGTGACTTGGTTGCCTGAGTTCAACCTCTTATGATGGAAAAGAGCTTGTGAACATGTTCATGAGGACTTTGCAAGGCCCCTATTACGACAGGTTGGTTGGTAGTACTTTCGTCATTTTCGCAAATCTAGTAAGGGCTGGAGAAAAAGTCGAAAATGACATCAAAATGGGAAAGATTCATGCTGTTCCTAGTTCTTCTGAAGATGAAAAGAAACCTTATGTTAGGTTCCCTAAGAGGAAGGAAGGAGAAACTAGTGTTGTATATATTCCAACTGCTGCTCAACAACCGATTCAATACTAACAACCTTATGCTCCTCAGCAACAGAACTATCAACAAAGACAACAAAGATCAAGAAGGCCTGAAAGGAGGTTCGATCCAATCCCTATTCCTTATAGTCAGCTGCTTGCTCGTCTGCTTCAAGGTTATTTGGTTCAACTAAGGGAGGCCAAGCCAGTTCCAGACCCTATTCCTCCTTGTTATGACATGGATGCTAGATGTGATTACCACTCAGAAACACCGGGTCATTCAATTGAAAATTTCAACGTGTTCAAACACAAGGTGTAAGATCTGGTCGACTCAGAGGTCATCACATTCACTGTAGACGGTTTGCACATCAATTGAAGCCTTCTTTCTCAAGTGAGCACTCATAATGCATATATGTCTTCAGAAGCAATAAATCCATATGGATTCAGGCCTCCTCAATAATGGCAATCATCAGCTTCTTTACGGCATTTTCATTTGTATTTTTCATTGTTTCTTAATGCTCTGTTTGCATGTAAAAACTTGTTTGTTTTTTAATGATGATCTTAATGCAATGAGTATGTTTTTCTTGAATTATTCTATTTGTATCCACTCATATAAATATTTCTATGCATTGCAGTACCAAATTTCTTGCTTAAACTCTTGAAGGGAGGATGATAAAGTGAAAACGCAAAATCTCTGGTTGTATGCTTTTGGATAAAACCTTGCTAATGATGTACATGCATTATTTCAAATCCCCAAACACCAGAGATATAAGGGAGATATACCCTCGTTAACCCCAGTGAGCCTTGAAGTAGGAATTTCTTTTCATAAGGAAAACCATCACATTTAACCCAGGGGCAGGGTAGTCGTCAGTTAATTTGGCTGAGCGTTCAAATTTTAGAAGGAATATGCATCTAAGGATCCATTACCTTTTATTCCTCACGCATCAGGAGGACAAGAGATGTAAAACCATAATGGTTATCCCTCACCGACCAAGGAGTGAAGCATTCACAACTCTTTTAAAAAATCAAGACAGTCAGTGTTACACGATTTGTTCAAAAAAAAAAGGAAAAAGCCCACTAAGTCGAAACTTGAAAGCAAGTGACTTAGGCAAAAGTTAGGGCATCCCGTTGAACTTCGAAATCAAAAAAATTCAAAAGAACCAGTTCAGGAAAAAATTAGGGAAGAACAAAAGAACGAAATGAAAAAAGTGAAAAGGATTACAAACAAAAATCCTTGACAAAGAACAAAGTCATGTGACTACAAATACTAGAGACGAAAGGGGTGACTGCCACTCCAAAAAATCTTGTGGATCCCTTAACCGTCACTCCTACCATTCAATAAATTTTTGAAAGGTGAGAGTTTGTGCCAATTTAATTGAACGTAGGACTGAAGAACATCAAGGAGAATGGGTGGGTACAAACAAATTTTGAGCTAGAAATCCTTTTTTTGAAACCGTAAACCAAGCCATGTTACAACCCTCAAAAGGCCTAATTGAAGCAGGGTTTATTCTGAAGTCGTACTTCAACAAGATAGCGTTCCTGACTCCCATGAGTTGTGCTATAAGATCTTTGTTGGTATTGTACGTGTATGATGTCTTCCATTTAGAAACAACAATGTCGTAACTAGTGATTTGTTCACAGGAATTTATGATATCTTTTCAGTAAAAACTTCAAGGTTAACATGTTTGATGCATTAGAATTATCATTCTCATAATAAACATTCTCTGCTTGCATACATGTATTTGATGCCAATGAGGTTTACATAATGAACATCAGTCGAGAAGCTTGATCTTGCCAAAAGGAGATGCCTGAAAATTCTGAAGGACAGTCATGTCAAGGGGAATGTTGCCAAGAGACTTTGTGGAGCATGGGGCGTGATAAGATGTAGTCAATCTAGGGCTATCACATCGAGAAATCTCTCAGAAGTTCAGCCAAACTAGGGAAATCATGTCGAGATTTAGATAATATCTATAAGAGCGGTTGACCTGGGGCATTCTCTCAAAGATCAATCAGTCGGGAGCAAAGTTACTTCAGGGCTCGTATCGAGGTAGGCCACCTCAAAATCACGAGAAGTTATCTTTTCCAGAAGACGATTAATCTGAAGCACCTTCCCAAGCTTTAGAATACTAGGGCATATATCTCAAGTGATGGTGGTACAAGATTCTTTATGCATTCTGGGGCAGTTACGTCGAGATCTGATAAATCTCTCCAAGAGCTTGAAGACACTGGGGCATTTTGAATGCCAGGTTTTCTATAAAATCCTATTGAGATGATTTCTTCCAATAGACTATGCAGTCTAGGGCAGGTTGAGAATTAAAGGAACCATTGTTCGCTTGTGATAATGCAGTCGATCAACAGAAGCGTGAAACACCAAGGTTTTTCCCAGTATGGGGTTTCTCTTCCTCAACAAGGTGCCAGAAGGTATCTTTTCCCAGCAAGGTATTGGAAGTTCTATTCTTCCCCAATCATAGAATCATCCTCAAGTAGAGAAGGGTTTTATATGAGGATTTTCTTATCTCCAGTAGTGCAAGAGGATTCCTCATTCCAGCAGCGTAAAATGGTGGAATATTCCCAAGCATTTGAATATGGTGAGAAGTCAGAGTATTCTCTTCCTCAAAGGTCATATCTGATAATTCCCCGCAAGTCAAAGTCCAAGGGTTATTGGCATTCTCAGCAGTTCAAAGTCCAATCTTCATTGGAATCTCCTCAACAAAGTTTCGCAATTCAGTTTGCAGTTCCCTGACAGAGTTTTCAGCGCCAGTGGATATTGATTATCTCCCCACAAGAGATCAGATATTGGTGATCCTTTCCTCAGTGAAGTTTTCTTGTTCCGTTCTATGCATTCCCCGGCGAAGTGTCCTCTCATTCTTGCATATAGTAATCATCATTACATTGCATCTACTAAAACGCGTAGCATTTTCATTCAATATGGAGAATTACGCCATAAAAAAATTCAAATATGCATCAAAGCATAAGCCATATTTGGTACCTTGCACGAAAGCCCAGATTAACCCTCAATCAAAACAATGATTCCATCCCTCCAAATAGAACATTACCCGTTAAGACTCCAACCTCAGAGTTGATGTTTGTCTTTTTCCCCAACCTCATAGTTGACGCCTACCCCTTTTCCCAACCGCAGAGTTGATGCCCATATTTTTCCCGACCTCGGAGTTGATGTATGTCTTTTATCTCCAACCTCTACGCCTCTCTCCCAACCTTAAAGTTGATGCTTCCTTTTCTTCCCTAACCTCAGAGTTGATGCCTTTTTTCCCAACCTCAAAGTTGATGCATATCCTCTTTAGTACCAACCTTAGAATTGATGTATACCCTTTTATATCCAACCCTATAGTTGGTATCTACCTTTTCCCCAACCTCAGAGTTGATGTCTCTCCTTTCAAACTCCAACTTCAAAGTTGATGTTTGTCTTGCTTATCTCTAACCCCAGAGTTGATGTCTATCTTTTTATCCAACTTCAGAGTTGGTGTATACCAAGTTTTTCCTCAACCTCAGAGTTGACGTATACCATTTTTTTCTCAACCTCATAGTTGATGTCTATCTTTTTCTCAACCTTAAAGTTGATGTTTACTATCTTTTTTCTCAACCCAAGGGTTGACGTTAACCAATATCTAGCCCCAACCTCAGAGTTGAAGTCTATATTTTTATCTCCAGTCTCAAAACTAATGTCTACTTTTATCCTTAGTCTCAGAATTGATGTTAAAAATATTTCTCCAATCTCAGAGTTGATGTCATGCCTCTTTTTCTCTGCCTCAGAGTCGATGTCAAAATTAATGTCATCCATTTTTCCCAACCTCAGAGTTGATGCCTCTCATTTTTTCTCAACCTCCGAGTTGATGTTTACCCATTTGTTTCTCAATCCTAGAGAGAGTTGAGGCCCATCTTTTTTCATCAATCTCAGAGTTGATGTTTGTCCTTTTCTTCCTCAACTTCATAGTTAATTTTACACTATAGTTTTTAGATATTCGGTTAATCAAATTGACGTTCCAGTCACCGTCCAGATATCATACAATGTACTTTCCCAACCGCAGTGCTGACGACTGGCCTTTCCGTTATCCTAGTGTTTTTTGCACAAGAAGCTTCATTCCCCAATAGATTTTTCAATCAATTCCCAGGGACGTAGATTCGTTGAATGTACCATTGGTATGCCTTCTTTTCCCCAACAGAGTCATCTTCTTTTTACTTCGATTCATGAGTCCGTTGATTCTACTTCCTTTAATTTTTCTTGAATCCCAACTTTTGGTTGGTATATTCTTTTTAAATTCTAACTTTTGGTTGGTATCCTTGATGTGAGTTCGCCTTCGGCCGACATTCCTTTTTAAATTCAAACTTTTGGTTGGTATCCTTGATGTAAGTTCACCTACGGCCGACATTCCTTTTTAAAATTCCATCACCATTTGAAATTAATGTGCCTGCACAAACTGGTTAGCCGTGAACGCATGATCGTCCTAAATGATGCAATATGATGCCATAGGGGCTGAGATCTTAGGGTAAAAAATTTGGGTGTGACACCTTTGTATGATAACTTTAGAAGCTAGTGGCATGGCCAAGGTTCAAATAAAGCTTAAATTTGATTTAAAAAAATTGTTCAATGGATGTGGAATCAGCATAGAGCAACAATGTGATTGATGGGTAAATTGGCACCACCATGATTTCAAGTTAATGTTTAGATTGTTGATGTCTTAAAAGACAAAATACCCTTTTTTCGTCCCTTAACTTTACCTCGGGATCCACTTTGGTCCCTTAATTTTTTAAATGTTCAAATTGATCCCTTAAGTGTTAAAAACGAAGCATGTGAGTCTTTTTCGTCTGTTTCCTTCAACTGATGTTTGTGAATGACGATCTGGCAGATGGCATGGTTGTTCTTCTTTATTTTCCTGCATTCTTCTTCATTTTCCTTCACTAGGTTTTTTTTTTTGTAAAATTGATTCCCACTAATTGAAAATTAGGGTTGATTCTCCATGAAATCAGGTTATGGTTCATCCTCCATGAAATAGAAAAGCTATGAAATTTGAACTCCAATGTGTTTACGAGCTCGAATTGTCTATGGAAACCAAGTTGTCATTGTGGAGACATGGCTATTCTTCATAGGTTGACAACAACAAAGAGCTATGGAAATCATTTTTGGGGTTGTTCTTATTTTAAGGTATGTATGTCCTCTGTACAAGTAGTTTGTATGTTAATAACATTTTGAATAATTCATTGTATGCTGATAATCCTTTGAATAATTCATTGTAAATTGCAGGGAATAATGCAACCTAGGTGTGGATATTTTGAATGGTTCTATGAGGAAGTTCAAGATGAGAAAGGGAAAAGTATAAAGTCTAGGTTGAAAAAGTTAGAAAATAAATTGAATGATGCATCAATGGAGTTTGAAAAAGTTAGGTTGACAAATGAATGTGTATGTGAGGCATTCATTTTTTCCACTTCAAAATCTTGCTCATCTCATTTTGATGCATTCAATTTAATAATGTTGACATACCTTTTGTTGATCTGAAATAAATGTGTATGTGAGGCATTCATTTTTCCCTCCAAGGTCATCAATCAATAACTCCAAAAACCATATCCAAATGTCTCTATTTTCCTCTTTCACCATTGCAAATGATATAGGTAGCATTTGATCATTTGGATCCCTACCTATAGCCGCCAAAATTTGACCTTCGTATAACCCCTTAAGAAAACAACCATAAAGTCCTATGACATGCCTAGAAAACTTGAAGATTTCCTTACATGCTGCAAAACATATATACAACCTTTTAAAATATGGTCTTTGATCATCTGAACCTTCTTGAGCAGGTTCAACACCAAGCTTCACTGTAGATCCTAGGTTTGCTCTTAACAACTCATAACAATAATCATATATTCTAGTGTAATCCCCTAAGAACGGTCCATCAACCATATCTCTAGCTTTAAACCTTTCTCTAATTGCCTTAGTTTTGTTCACACCTATATTCCATTTTTTTGTGCCTTTGCCTTTATATCCTTTATTTTTATCCTAGGATTGGTTTTTAATGAGTTTTAGATCCTCTTGCTTAGCCACTTAGTAGCCATCATCTTCACATTATAATCCCTGCTACAACTATGCACATCATTCACCTTGCTTAATTGCCAAGATTCTTCATTTGAAAATTTAGCACAATAAGCTTCCCAATCACATTCGTCCTTACATTTTACCCTCACCATTATCTTATCATTTTTACTGAACTTAAGATTTCTACCACTATGGACAGCATATGATGTTATTACCTCCTTGAAACCATATTTTTAACTAAAGTACACCCCTACCTCCCATTTGAAATCAACCATGTCCTTTTGCATCTTAAACAATGGGTGAGCCTGTTTTTGAACACCGCAACTATCATTACTATCACACCCACTCACTAGATATTCACTTTCATTATCACCCCCTTTAAATTCAACATTGTCTTCTTCCCATTTCTCTTCTTGTTTTTTTATTGTCCCTCGTCTCCCTCTTCATGTTGTTCATGTTCAAGTATATTTGCCAACTCATCTTTATCTATATCATCATACCCATCAGAAGAATCATCAAAAGCTATCTCTATAGCACTATCATACTTGTACAACTCATCCTTGAAGGTGTGAGAAAACACACGAAAGGGGGGTTTGAATTGGGTTTTCAAAAATGAAAGCCTTTTGTGAAACTCAAACAAAGATCACAAATATACTTAACAAGAGAGAAAGACACACAATATATCCTGGTTCACTTGAAAACTATCAAGCTAATCCAGTCCACCCACCAAGGTGATTTTGCCTTATACACAAGGACTTATTCCACTATAATCAACTTATTACAATTTGCACTAGCAACTGTTGGTGACTAACAACAAAGACTAATTGTCTCTTCTTAAGGATTCTAACCCAACTGGTCCCTTAAGGAATTACAAACAACTATTTGAAAAAATCAATGTTAAACAATGAATTTATTCTACTCAAGCATATATAAACACTATGAATATCACAAATTACTTAAATAAATTTTGACAGTATGCATATTATTATTGCTTTGTATTTCTTCACTACTACTCTTGTATATTTCGTTGCTCAAAAGTTATTTTTTTAAGTGGTCAATTCCTTATAAAGCCAGTAAAGGATCCGTTGGAGGACATATCAGGAATATCCTTGAATAAGTTGGTGGCTTGAAGGAATGTCGTTACGCAGGGATGAAAATTGTACACAAAAGTTTTCCTTTTTTCCACAAAATCAGGGTAGTGGGATAGTAGTTGAATGAAACGTTTTGATATATACCATGTACTATTTTCCCTTGTAAACTTTTGATCTTATATTCTGTACATCAGAGGCTTCTGAATAGAAATGATTGAAGCATGCATACAAGAGTTTATCACTGGGTATTCAAAGTCTTGAGTCTTCAAAGATTGTTCACCAGAACCTTGTCTTTAGAACTTTAAGTACTCAATCTTCAGAACCCTTGGTCTTCAGAAACTTAAGTCTTCAGAGTCTTCAAAAATTTGTTCATCATAACCTTGTCTTCAACACTTAGTCTTCAGAACATAGCAACTTCAGAAGCTATAAAGCCTTCAAAAGTAAAACATCATAGTCATGCTCAGAGGCAGAATCCAAGAGAATATTGCAGCAACAACATATTGTCTTCTTAAAATCTTTATGAATGTGAGTAGATCATAAGCAAACTTTCTTCTTTGGTGTAGAAGCGACTTTTGGTCAAACCAGATTGTCATTGAATATGGTCTCTATCAGAGTCAGAACCTATTTGTTAATCCTTCAGAAAAATAAACGTTAGAGTACCAAAATTATTCTCACACAAATACTACTTTGTTATTATCAAAACTTAGAGATAATGAGCAGAACCAAATCTTGTCTTAACAATCTCCCCCTTTTTGATAATGATAAAACAATGTACTTTGATGAAACAATTTCGTAACAAAAATAATCAAAAGGAAATGACATAGATAAGTTTAGAAATGACTTCCTTTTATCAGGCTCCCCCTGAATCTAAGACTTAAAAATCTTATCAGATTTGGGATACCATAGCCTGATTATAAATATCTTATCAGATTCAGAATAACAAAGCATGATTATATACCAGAGCCTGGTTGGCCTTTATTAGATCAAGAATACGATTCTGAAAAGGTTCAAGTCTGATTCTTATCATGTTTATCAAATTTTCAATATCGTTCCTGAAAAGAAATTCTAAGAAGAAATAGTGTGCCAATATAATGTTAGAATGTTAGAATTGTGATATAGAGAACACAATATATTTATCAAAATAATTTTTCATTTAATACTCCCCCTTTTTTTCATAATCAGAAAGGTAATTAACATAAAGAAAAACTAAAAGGTAGCCTAGATAGTGTCTAAGGTTGAGGAGGAGGGAGCTTCTGAAGGATCTGAGCGAGCACATTCTTAATGCTGGATGTGATTTCATCTTGTTTATCCATCCTGGTTCTGAATAACTCTTGTTCCTTCTGAATACTTGCCAAAGTCTTTAACACTGGATCAGAGGTAGAGTTTTTAGCAGCTTTCAGAGCTTCTTCTTTATTCTTCAGTTCAGCTTCTCTCTTAGCTAAATCTTGAGCTTCTTTAGCTTTCCATTCAGTTTCCTTATCAAGAGTTTCCTTAACTAATCTTTCAGCTAATTCCTTTTCAGTAGCTAGTTTTTCTTCAGCTTCCTTATTGGCTTCTAATCTATCTTCTGCTTGCTGGACAAAGTATTATTTCCTCTGAACAGAGAGATTTTTATCTTCTGAAACTCCACTGATATCCATCAATTGAATCAATTCCAGGGAGCACCCAGAGCATAAGGTTATCACTGGAACTGAGTTCATCAACAAGTTTCTTGAATCTCCTAACTACATTGTCTTTAAAGACATAAATAACTTCATCTAAATTAGGAGGGGGAATGTCAGAAGATTGATTTTTAGGGAGTTGTTGGGTTTCTTCATTTTCAGGATTTGATTTTGGTGAGGAAGGTTCAAAATTATCTGATATGGTTCTTGCATTTATTTGTGGAGAGATGAGTGATTAAGGATTGGTTGTTTGAATAGGTTCATTAGTAGTTTCTCCAAAATTTGTTGTAGGAATGATTTATGTAACAGAGTCTTCAGAAATGGTTTGAGTTATTAAAGATAATGAAATGGTGGGAGTTGGTTGTATAGATATGGTGGGAGTTGCAGTGGTTTGAGATATCTGTGGTGGAAGTTGGGTAGAAGGTGCACAGGATTTGATTATCTGAGATGGTGGCTCAGAAATATGTATGGGTGAGGTGGTAACGATGGTTGAAAATAGTGGCGGTGGTGTTGAAAAAATTGGTGGTAGAGAAAAAGATGAACATATGTTTTTTTCAGAAAGAACAGAAGCAGTTACAAAATAAGATTTAGAAGACTTACTTAGCTCGCCAGCAGGAGAAGCAGATGTAGTTGCCATATTTATCTTCTTGGTTGATGGTCATTCACCATCAACATTTTTCTTTTTCTTACCTCTTCCCTTTTTCTATAAAATCTCTGGAAGAGCATCTGGAAGATAACCCATGTCAATCCATACATCTAGTGATTTATCTTTGCATCCAGCAAGGTAGTTTGCTAGCTCTTGTGGATTAAAGGTTCTTGAAAAGGATGGAAATTCAGAAATTGGAAATCTCATAGCATTAACTTCATCCTTTGATGGTAGAGCATCTCGATGAGTTATATTTTTAATAAGCTTCATACTCTTCAAATTCTTCACCCAAAAAATGTTTCCAGAATCCTTTACTAGCACATTAGTTTGTCAAGAAATCAATAGTTCTTCAACTATTCCAGAATTAATAAGAATGTCAAAAATGAGTTTGCCGTAAGGGATATGGTTTCCCTTTTTGGTAGATCTAGTTCTTGAGGTCATTATCGAGTCTCTCAAGAAACTGAACAAGATGAATGGGAGATATATCTTCTTTCCTTTCAACAGGAAGTATAAAACATACTTCTGAGACAAATTAATGTAATCAGATGAATGAGTAGGATGATGGTGATCTTGAACCTAACTCTTAGAGAATCTTTTAAGAATGATGAAGAAGGATCCTTCTTAGAATCCATAATAGTTCCTTCTTTGAAGATAGATGCGGTGACTTTAGCTTCCCTTTGCATATTCGTTTGAATATTGTAGATTCTTAGCCATTTTCCATCATGAGAGATTAAATCACATATAGTTTTTTCTATGATGATGCATCTTCCAAACACAGAGGAAATGATGTTGTTCCCGTTTGTAGTTGCATGAATCCAGAAATCTTTAACCAAGATAGAAAAGGTGGATCCTTGCAATGTTTTAAAGAATTCGTTCCAGCCCAGGAAATGAAGTGTTTGAGTAAGATCACACCCATTTTCCTTTAGATTGTTGAAATCCACTATGGTTTCACAAAGAACGTGAAGATCAGCTACCGACGTGTTAAGAGTGATATGAGATTTCTCCATAATAGTGAACTATTTTTCTTGTTGTTAAGTGTGGGAAGTAAAAAGTAGCGAAGTGTGTGATAGTGCGATATTGGGTATTTAAAGAAAAAGAATTGATGATTACAAAAAAAGTAGTAATAGGGAATAATCATTTTAAAAACCTAGCCCCATAAAACCACAACGCTCACGGTGTCTCTTTAACAGTAAGTTATGATTTGATATTGGACAAGTGTCGCAAGAAAATCATAGCCGTCTATTTAAGAGGACACGTTTGATGTTCCCTGAGTCAAGAATACCAAGAGGTATCTGACTAAACATGTTTGTGATCAAAACATCTTCTAACATGTACAAGTATCGTTAATCAAAAAGACAAATAATTGAATAAGAAATATTTGCTTATCATCAGAATCACTTTTTACAGGAAGAGTTTAAACACGTTCTGATAAAACTTATTCTGGACAAGGATCCATATTTAAGTTCTTCAGAATGAACTGAAATCTATCTTCAACTAAGGGTTTTGTAAAGATATCAGCCCAATGATGGTCTGTATCTATAAATTTTAAAGTTAAAGTCCCTTTTTGAACATAGTCTCTAATGAAATGATGTTTAATTTCAATGTGTTTAGCTCGAGAATGTAAAATGAGATTCTTACTTAGGCAAATAGCAGCTGTGTTATCCCAGAAGATAGGAATGTTACCCTCGTGAACTTGAAAATCTTCTAATTGATTCTTCATCCAGAGCATCTGAGTGTTGCACAGTGATGCTGAGATGTATTCTGCTTCTGCAGATGATAGAGCAATGGTTGATTTCCTTTTGCTTTCCCAAGAGATGAGGTTGTTACCCAGAAACTGATAGTTTCCAGAGGTTCTTTTCCTTTCTAATATGTCTCTAGCATAATCTGCATCACAATAACTAGAAAGTTCGTACTCTGATGTTTTCTTATACATCAGGCCAAAGTTAGTTGTTCCTTTTAGATACCTTAGGATTCTCTTAACAACTGTTAAGTGAGTTTCCCTTGGATAGAGACGAGCACAAAGACATATACTAAATAGAATATCTGGACGAGAAGCAGTCAAATATAGAAGAGAGACTATCATACCACGATAGAGCTTTTGACAAACCTTTTTACTTACTTCTTCTTTCTCCATAATGCATGTAGGATGCATGGGAGTCTTTGCAGGTTTACTATCTGACATCTCAAACTTCTTCAGAAGTTCTTGTGCATATTTGCTCTGATGAATGTATGTTCCTTCTGAACATTGATCAATTTGAACTCCAAAAAAGAATTTGAGTTCTCCCATCAGACTCCTTTCAAATTCTTCCTACATTAACTTAGAAAATTCCTTGTACAAAGAAAGATTAGCAGAACCAAAAATAATATCATCTACTTAAATTTGCACAACTAGAATATCATTCTTAAGAGTTTTGCAAAAGAGTGTAGTATCTACCTTCCCTCTGGTAAAATCATTTTCCAAAAGGAAATTACTAAGTCTGTCATACCAAGCTCTGGGAGCTTGCTTCAGACCGTATAATGATTTCTTCAATTTAAACACATAATCTGATTTCTCATAATTTTCAAAGCCAGGGGTTGATGGACATACACTTCTTCAGAAATATATCCATTTAAGAATGCGCTCTTAACATCCATCTGATAAAGAGTGATGTTATGATTAACATCAAAAGAAACTAATAAGTGAATAGATTTTAATTTGGCAACTAGTGCAAAGGTTTTAGTATAGTCTATCCACTCTTGCTGATTATAGCCTTGTGCAACCAGTCGAGCTTTATTTCTGAGGATCTCACCTTTCTCATCAAGCTTGTTTCTGAATACCTATTTTGTTCCAATAACATGGAGACCTTTAGGTTTCTGAACAAGATCCCAAACATCCTTTCTGATGAACTGATTCAATTCTTCTTGCATGACCAGAATCCACTCATTCTCCTGAAGAGCTTCATCAATTGATGTTGGCTCTATCAATGACACCAAACCCATAAGATTTTCTTCAGAAGGTTTGAATGATGAACGAGTTCTGACTAGATCAGCTTTGTCTCCCAGAATCAATTCTTCAGAATAATAAGTCCTTAATCTATTCTTCTTCTAATGAGATGGATTATTCGCTGCTTTTGGTGAAATTGTTTCTGATTCCATAGTTTCTGCAGCTTTGTCTCCTTCGTTAGAAACTTCCTCCTTGGATTTTGATAAAGTAATCTTCAAATCTGCAAGCTTTTCAACTAGCTTTGACTTTTCAGGATCAAGCTTATCATCGAATCTAACATGAATTGATTCCTCAACAGTTCATGTTTCTGTGATATAGATTATGTAGCCTTTAAAGCGTTCAGAGTATCCTAACAACAAACACTTTTGAGCTTTGGAATCAAATTTGCGAAGATTCTCTTTAGTGTTCAACACTAAGAAAATACCACCAAAAGGCTGAAAATAAAAAATGTTGGGTTTTCTATTCTTCCATAGTTCATAAGGAGTCTTACCTATAATAGGCCTGATAGAAATCTTGTTCTGAATATAACACGATATGTTTACTGCCTTTGCCTAGAAGTGCTTAGCCATGTCAGTTTCTTGGATCATGGTACGAGTCATTTCTTGCAAATTCCTATTCTTTCTTTCCACTACTTCATTCTATTGTGGAGTTCTGGGACAGGAGATATCAGGGGAAATTCCATGGGAATCAAAAATATTCTCAAAGTATTTGTTCTTAAATTCTCCACCATGATCACTTCTGACTCTGATAATTTTGCAATCCTTCTCTGTTTTCACTTGTGAGCAAAAGGTAGAGAACACATAATGTGACTCATCCTTGTGTTTCAAGAATTTTACCATGTCCAACGACTATAATCATGTACAATGACTAACCCTTATTTCTTACCATTGATTGAGGCAGTTTTCACTGGACCAAACAAATCAATGTGCAAAAGTTCTAATGGTCTAGAAGTAGAAACAACATTTTTCTCTCTAAAAGAGGTGTTGTAAAACTTGTCTTTCTGACATGCTTCACAAAGAGCATCTGAAGAAAACTTCAGATTTGGCAAGTCACTGACTAATTCAAGCTTGTTTAGCTGAGAAATCTTTCTCATGCTAACATGGCCCACACGTCTATTCCATACCCATTGCTCTTCATTTACAAGCATTAGACATTTAACATTCTGGTCCTTAAGATCAGAAAGTCTGATTTTATAAATGTTGTTTTTCCTCTTTCCATTAAAAAGGATTGAGCCATCCTTTTGACTAACAGTCTTACATGACTTTTAATTAAAAATGATATCACAACCATTGTCACTAATTTGGCTAATCGACAATAAGTTATGCATCAAAACATTGACTAGAAGAACATTAGTAATAGAAGGAAGTTTACCATTACCAACAGTTCCAGAGCCAATGATCTTACCCTTCTGGCTTCCTCCGAAACCAATGAATCCTCCAAGCTTAAGTTCTAGACTTTGGAAGATATTCCTTCTTCCAGTCATGTGTCACGAGCAACCACTCTTCAAGTACCATGATTGGTGTTCCAACTGAGCTGCTAAGGATATCTGCAATATAGATTATCTTATCCTTTGGTACCCACTTTCTGGGTCCTCTTTTGTTAGTTTTCTAAGAGTTTTTCACCACTTTGGGTTTTCGTGCAACAAGATAATCAAGTGGAATTTGTGCATGATACTTTGGTTTAAGATCATATTATTGTGTCTGTGAAGATGCTTTCACAAGCTCAGGACAATCAAGCTTAGTACCAGAAGGCACAAAATGATCATAGAGAGGTTTTGGTTTTACAGGTTGACTTTCGTCATTTTCAAATGTTTTTGTACAACCCAAACCTTTGTGCCATTTCTGCTAACTCCATAGATCATAGAAGCAATCTTACTTCTATCTATGCTTTTATCCAGAAAGTGTTGGAATGCTTTATCATACTTGTTGACACAATTAGTGTCAGAGATGTTTGAAACAAATTCTTCTTCTAATTTAGAAACTTTGCTTTTCAAAGCACAATTACTATTTTTTAAAGAAAAAATATTTTCATTCAAAGAAGAATTATTCTGTTCAAGCTTATCTCTTGCTTCAGAAGTAATTACATGGGATTTTTTAAGATCCTTGTATTTACTTTGAAGAGTTTGATATCTTTCCAGCATTTCTGAAAGACACGACTCTAATTCACAACGAGAGAGTTCAGATAATACCTATGAGTTAGAGTCTGAGTATGATTCTGATTCTGATAGCATTTTATCTTATGGTTCTCTAGAGACTTCAGCGTTAATTGTTGTTGCCACTAATGCAACATTTTCCTGTTCTTCATCAGATTTTTCTTCTTTAGAATCAGAGTCGTCCTAAGTTTCCATGAGTCCCTTCTTAACTTTGGTGAAGTTCTTCTTAGGATTCTTGTCTTTCTTAAGCTTTGGACACTCATTCTTGTAATGATCGGGCTCATTACACTCATAGCAGATGACTTCTTTTCCAAAACTCCACTTCTTCTGTCCAGATGATGAGTCAGAGTGACCATTATTTCTTCTTGTTCCTCTGAACTTCCCTTGCCTATGTTTCCAGAGTTTGTTGATTCTTCTGGAGATAAGTGATAGCTCATCTTCGGAGTCTTCATCAGAATCTTCTAATTCTTCCTCACTTGATAAGCCTTTGCCTTTTAAGACTTAGACTTAAGAGAAATAGATTTATTCTTCTTCTGAGATTCATCTTCCTCCAGCTCAATCTTGTGACTTCTTAAAGAACTGATAAGTTCTTCATGACTTATATTGTTTAGATCCTTGGATAGCTTTAGAGCAGTTACCATAAGTCTCCATTTCTTGGGAGCATTTCGAATAATCTTCTTGACATGATCAACAGTAGAGTATCCTTTGTTTAGCATTTTGAGTCCTGCTACCAACATCTGAAATCTTGAAAACATAGTTTCCATAGATTCATCATCATCCATCTTGAAGGCTTCATATTTCTGGATTAGGGCAATAGCCTTTGTTTCCTTTACTTGAGAATTTCCTTCATGAATCATTTGAAGTGACTCAAAAATGGATTTGGCAGTTTCTCTATTTTTTATTTTCTCATACTCAGTATAAGAAATAGCATTCAGAAATATAGTTTTTGCCTTGTGATGATTTTTGTATTCTTTCTTTTGTTGACTTGTCATAGAACTTCTTGACGCTTTTACACCTTCAGCATCAACTGGGTAAGTATAGCCATCAACTACAAGATCATAAAGATCTACGTCGTAACCAAGAAAGAAACTTTCAATTCTATCTTTCCAGTAGTCAAACATTTCACCATCAAAGACTGGTGGTTTGGCACTGTAATGGTCTTTCTCATCTGAAATAGGATTAGCATTAGCAGCAGCCATGATATCTCACACAAATACTTGATTGGTACTGAGCATGGTGAAGTGTTCATAATTTTTTATCACAATCAGAACTGGAGCTCTGATGCCAATCGAAGGTGTGAGAAAACACGAGAAAGGGGGTTTGAATTGGGTTTTCAAAAATTAAAGTTTTTTGTGAAACTCAAACAAAGAACACAAATATACTTAACAAGACAGAAAGACACACGATACATCCTGGTTTACTTGAAAACTATCATGTTAATCCAGTCCACCCGCAAAGGTGATTTTGCCTTATACACAAGGACTTATTCCACTATAATCAACTGATTATAATTTGCGCTAGCAACTGTTGGTGGCTAACATCAAAGACTAATTGTCTCTTTTTAAGGATTCTGACCCAACTGGTCCCTTAAGGAATTATAAACAACTGTTTGAAAAAATCAATGTTTATAATGAATTGCTTCTACACAAGCAGATATAAACACTATGAATATCATAAATTACTTAAAGAAATTTTGACAGTATGAATATTATTCTTCCTTTGTATTTCTTCACAACTGTTCTTGTATATTTCGTTGCTCAAAAGTTTTTTATTTAAGGGGTCAATTCCTTATAAAGCCAATAAAAGATCCATTGGAGGGCATATCAGGAATATCCTTGAATGAGCCAGTGGCTTGAAGGAATGTCGTTATGCAGGGATAAAAATTGTACACAAAAGTTGTCCTTTGTTCCATCAAATCAGGGTAGTGGAATGAAATGTTTTGATACGTATTATGTACTATTTTCCCCCGTAAACTTTTGATCTTATCTTCTGTAAAAATATCATAAGCTAGAATCCTTTAGAAGTAAAAACATCAGAGTCACGCTCAGAGGCAGAATCCAAGAGAACATTGCAGCAGCAACATATTGTCTTCTTAGAATCTTTATGAATGTGAGTAGATCACAAGCAAACTTGCTTCTTTGGCGCAGAAGCGACTTTTGGTCAAACCAGATTGTTATTGAATATGGTTTCTATCAAAGTCAGAACCTATTTGTTAATCCTTCAGAAAAACAAACGTCAGAGTACAAAAATTGTTCTCACACAAATACTACTTTGTTATTATCAAAATTTAGAGATAAGGAGCATAACCAAATCTTGTTCTAACAATCCTCATTAGTATCACTACTTAGAGCATCATCCACCTCACCACTTTCCATACCAATATTTTCAGCATCCATACCACCTTTTTCAGCCTCCAACACAACCTTGTCAGCCTCCATACCAACTTTTTCAGCCTCCAACAAACTTTCTCAGGCTCCATACCAACTTTTTCAGCCTCTAACACAACCTTGTCAGCCTCCAACTCAACTTAATTGAACTTATCATTTTCATTGACTGCTTCTTCATACAATTTAAAAAGCACTTATTTAACTACATCAAGCTCCTCATTGACATTGACAACATTTTTTACTTCCACTTGTATAGGCCCATCATAATAATCAAACTTATCAAATGTGTGTTGAATATAAATGTCTACACCTAGGTGAACCCTGTAAAGATCATCTATTTCTAATGCTCCTACATCATCAATCAATGTATTCATCCCAAATGTCGGGTCATTGTAATAGATTTTCTCAAAATCCCTATAACCTAACTCCTTCAGTTCACCTATCAACTCAAAGTAACTCCATTTGTCAATATTTACTTTCAACTCATCAATTTTCACTCCTTCATACACTCTAAGATCACCATCAATGAATTCCTCATTATGATGAATTCTTAGTATTATAAACTCGTCCATTGCACCTAGTCAATTAAAAGTCAAGATTATTAAGCATCAATTTTCTTAGATTGAAGACCCTAATTTCTACCACGCCATAAAGTTATGAAAAGCATTTAAAACTCTAATTTATAAAATAAATAAAAACCTAATTTCTCATATTGAAAACATGTAAAGCCCTAATTTCTACCACTATTAGAACAGATACAAAGCATCAAATTTCTAACGTGTTTGCAACGATGCTTTCAACGGTCCCTCAATCAATCTCGCTTTCAGGAACGATGGATTTCGTCTTCAATGTTCTTCACTGCATGATGAATTTCTTTCTTCCCTTGACTTGCTAAAAATGCTTATGTTCATCAAGGTAAAATGTAACATGAACACATGCCACATAAGCTAAAATATAACACATAAGCCATTGTTAGATGCCAAATTTCACTTATTTGATCTATCAAAAGTTGGCATCTTTCACTCAATTTCGTCAAGAAAGTGTTGAAAACCACTCTTATTTTGGTTGGTTTGCAACATTATGAGAAAACCTCTTGGTACCTTTGATTTGTGTGTTATTATGCAGGAATTAGGCACAAAACAAGTGAAAAGTAAGACACAAGAAATGGGCAAGGAAACCAAGACAACATGCAAAACCACCAAAATGCTGTCATGCTCGCTAGGCGAACAGGTAGCGAATAACTCTCTAGCTTGCCCGCTAGGCGAACAAGTAGCGAACGAGCCCAGAATTGGACAGATCTGAAAGTACCAAAAGTTAGCTGTTCGCTAGGCGAACGTGACAGATCCTGAATGTATATTTAAGTGATTTTCTTGCTTTTTTAGGTCATGACTTGTATTTTTTCCATTGGAGACATCAGAACTTATTTTTCTTCATTTCTTCTAGAGAGAGAAACATAAAACCCTAAGAGGGAGGAGGTAAGATCCTTGATCTCTTGTTGGGATTTGGATTGTAATCTTTTGATACCTTATGTATTTCATCTAATATATGTTTGTGAACTTATTTTGGATTCTCTATTGATTGAATATCTTTGATTATGTATTTGTGGGTCTTGACAAAACCTTTTCACATCTTTGATCTCAGATTTTCTTCTATCAATGAACAAACTTTTGACATGGTTTTGAAGTTGATATTCATTTTATCCTCTATGGCGTTGTGTTGATTAAGTAGCATGGCTAGCATGGGTAGGATCAACATGATATTGTATGGGTATGTGATAATAGTGATGAAGAATGTTGTTCATAACCATTTGGCGGATTAGATGAATACATGTAAAAAGGGTTAAGCGTGTGTACGTATTCTAATCATTGTATTTTATGCAAAACAATTGTTTATCTGATATGGGTTTCATGCTTGCTTACTTGTTTATCTTCGATTTGAATTGTGATAGAAATATACTTTTCGGATCTGGATCTAGGATGATTATCTGTTAGGTCCTAAACGCTAGAGATAGATTTAGGCTTAGCATTTGCGTGAGTATCGGTTCCTAATGCTCTGTGTTGTGTTTTTGTTGGGTGAGAGATCACCAATGAGATAACACGGTTATTCTCTCGACGCCGCGTTATAAATAAGCTTTGTCGTGAGTGATACGTGATGATATTAGACGAATGATTACGCTGTGTTTAATTTGATCAGAAGAATGCATATGTTATCAATTGATGAAATCCAATCCCAACAAGGCTCCGTTTATATTTCAGTCTTTATTTTATATTTTCTGTTTTTTATTTATGGTTCTTTGAACCTTTTAAACCAAAACTTTTGAACAATAAGTTTAGAAATGTAAAAATCATTGAACGGCGTTCAGATCGCACTAATCCCTGTGGAGACGACAAAATTGGGTACTTAATATTTTTTGCTTGCTGCTTTACCGCACCAACAAAATGGCGCCGTTGCCGGGGATTGGTGTTGAGATTTTAAAGTGCATTGCAACGGTTCTATGTTTTTAAGCTTTGTATATTTTGTATATATTGTTTCTTTTTATGTTTTTTCTAGTATGTACAGGAATGACGAAAACTCCTTCTAGAGTGGTTGCTATCGGTATAAAAGTATTTAATGAAGCTTCGACCGAGTTTGGATGACGATGATAGTATGAAACAAGTGAATGTTGTCAAGGTACATGGTTTCGTTTGTTTAGAATTTTAGAATGCTTAAGAACTTAAGTCTTTGTGCAAATGAAATTTGTTCTTTTGCCAACTTGTTTGAATGATTGTTTCACTTAGGACCAAAAACCATAATTTGTGAGAAAACTTCCATTGTTTACTAAATGCTGGATTTCTGATAAACTTTGTTGATTCATATGATTCATGCTTTATCTTGTTATCATTGTGAATTTGTGGAAGCATTAGAAATGATCAAGGCACTTGTTTTTATTGAGCACAACTAGTTCCAAATGCAACTTACCCGTGAGTAGAGAGAATTCGTTAACCCCTTTGAGCCTAAACAATGTGAATCTCATTCTTAATTTTGAGAGATTCTAAAATTTTTCTTGAACCCGTGAATTTGTTTTAATTGTCTTCTTTGCCATAAAAAGCTAAGAGCATTCACTTGAGGGTTGAGTAAAAGTTAAGTTGGGGCGAATGAAAAAGGAAGATAGTAGGTTGTTACAACTTTTGAAAAATTCAAGTAAGCACCAAAAAATTGTGTGAATATGAAAAAAGAAAAGAAAAAAAAAAGAAAAGAAAAAGAATGCTTGCTTGGAAAAGAAAAAAATAGTGAAAGAATAAGTTGTGAAATAAGGTTTGTGAAGGTTTGCAACTAAGAAACAAATGGAATGAGGTTGAGGTGTGTAAATAACGTGTTCGGTGAATGTCTCTTTTGCATCGAAAATTTCGTTTCAATGGCCTTAAAATGTCCCTTGTTTGTAAACCCGACCAAACTACAACCTTAAAGACCTTAGTGATCTTCTTGCTTCCATATTTTCGCTTTTGATTGTTAGATTTTGTATGAATTGAATTGATATTGGCATTGTTTGTTAGTTGAGTGAAACTGTCCCCGCTGTTGCAAATGCGTGATCTCTTCAATCCTTATTCGAAGAAGAGAGTAGAGTGATTCATTCATGAAAAATATAGTTGTTGATTGATACATGGATTTATATTTGTTTTAAGAATTTAGTTCTTGTGCATTGTTTGATTCTAAACATTTGAAACCATGGCTTGTTTGCATTATTTGTGTTTGAGCCAACTTTATCCATTCTTGGGTGAATCTTAGTCTTGAGCAAATCCTCTTGTTGCGAAATGAGAGGCATACTTTACTTGAGGACAAGCAAAAAGCTAGTTGGGGTGAGTTGTTAGATGCCAAATTTCACTTATTTGATCTATCAAAAGTTGGCATCTTTCACTCAATTTCTTCAAGAAAGTGTTGAAAACCACTCTTATTTTGGTTGGTTTGCAACATTATGAGAAAATATCTTGGTACCTTTGATTTGTGTGTTATTGTGCAGGAATTAGGCACAAAACAAGTGAAAAGTAAGACACAAGAAATGGGTAAGGAAACCAAGACAACATGCAAAACCACCAAAATACTGTCATGCTCGCTAGGCGAACAGGTAGCGAATAACTCGCTAGCTTGCTCGCTAGGCGAACAGGTAGCGGACGAGCCCAGAATTGGACATATCTGAAAGTACCAAAAGTTAGTTGTTCGCTAGCTTTTCGCTAGGCGAACGTGACAGATCCTGAATGTATATTTAAGTGATTTTCTTGCTTTTTTAGGTCATAACTTGTATTTTTTCCATTGGATATTTTTCTTCATTTCTTCTAGAGGAGAAACATAAAACCCTAAGAGGGAGGAGGTAAGATCCTAGATCTCTTGTTGGGGTTAGGATTGTAATCTTTTGATACCTTATATATTTCATCTAATATATGTTTGTGAACTTATTTTGGATTCTCTATTGATTGAATATCTTTGATTATGTATTCGTGGGTCTTGACAAAACCTTTTCACATCTTTGATCTCAGATTTTCTTCTATCAATGAACAAACTTTTGACATGGTTTTGAAGTTGATATTCATTTTATCCTCTATGGTGTTGTGTTGATTAAGTAGCATGGCTAGCATGGGTAGGATCAACATGATATTGTGTGGGTATGTGATAATAGTGATGAAGAATGTTGTTCATAACCATTTGGCGGATTAGATGAATACATGTAAAAAGGGTTAAGCGTGTGTACGTATTCTGATCATTGTATTTTATGCAAAACAATTATTTATCTGATATGGGTTTCATGCTTGCTTACTTGTTTATCTTTGATTTGAATTGTGATAGAAATATACTTTTCGGATATGGATCTAGGATGATTACCTGTTAGGTCCTAAACGCTAGAGATAGATTTAGGCTTAGCATTTGCGTGAGTATCAGTTCCTAATGCTTTGTGTTGTGTTTTTGTTGGGTGAGAGATCACCAATGAGACAACACGATTGTTCTCTCGACGCCGCGTTAGAAATAAGCTTTGTCGTGGGTGATACGTGATGATATTAGACGAATGATTGCGCTGTGTTTAATTTGATCAGAAGAATGCATATGTTATCAATTGATGAAATCCAATCCCAACAAGGCTCCGTTTATATTTCAGTCTTTATTTTATATGTTCTGTTTTTTATTTATGGTTCTTTGAACCTTTTAAACCAAAACTTTTGAACAATAAGTTTAGAAATGTAGAAATCGTTGAACGGCGTTCAGATCGCATTAATCCCTGTAGAGACGACAAAATTGGGTACTTAATATTTTTTGCTTGCTGCTTTACCGCACCAACAACCATCAACCATGCCACATGGATACTTATTCTGAACCCTCACTAACGGAAACAGACGGAAGGACAAACATGCTCCGATTTTAATACTTAAGGGGTCGATTTGATTTTAAAACTTAAGGGACCAAAATAAACCCCGAGATAAAGTTAAGGGACGAAAAAATGATATTTTGTCATCTTAAAACCTTTAGTGATGAAGAGAAAGAAACATATTTTGATATTGCAGAAACTTGAAAGTCGTAAAAGCAACTAAGAAGGCGCCAAAAGACATCATAACTATAGGGATACAGTATGACAGAAAGGGTCGATGCCAACGGGTGGCCGCGACATTCGGACTCTGATCAATAATAATGACTAGCTATCAAATTAGCGGTTTCAATGACTCAATCAGACGACAGTTTTTTTAATGTTTATCCTTTTTCATATTTCATAGAGTTATTTTTATTAAATATTATTTATTTTAATTGTAATTATTCCATACATCAAATTTCTGATTGTGATTCAACATTACAATTTTCTAAACACTTACGTACTCTACATTACAATATCATATTGTGTATTTAGATCTGTATAGGAAGCATTAAACATAGCTACTATAGTTTTGTGCCAAGAAAATTAACACCTAGTCAAAAGGCAGTCTACCTACTAATCTGGCCATAATTATAGCTAAATAAGTGGCCATTTATGTGTGCACATGCAACTGTTTTCATAAAAGAAATGAGAAGGAAAAAGTTACTATTGATAAATAAACTATTAATGATAATTTTAACCATTTTTTAAATCACTATAAGGATAAACTCTTGCATATTGAGTTGATGTTGTCTACTAAAATAAGTACTAGCTTTATACTATAATAGTATATTTCTTATTAATTAACATTTGAATTCTCTATCAAACTAGTATAGATTTCACATAAATTCAAATTTGAAAGTGTATTAAAAAAAATTAAGTCGGTTAAAATTCCAATATTAAGCTTCAAATTTAGTTAATATTCATTAATCACTTCATCCTAATCAATTGATTATCGGAAAATAATTTGTTTATACATAATTTGACATAAACATCTATTAATCTTTTTCAAATCCATCTTTTACACTCTCCAATATTTTGATACCATATCATATTGTCTTGTTTTTTATTAAATAATTTAGTAGACGGAATTTCACTTTAAAAATAAATAAGAATCAGATTGAAATATCTTATTTGTAGCTAATAACACAAATATTTATTAAAAAAATATTTATGAATAAGCTCAATATAGCAACCTTAATCCAACCATATATAGCAACCTTAATGAAAACCTCAATGTTGTGCACTTGGACTATTGAAGGGAAAAAAACATGAAACAAACATGTCCCCAAAACAAATGTAAAAAAAAGTGGTTATGATTTTCATTGTTGTTACAAAGTTAGTTAACACTTTATTATGACATTGATGGTTGCATCGTAATCATCGAAACCAAACATGTCAAAAAAAAATCTAGAAACAAAAACAACATTGTCTTTCTAATATTTCCTCCTTTGTATTCTCCATCATCCACACTCTCTTTTCTCAGATTCCTCACACACCCTCTTCGATTTCATCGCCAATAACCTTATGATCTAACCGACCCACATAACAATTTTCATTCTTTCTTATAAATCTCACTACCCTTTGAGCTTTGAAGAAAGAAAGTTTGGGTTTTTATTATTGGGGTTGGTTCCATAAAAATGGCATCTTTATCGGTTCCATGCCCCAAATGTCCTTCTTTTTCTTCTTTGGGATTGAAAGCCAACAAGATCTTGTTTCAGAGTGGGTTGAGTTTGAAACCTTGTCAATCATTTGGTTCTTTGTCTGCTGAGTCAGCATCTTTTGGAATTCAGGTATGTGATTTTGTGTTATATATGAATCTAGCCAACATTGATTTCTGTTACTTTATGTGGGATTTATTGTTTTACTTAGATTTATAACCAATTCAGGCTTATAATTTGGTCATGAAATTGAGGAAATTATAAAATAATGGTGAAGTTGATTCTAGAAGTATAGAAATGATTATGACATATTTAGTTGTTCTCGAGTAGAATCGATTATGTTTTATAGAATTGGTTCTATTTAAAGCTAAGATATTTAGTTATTGAATTTAAACTTGATTTTTGTGCTGAAATTTACTGTTCGACTCACTTATGTAGAAATTCACTTTTAGTCCGAATCAATTTTACATACTCAATTCACTCAAAATCAATTTTTTTCACCTCAGAAACAAAGACGCATTTAATAAATGTGTTAAAAGCCTAGAAGTCAGTGTTTAATTTTTTCTGATTATTTAATTCAATGTTGTTTTGTTAACTCTTGTAGTGTCTTAACAAGAAACAGTTTCCTATCAAGATTCACGCGCAGCTTAATGAGGTAAGTTTGTTTCGACTTTCGAGTCTTTTCTTTTCACGTTGAGTTTTAATCTGAACGAAAAATTTATTCGGCTGTTCAAATACTTCTTTGTACATATCATAGGCTGTGATTGTTGAAAATTCGAATTCTGCACCTAATGTTGCTTCACCAAAAGAGCAAGAAAACCAAAATGGGAGCGTCTCTGGCGGCACACTGTCGCTGTCAGATACATCTACAGTTTCTGAATTCATGACTCAAGTTGCTGAACTTGTAAAGTAAGATTAAGAAGCTTCACTCTGAATTCAATCACATAACTTTGTCTTCGTGATTTTATAGGTGTTAGAACATGTATTGTCTCAATTAGACCTACATCAACGTTATTTAGGATTTAATCGGTATGTAGTATGTGAGCGTAAAGATTTTTTAACCTGTCAATCGTTATAACTGTCACATCATTAAAAATATTTGACTTTTATCATCTTATAAGTCACGTATACGATTTTTTATGATTGTTTGACAGTGTAAAAAATTTGCACTAATATCGTATCAAAATTGAATGTGTAATTTGTTATTATAACTCCGTGGCTAGACTTGTGGATTCGAGAGATATTGTGGAGTTGCAACTAAAGCAATCGGATTGTGAGCTCATGATAAGAAAGAAAGAAGCTTTGCAGCCTCCACCGGCCACGGCTATCCCGCAACCATCACAACCATTCTACTATCCCACGCTTCCTTCGCCACCGCTCACACCAACAGCAGCTGCTTCTGCTCCTGCAATCTCTCCTCCTTCGAAAGCAACACCTGCCTTGCCTTCCCCCATGAAAAGTGCATCGTCTCATCCACCGCTGAAATGTCCAATGGCAGGAACTTTTTACCGGTGCCCGGCACCTGGTCAACCTCCATTCGTCAAGGTATGTGAATATACATATTTATGGACCTGTGACACCTGATTATATTCGTTAAACGCAATTAACTACGTATACCAAATGTGTTGTTGACCATCTAAATTTTTGCCGAAATTTGTGTCAAAATATCATTTTATGTTAAAGAAACGAATAACCCGATTATTTTTCTGTTTCCTCAGGTGGGAGATCAAGTACAGAAAGGCCAAGTTATTTGCATTATCGAGGCTATGAAACTGATGAATGAAATTGAGGTAAGTATATTTTCTGGTTATGTTTGTTTCTGTAAACCGATTTTCTATCAAAATTGATCCAATTACGGAAAAATCTATTTGTTGGTTACCTTTCTTTCATTGCTTTTGTAACAGGCTGATCAATCGGGAACAATAACCGAGATACTTGTTGAGGATGGAAAACCCGTCAGTATAGGCTTGGTACTCTCCCTCTTTCTCTCTACTCGATTAGGATTCTCTCGTGTCAGAGAATCACACATTTAATGCAATCATGCAATTTAAACATCTAGACCATGATCAGACAACTCACATTCCAACTTTGGTAAATCATATCCAAAATACAAAGTTGGAACGTAAGTCATCTGATCTTGGTATAACGATCCAGAATAAGAATTGCCTGAATGCAGAGAATCCAAATTTGTGTGTATGTGTGTGACTATTTCTCTAACTATTGCACTTGTATTCGACGCAGCCTCTTTTCATAATAGTTCCATGAGTACTAGAGAGGACGTTATTTCAAAGCCGATCGACGCAAAACTACGTTGTTGGATAGCATGGTATTTGATGATTTAGATTTTGTGATTCAGAATTTTAATGAGTGATGTTAATTGTCTACTATGAAGTAAAGAAAATCCTTGACCTCTTATAATTTATCTAAAGATATATTAGACACAAAAGCCTCAACATATAAGAATGGATATTGGACTTTGTAATTCTATGCAGTTTTGATATTTGTACTAATAATTAATGTTTTCTGCATTTAGTTTTTGAAGAGTGTGAACTATAGAAAGCATATAATATAAATGAAGTATAAACTGTTCTATCTTTTTCTGTCCATGTTCAAATTATAAACCACATAGATCTCTAAAATAGAGTGTGATGAGAAAATTAAAGATAAATATTGAATTGTAACTAGTGATGGTGTGATGTCAAGACTGGTGCTTATGAGAACCAAAACATACTAATTAGTAATGCATAAAATAAGATTTTAAGTATATCACTCAACAACCTAAACCTCTTAATTTAGTCTATGGAGTGGTTGTTACTTATGCATAAGATGTTCATAAACAATCTATTGTTTGTGAAAAAAAAGTTTCTCCTTTGATTTGGGATAAGGTTTTCATGAATACGAATACATCAAAAAAAAAAACAATGATTGTGAAAGAAAAAAAAATGAAGACAATGAATGATAAAGATGAAGACAATAATCAATCATAATAAAGTGGCAAAGATCATCATTAAACAAAGTTAAGATTGTTTTTATCTTTGAATAGCATCATTCATTTTATATATCACTTAAAAACTCAGAAAAGATCACTCAAACTTAACTTAAAATATTTTCAAAATTATGACATAAAAATCATTGAAGTTGAACCTTAAAAAGTTGTTGTTCTGGCCTGGGCCCGACCTCACCTCGCGGGTCAGCCCAATGATGCACAGCCAAGGCCCAATACGATTTAAGCAGGCTGGTCGGGCACGCGACCCCCTCGACGGGCAGGGCATGCTCCTGCCGAACAGGACGGCGTGCCTCAAGACGCCCTCTGCGCTCTCCCCTCGTCGGACAGACTAACCCTCCGCGGGCAGAATCCTCATACCAACGAGCAGGACAACGTGTCCCTCTCACGCCCTCAGGTGCTCCCCTCCGCGGGGAGAGCGACGCACCTTCGGGGAACCTCCCGAGCTCCCCTCAGCGGGGAGAGCAACATGCCATGCGCACGTTCTACACGTTCTCCCCTCCGCGGGGACACGTCACCAACCAACTGCCCACCTCCGAAAGAGCAGGTCAAACCCACTTTCCGGAGATCAAGGGACAGTTGGACTAGGGCGAAGACCACGTCCTGGTCTTCACTACGCCACGTAAGCCCTAGCAGTCACCTGGGTTGAGCCTGGCAGTCTAGCCCAACGAAGGTGATCGTTGGCTCAGCGCTGGGGTCTCTCTATAAATACCCTCTTTCACAAGAGGGTCAGGTAACACACTTCTTACCCCTTTCTGTACTTTGCTTTCACTCTGCCCAATTCCTTACTTTGGCATCGGAATGTCTTGCAGGTACACCCCCCTTTTCCTCCTCATCACCGGTGAACAGGTAGCAGTCCAACTGAGTGTGGCCAGCCCGTGATCCCCTTATGATCAGGTCAGATCAGTGGCGCTGTCTGTGGGAACAGAAACTTCCCCGTCACTCCGAGCAGAGAACCAAAGTTTCACCAACGCTCCACGATCATGGCTAGCCCACACCGCGACGATACCGTGCACGACTTCATGCTCAACGCTGCCGCAAACGGCGGCAAGCAAACGGAGACGTCACGCCCAGTGGAGACCAACGAGAGAGATGGCCAGACTGCATCTCCGTCGTCCGCCGAACCGACACACCAGGCCGTCCACCGGCCCCAAAGCCCAGCAGTGTTCCAACCCGTTCCCGTCCCGGCTGGAGCGGACCCAACGGTGGTCTCCCTCTTCACGGCCATCAACCAGACAAACTAGTTATTGTTTCAACAGAACACGTGGATTGTAGCGCTAGAACGCGATGCCCCGTTGAGGTCCCCCCCCCCCTCGCGGGAAGACCAGAACGGTAACTCGAGGAGTCCCTCGCCTCAACCCAGAAATCGAAGACCTCGGCTGGAGAGGCCCCAACCCGAAGCAGTACGGGAGCGGACAAGGTCCCCAGCGAGACAAGTCCGCCAGAGACGACAAGCCAGAGCAGGGACCCCGACCGGGCCTCCCCGCATCGACCCCCCAGTCAGGAGGCCGAGGACCCGAAACCAGGTCCCCCTGCCAAATGGATTGTCCCCCCCCCCCCCTCGGTCACCCGCTCTCAGCAATGAAGATGACTACAGGACTCCCTTGTCCCGCGAAATCATGGTCGCCCCCATCCCCCACGGGATGGAGAAGCCCCTGACGCTCTCGACATACGACGGCACCTCCGACCCAAACGATCACCTGGAAGACATCGAGGCCATGCTCGACTACCGAAATGTTCGAGGGGCTATCAAATGCAGACTATTCCTGATAACCCTGAGGAAGGGTGCCATGACATGGTACAAGAGTCTCGAGCCAGAATCGGTTACGTCGTGGAGGGTCCTGAAAGACCTGTTCTCGAAACACTTCACAGCATCCCGACGCCATCCGAAGATGGAAGCCGCGCTCGGCGCTATAATCCAAGCTCCCGACAAGCCTCTCTGTAAACACATCGAGAGATTCACATGGGAGGCAGTACAGGTAACTTCGTCGGACGAGATGAAGCGTTACTTAATGGAGCAGGGCTTGCGCCGCGATTCTAAGTTCTACGAGGCTGTGGGGATACATCGACCAGCATCTCTGCAGGATTTCCTCGACAGAGCCGCGCATTATATCCGGTTCGAGGAAACTCAAGCAGCCAACTCCGCCCGAGACACGCGAGATAGGGAGACCCCCGCGGGCACCGAGACGACGGAGCGTCGAGCCACCAGCGCGGAGGTGATCGCCGACGGGAAGATCGCCCCAGCGAACAACGCGAACAGCGCGGCCCCGCCTGCAGATTCATGGAATACACGGCCCTAGTCGCTTCCCGCGAGCGCATACTGGCCGAATGCGCCAAGACTGAATTCATCCAGGGAGGTGTCCGCTTCCCCATGCCGACACCCCCCCAAGCCCAATGTGGACAAATCAAAGTACTGTCGTTTCCACAAGAGCCACAGGCACGTGACGGAAGACTGCATCCATCTCAAGGACGCGATCGAAATCCTGATTAAGGACAGCCACCTGAAGAGATACGCCCAGGGGGGAGAAGCCCCGAGGCAAGAAGCCCCCGAGGCCAAGAAAGTTGAAGAGCTCCCCTCCTCGGACGGCGATAACGGACTCCAAGTCTCCCTATGTGTCAGCCGCCCCGAGGATTGGTTCGCTGATAGAGAGTTCGACCTCCCCGACGGCCCGGACCTGCACGGCGAACCGATACGACCCACCAGTCGATGGGAGTACTTCCCAAGAGCCATGGTCATCTCCGGTGGCTCTACGAGGAGCCTGTCCGTAGGATCGGTGAAAAGAAAGTTCGAAGAACTTATCACGAGCAACTCCGGGAAGATGAGCATGCTCGAAAAATTTTGTGGCCTATCCAACCCGATCACTTTCTACCTCGAAGAATTCCCCGGGGGCTCCCCCAATTCCAACATTCCCCTGCTGATACGGGCGAAGATGGCGAACTTCGATGTCAGACGCATCCTCGTTGACGGAGGCAGCTCAGTGGACATCATATACACTCACCTCTTCACGATCCTCCAACTCGACAAATCCAACCTATCCCTCTACGTGGGCTCTGACCTCCAAGGGTTCAACGGGACGACCACGAGACCGTGGGGATACGTGGAACTGAAAGTCACGTTTGGGGAAGAGGAAACCGCCAGGGAAACCAACATCCGCTTCCTAGTCATCGAGTGCCCGTCCCTCTACAACTGTATCCTGGGCATGACGACGATGGCCGAACTCACCGCGGTGCCTTCCACCGTCCACCTAAAAATGAAGTACTACATGAGGCGGGGGGTCGTAGTGACCCTGAACGGGGACATCGAGGCTTCCCAGAGGTGTTTCGAGGCCGCGCTGAAAGGTTTAAGCACCATCGCTCCAGCAACTAAGAAGGCAGCCCCAACTGTGACGCCGAAGAGCGAACCAAAGGAGCTCGTTGGATTCGTGAACCTCGATAGCCGCTTCACCGAGGAGCATGATCACGAAGAAGAGGTCGGCGATGCCAACCAGCCCACCCACCCAGCGCGCCCCATCCCACACGGTGATTTCGAGCTCGTGACGCTTGGGGACGACAAAAGCAGAACCGTGAAGATCGGAGCCGGCCTCCTAGACATAGCGAAGAGACAGCTACAGGCCTGCCTCCGCGAGAACACCGACCTCTTCACCTAGAGCGCCGCGGAGATGCCCGGACTCGACCCCGAGGTTGCCTGCCATCAGCTGTCCATCAACCCGACCGCGAAGGCCATCGTACAACGTAGGCGTAGACAGTTGTCGCTACTGCGAAAATAAGGTGCCGGCAATGATAGAAGAGTCGCCACCTTTCGTTATTTATCCCTCAGAATGGGAAAGGAAATGATCGGAAAAACCTGACGAAAAGGTATAAGACAAGGTCATCGCAACCGTTGTTTGGATTCGGGAGTCGGTTACGCAAGGGGAAGGTATTACCACCCCTCACGTCCATCTTACTCGATGGGATCCACGCTTGTTGTGTTTATCTGACGGGTTTGTTTAAACTATCTACACTAAGAGGTCTGGTCTAAAAAGAAAAGAAAATGACTCGGCAAAGTATCGCACTTTATGCCTACGTATTCCCGTCTGGAACGAGAAATCAGAGTCAACGTAGTTCGCCTAACTACGGGTAAAAGGGGGGAAGGTTGCTCGCTAGGATATCGCATCCTATGCCTACGTACTCTCGTCTGGAACAAGAGATCAGAGCAAACGTAGTTCGACGCACGACGGAAAACAAGTCTTGATTGCACAGGGGCAAGAGAAGGGGTCGCAATCGCCTGAACGCGAGAGAAAAGGGTTTCGATCGCACGGGGGCGAGAACAAAGAGGAAGCAGGCTCAACGCCTAAGCGGGAAGGAACTCGGGACACACACGCAAGAACCTAAGGCGTAGGATCGAGTGCGTCGCATGTCACCCAAAGGGCACCACACTAAACACCCTAGACGATTGAGAAGAAACTCCTCAACTGTCATTTCCTACGTATCTAATGATACAGCTCACAACACTCGATGGTTGCCTGAAGACTTGAATAAGAAAGATGATGATGAACGAAGCGGCTCCGTTGGCTCCTGACATGCGCGGAAGCTCCATTCCAATCTTCTCCTCTCTGGATCCTTGATGAGGACGCTCGAATCAGGAACAATGTAACGCTTAGACCGTCATGGTTTGACTTATACGAGAAATCAAACTCTAAGAGGTAGCGTATTGATATCCGTGTCAAAGACAAGATAGAGAAATGATATCGAAAATCATTCTCCAATTGAATCATGCCACACGACCAGCCAAGAATAAAATCGGAGATAAAATCGAATAGAAAAGAAAATAGGAGAAAAATCCAACACTAAATGGAAATAATATTCTACTCCTAAATTACGACAATTAATTTCTACTAAAAAATATTCTAAAGAAAAATAAAGGAGATTGCATAATAGAAAACAAAATGGAAATTCTACTCTATGCACAATAGTCTATAATTTCTACAAAGAAAATAGAAGTGAAATTCTATACTAATATCTATATATCCTATAATATGCTAAAATATAATAGAATATAAATTCTATAAAAAAATATGCATAATATTCTAACTATGAAAAATAATCCCTAAAAGAAAATAGGAAAATAAAACTAAACTATTACAATCAATCATCCAATACACGGGAAATTAAAAATTGAGAGGGGAGGGGGGTACATCCTGAAAAACTGGGGGTAAAGCAGAAAAAACAGGGCTGGGCTTTGAGCCCACAATACATTCAAGATAACAAAAAAAACTAAGGGCCCAGGGGGGATGGTGTGCAGGAAAATTGGAGGTGTAATCCAGCACAAACGTGAATTGGGCCTCAGCCCATCAAAACTTTCATCAGCCAAAAAAAAGGAAAGGGGACGGGGGGTGTAGCCTGAAAAACGGAGGCGTGAATCCAAAATGCATGGGCCCACGAATCAGCCCAATCCAGTCTCCACCTCCTCCCAAAACCTTACTCAGAAACCCTAATCCCTCTTTCACCTATTCTCACTCCGCCGTTGTTTCTTCGTCTTCCCCTCTCAACGTCCTCTTCCCTCTCATCTCCTCCGTCAAGCCAAAAACGAACCTGTAACGTCCGATATCAAACAAACAAGACTCAAAAACAAGTTGCTACATTCAAAGATTTGTGTAGATCGTGGTTGTTTGTGAAGATATAGAGAATGGATGCATGTGAAGATCGCGGAGATCTTGAGGATTCTGGAAACGAAGGAAGAATGTTCTTGATGACTGAAGGTTCTTGGATGGATCTTGAAGTTTCTGGACGAAGAACGGTGGAGTTTGGTTACTGAAGATCTTGAGAGGAAGATGAACCGATGAATGTTCTTGAAGGATTCTGATGAATCTTGTAAGTTTCTGGGCGCTTGAAGAACAGGTGAAGATCGTAGATGAATTGATGCGAAATCTGGAGAAGCTGCTGGATATTGATGAATAACATGATGAACACGTTGAAGACCTCCAGAAAAACGATGAACTCGGTTGAATCTCCTTGAAGCGATCTGGAAAAAATGCAAGAACGGATGGATGAACATGTTGAAGAAACGATGAAGTTTCCAGTGGTTTATTGAGTTCTCCGGCGACAGGTGGATGAAGAAATGGTGAAGGTTTTGAACGGTTTCTGGAGATTGGTTGATGAATTCTGAGGAAGATGAATGTTCATCGGTGATTTGCAGTTTTCCGGCGAGTTGTTGGTCGTTTCCGGCGACGGTTACGGCTGTCCTCCGGCGCATGCATGCCGGCCGGTGAGGAAGTGAGGGGAGGATAAGGGTGAAACACGTGGAGCTCATGATGAGGGAGAGGGAGACACGTGGGGGCATGCAAGGGTGTGTTGGCAAGCTCTGAGAGAGAGAGAGAGAGAGAGGGTGAGTGGAAAATGAGGTGGCGTCCCTTTATACTGACAAGTGGCACTGGACTTGGATCATGGGCCTGACATGTGGACACCTAGCCCACGAAAAATGGAAAAGTTGGACCAAAAATTGACTAAAAGCTGAATGAGTTAATTACCATTAACTAAGCCAAATGAAAATTAATGATGAAAAAGATACTAATGACAATTAACGGGAGTTAACTAATCAACTAATTAAATCCTATATCAAAACTGATCTAGATTAACAAATCTAATTAAAACCTAAACGAAAATTAATGCTAATCTAGACCTAATTAAAGCTAATCAATCCAATTAAACCTCATAAAATGCTAATTAATATCTAGTTAACTCTAAAAAGAAATTAATCTAGAAAAGAAATGATTTAAACTCTATTAAACCAATTAATATCTAAAAATGATTAAATCCACTAAATTCTAAATCAATTAACAATAGGAAAAAAAATCTATCAAACCAAATTAAATCTATTTAAAATTCATTAAAAATCTATTTAGTATCTAGAATAAGAATTATCTGTTAAAACTATTTAAAAAGAAATATCTATTTAAAATTCTAGAAAAAACAATTAAATCTATAAAAATATATTTAAAAATTCTAGAAAATAAGGGAAAAATCTAAAAAATGCAAGGAAGCCGATTAAATCGATTAGAAAATAGATGTGCGAACATAGCGAAATAAACGGTAAAAACCGGACACCTAAATGTCCTCAAAAATAACAGCGAGAGCTGAAAACACCGGGACGGGCACAAATTCTCAAAATAAATCCTCGTATCCGAACTGGCCTGAAATGCCTGCAACGCCAAGAGAGGTTGTAATCCCGATAAAATCAATATGACTGCAAAAATGCAATGTATATGGTATGCAAATGCAAAATGCAAAATGAGTCGAAACACAAGCCAAATGCGATAAATGGTTGGTCAAATTTTGGGGTGCAACAACAGTCCCCCGAAAAGTCGGCGGCGGCTGAAAACGCTGTAAAAGACCTCCTAAAGGCAAACTTTATTTCGGAAGCCCGGTATTCAACCTGGTTGTCCAATGTTGTACTCGTTAAAAAGAATAATGGAAAATGGTGCATGTGTGTTGATTATACCGATCTTAACTGAGCATGTCCTAAGGACGCCTATCCTCTCCCCAACATCGACAAACTCGTCGATAACTCTACGAGCTTCAAGCTTTTGTCCTTTATGGACGCATACTCGGGGTATAACCAGATCCCGATGGCCGAGCACGACAAATAGAGCACGACCTTCATGACAGCGTCGGGCAACTATTACTACAACGTAATGCCCTTCGGCCTAAAGAACGCTGGCGCCACGTACCAACGGATGATGAACAACTTCTTCCATGGGGAAATCGGCGACATGCTCGAAGTGTACATGGATGACATGATCGTCAAGTCCTACACGGAAGTCGACCACACGGCCCACCTCAGAAAGGTCTTCAACACAGCAAGGAAATGTCGAATGCGCTTCAACCCGGAGAAATGCACCTTCGGCGTCCGCGTAGAAAAATTCCTCGGCTACTACCTGACGGAGCACGGGATCGAGGCAAATCCGGACAAGTGACATGCCTTTTCGGAAATCACCACACCCACCACGAAGAAATTCATACAGTCCCTCAACGGCATGCTCGCCTCACTTTCTCGGTTCATCGCCAAGTCTGCATAGCACGCTCTCCCTTTCTTCAAGTTGCTCCGAAAGGAGACCACGTTCGAATGGACAGAGGAATGCGAGCAAGCACTCCGCCACCTCAAACGCGTCCTATCCGAGCCACCGGTGCTGACACGACCGGTAACGGGCGAAACCCTATACCTATACCTGGTCGTGGCTAACGAGGCCATCAGCGCCGTTCTAATCATAGAAACCGAAGAGGGGCAAAAGCCAATCTACTTCACGAGCAAAGCCCTCCACGGTCCCGAAGTCCGATATCAGCTGATCGAAAAAGTCGCCCTAGCCCTTATCACCGCTGCACGACGGCTCTGGCACTACTTCCTAGCACACACCATCGTGCTCCGAACCAACCAACCCATCCGACAGCTCCTCGGCCGGCCCGACATGGTCGGACGCATGTTAAAATGACAAAAACTTCCGGGACTTTGTCACCAAGCTCGGGACCAAGCACCACTTCACCTTGGTCGAACATCCTCAGACGAACGGCCAAGCCGAATCTACGAATAGGGTAATACTCAGAGGACTAAAATGCAGACTCGGCGATGCCAAAAGGGCATGGGTCGAGGAACTCCACAGCGTCTTATGGGCATACCGAACCACACCTCACTCAACCACGGGGGAAACACCATTCCGCCTCACGTACGGAACCGACGCGGTGATCCCGGTCGAGATACGCGAGCCATCCAGACGAACGGAAGCTCCCCTCGACACCGAAGACAACGACGACGCCCTAAGAGAGGAGCTCAACCTAGTCGAGGAGATTCGATCAGGAGCAGCCCTTCGAGAAGCCCGACTGAAACAGCAGGTCGCACTCCGTCACGATAACAAAGTCCTGAAACGTGACTTCCAAATCGGCGATTTAGTCCTACGAAGAAACCAGAAGGACTCCCACGAGGGTAAACTAGCCGCAAACTGGGAAGGCCCATATCGTGTCCACGACAAGACGGAGCACGGGGCCTATTACCTCGAAAACCTACACGGGGAACAACTAGCTCGACCATGGAACGCCGAGAAGTTGAAGCGTTACTACAGTTAAACACTGCTTACGACGCCCAGACGTCGTGACCACTGGGGGGCGACATGGTACCACCGCACCTCCTCGCGTCTCCTAGCGACCAGAGAAAAAGCAAGCCCTGCCTCTTGTGTGTGCGGGCAGAAGGCCTTGCTCGGAGGGGAACGCCTCGATCGAGATTCCCCGCCGTCGTACCAACACCAGCAGGACACCCAGCTCGTGATGGGACGTCCATGCCGCAGGGAGAACTACCCCCGAACCGGTCAGGCAACAAAGCCGACCAGCCGGCCAGTTCCCCACACCGCCGGAAACAATCTTCGTCGAGCTACCACCCTGGGCAGGCCCAAAAGCATACTAAGCGTACATTTCAAACATACATACATTTCGAGCATACAAGTACGTGCAAAAATAAAACGAGCATAAACAAACATGCAGAAAACAAAACCGAGCGCACACTTAGAAAAATTTCGAGAATTATAAAAGGGCACCAGCCCAGCAATTATGTTACACCATCAAAGGCACGCAGGCCTGTCGAAACAAAACAGAAATTATAAAAACATCAGCACGCAGGCCCAGAAAACTACGAGCACGCAGGCCCGGGAAAAATCTGCATGTCCTCGCCCTCCCTTTCAGTATCCACAGTGGCAACGTCGGGGATAACAAGCTCCGGGTCGACCACCTTCCCGTCGACGATCTCGTGATTGGGCCCGACCCCGTCCACGACCAAAGCGACGCCAGAGTTGACGACCTGGAGCTGCGCGACAGCATTCTTAAACCCGACCTCGACGGCTTCCAGGCAATCATTCTCCAACACCCGAATTCGGGCAAGCAAATCAGCCCGAGTGATCATCCGCCTATCTTCCTCGGTCGAACAAAGTGCGCTATCTAGAACTTCAACGCGGACCCGCAATGCTTGCACCTCGGTCTCCGCCGCCCCCAACTTCTCCTCAATAGTCGCCACCTTTCCCTCGGCACCATCCGCCCGCTTGCGCTGATCAGCGACGTCCTTCTGACTCTTTTCAAACTCTTCGGAGAGCTTGGCAAGGCGCGACTGCCTAAAAGTAAGATCCCCCTGCAATTTGGTCAGCTTGGCGGTAGAGCAGCCTTCCTCGCTCAAGACCGTCGCCGTAGTAAAGGTCTGCATCATCATGGCCAGATCCTCCACCAAGATACTACGACGAGACTCTCGGTCCGCGTCTAGAATCGCCCTCACTTCACCAGCAGGAATCGTGGGCGACCTGGCCCCGTGAAAATAGCCTGGGTGTTGATGGCAGGGCGGGACGACGTAGCCTTCCTTGGCAGACCCAGTCGTCAGATCAATCAGGCCACTGACCTCCTTGCTTCTTGGCCTCTTCGCAGCCCCCTGAGATGAGGGAGACTGACTCCCCTGGGGAGACAAAGACGAGCTCTGACCACCGTGGACCACAGCTTCCTCCCCGATCATTTGGCTCACCCGCGTTTTCGGGACCCCGACAACCCTCGAGGCGCGCAACTTCTTCACCCGCTCTTCGACGGAAGACATGTTCGCTACAAAAAACAAAAAAGAATCAGCAACATACAAAACATATAATCGTGAGAAAGAAGAAGCGTCCCTACCTAGGTACTCCAGAGCGTCCGCCCCCGTGGCGCAACTGAGCAAGGTCTTCATGTTAATCAGCCTATTCCTTGTCCGCACGTTCCCCTGCGCGTCGAAGATATACCGACCATCAGGCATCACCAGTTTTGAAGGGGGCAGACTCCGCACAAACGCCACTATTTTCATATAGGCGGCCATGTCCCTCTCGTCGAGGGTCCCGGCCCGCACTATATACCGGTCAGTTCCGCGGTTGAAGTGCTATGAGGTCCACAACAAATGCACCTTCGGGAGCCATGTGACGAACCGTTGGTCGTCCACCACTCGCTCCCCATCAGTAAAAAGAGAATTTGATCCTTTCCGGGTGATCGGCCGCACGAGGAAGAACCGGCTCTTGAAGTCTTGGACAGAGTCACTGTACGTCTTAAAAAGCGTGGTCGGCTACTTAAACGAGACCCAACCCTGGAGACCGTTCATCAATTGACGATGCAAATAGAAGATGCGGAAAAATAAGGGCACCGTGGCCTCGACCTGGAGATAGTAGCACACCAGCTCAAACGCACGGATAAAGGCTAGGGCGTTAGGATGCAGCTGGGATGGGGCCAAACATAACCAGTCGAAAAGACCCAAATGGAAAGCAGAGAACGACAATCTAAGTCGAGCCTCTTTGAAATAGAACTCGTGCATAGGAAACGTCCATCGACCATAGCTCGAGCAGATACGATGATGCTCCTTAGGACGGTACACCTTCCAGTGTTGCGGCTCCCCCTCCACCCGATCCTCTACAGTAGTTTGGGCACCAGACGTATTAGAGGCGAAACAAGATGGGGTGGACAGGGGCTCTTCGGCTACCCACTCCTCGACAGGGAGAACCCTCTCGTCAAAATCTGAGACTTCGGGCTCGTTGTCTTCGACCATCGTCCCCGGTACCAAGGCCGACATGAACACCTGAAAAGCAAAGGATAACGGTGAATTCGATAGCCAAGATCAAATCCACCCTTCCACTGCATGTCAAGTGAAAGGGAGACGACGGTGGGCCCGCGAACAAAAGACGAACGCCCGGGCAGGTCCCGAGGGGCACTCCTCACCACTTTCCCTCGGGGCATTCAAAGCTAACCTACCGCCCCTCCCCGAGGGATTCATCAGAGGAAGCGCCCGTCCCCGAGTCATTCATCGGAACAGTCGTTCCTCCCCGGGGCATTCATCTAAACAACCCTAAAAGTCCACCAGATACGGCAGAAACTCGCATCTCTTGGGGCATTCATCATGCCCCGACCACCGACCCAAATTAAACGACGAAAATAAAAGAAGAGAAGAAGAAAACTCACTTTTAAAACGGCGAGGGACGGGATGCGAAACTAACGGCGCGGCGGCGATTCACAGCAACGGCGGACGGGGAAGAATTATAGAGCTTCGCAGATGAGAAAGCAAGGTGAAAAGTAAAAAGTGCACGGGGACCCCTATATTTATAACCCTGCGCAGAACTCGAAGTGACACTAGGCCTTTGAGTGCCCTAGGGTAGCCGCCCTCACACCCACTCGGTGCATGACACGTGGCGGCAAGCTGACAATCGCGTCCTTTCAAATGCCTTCACCCCGCGCACCCAACTACAGGAAGAGACACTCACGCACGCGCGCCCCGCCTACCACAAGCTGGCGGGCCCCCCGCCTTACTGTCTCTTTCCCCGAAGAAACGACTTCAAGTCCTCGCTCTCCCGCCGAAGAGCTTCGACTTGGGGGGCTCCTGTTCTGGCCTGGGCCCGGCTTCACCTCGCGGGCCAGCCCAATGATGCATGGCTAAGGCCCAATACGATTTAAGCAGGCTGGTCGGGCACGCGACCCCCTCGATGGGCAGGGCATGCTCCTGCCGAGCAGGACGGCGTGCCTCAAGATGCCCTTTGCGCTCTCCCCTCTTCGGACAGACTAACCCTATCTACTGGCAGAATCCCCATACCAACGAGCAGGACAACGTGTCTCTCTCACGCCCTCAGGTGCTCCCCTCCGCAGGGAGAGCGACGCACCTCCGGGGAACCTCCCGAGCTCTCCTCAGCGGGGAGAGCAACGTGCCATGCGCATGTTCTCCACGTGCTCCCCTCCGCGGGGACACGTCACCAACCAACTGCCCACCTCTGAAAGAGCATGTCAAACCCACTTTCCGGAGATCAAGGGACAATTGGACTAGGGCGAAGACCACGTCCTGGTCTTCACAATGCCACATAAGCCCTAGCAGTCACCTGGGTTGGGCCTGGCAGTCCAGCCCAACGCAAATGACCGTTGGCCCAGCGCTGGGGTCTCTCTATAAATACCCTCTTTCACAAGAGGGTCAGGTAACACACTTCTTACCCCTTTCTATACTTTGCTCTCACTCTTCCCAATTCCTTACTTTGGCATCGGAGTGTCTTGCAGGTACATCCCCTTTTTCCTCCTCATCACCGGTGAACAGGTAGCAGTCCAACAGAGTGTGGCCAGGCCGTGATCCCCTTCTGATCAGATCAGATCAGTTATTTTTCGTGTTGTCAGAAAAGTGGTAGTCAACTATCAGAAGTTGGTACTCAACTAAGAGTGCTATTTTTTCAAAAAAAAATATGAATGTTTGGAAGTGGTAGTCGATGACCAAAATGTGGTAGTCGACTACCATGTTTCAGGGAACTTTTCAAACTTATACACCCACTCATATAGGTTGTGTATAAATGATGGTTTAACATGAAAATGAAATAAGAACTTTCATCATTTTCAAGAAATATTCTTTTTCAAAATAGTTTGAAACTCGTAAATTTTCATAAATCTGAAAAGTTTTAAAACCAGAGCATAATCTGAGCAATTGTGTGATATACATTTGAACTGTGATATTGAGAAGAATCATCAATCAAAGTTTGAATCTAATCATTGAATAGACGACATAAGTTCTTCATTTATCTACAAAATCAAAAGTGATTGTTTCACTATAGTATTGGGTGAAGATTGTCATAATGTTTTGTGATTGTGAAAAAAGTTATTTGAATTTGGATGATTCAAAGTCCACTATAAGATTTTATATTTCTATATATATTTCGAAGGTTGTAATATGGTATTGGTGAAGACTTGTATAACAATAAGTGGAAGGATTAGATGTACCCTTGATTGATAAGTGAAATTATTATAATTATTTTGTGTTATTTATCTTTATGCACTTTAATTTTCTACACTTTACATTGATATTAAAATTATAATCAATAACTTGTTTCCAAAACCTATATGAGTGGCTTCAAACTTCCAAAGCTCTAGTGAGATCACTGTTAAGAATCTGTTATCGATCAATTAGTTTAATTGATATTCAATTAGTTATAAGTGTAATTATATTATTACATATTGTGTATAACCATATTTGAATATAAATATAAAGCATGTGTGATCATATTCGACACACAGAAATACAATAACAACATGGTATATAGAGCTGGTTGACCTACTGTCTTCCACACAAAAAATGCTTCTTCTCCATACATTTTCGGCCAGCCAAGACACTGTCACAAGCGGCGTCATCGCTCCCAAAGACCTTCCACGGCCAGAAACCAAAAATCCCACTGCCTCCCACGCACCGTCAAGCGCCGTCCCTCCTCCCATGCGTGAATCTCATGCGACATCCTGTGCTCTTTCCATATATAGTCTCGGTTTTTTGTTTCAAGCCATCAAACATCATGGGAGATACTTATTTCGTCACATTCATTAAGGTTTCACTTATTCCGTATGAGAAACTAACTGGAATAGCCAACTACAACATATGGGTTGGTGTTGTCAAAATGTGGTTTCACAGTCAAGGATATGAAGATCACTTAACTACAAAATCAAACAGTATTTTCGTCGCCAAACGCGATAATTGAAAACAAACGGATGTTTCTCTATGCACTGTGTTATGGTTTTCCATAGCAACTAATCTCCAAGAAAAGTACCAAGCATTTACCACTTGCTATGTGGTTTGGGAAAAGGCCAAGAAAGTCTTCTCTAATGATGTCTGTAATCTTTACAGTGTCTTCACCAAACTCAACTCTTTGGAATTAGAGAATATGGATATGCAAGTCAATCTAAGTAATCTTTGATGCGTTAAAGGCAAATTCCACAACCCTAATGCCTTTTACAAAAGATGCAACAACTTATGTTGAACAACAAAGTAAGTATTTCATGATTTTGGTACTTGCCAGACTATCATCATAACTTGATTCCATTTGGAACCAGATTTTATTAGGACTCAATGTTCCTAACTATGAAGAAGTTAGTGAATAACTACTGCGCTTGGCTACACCTCGTACTTTTGGAACGGTTTCTATTCCATCTCCCATTGAATCATTTGTTCTTGCTTCCCACTGTCATGGTCATGATGGACGAACCCGTGGACAGGGTGGACATCATCATGATATTTGTTGTAACTATTGCAATCGTTGCAGCCACATTTAAGTCTGTTGTACCCCAAAATTTACCCTCCCATATTCAAGACAATGTGTCCCAAGAGGTTACTTAATATTCACAAGAATCGCAATTGGTCAAAGGGATTGAAGGTTTCATCAAAGCCTCCTCTTGAACAGTGGATCTTAGAACTAGGGTTTTGAGTCTCCCCGAGCAAAATGGACTTCTAAAACTTAAAATTGACTTCATAACATCCCACATACTTCAAATAATCCCCATGTCAAGTTTCAGAGCTTTCCTATCAAGTTTGGCCAGTCAGATGCTCAGATACCTGAAAATCAGTTAACTCGGTCAAAAAGTCGACTGAGGACAACTGTGGTCAACTCAAAGTCAAACTTCAAGATTTTTGGTCAACATCAAGATTACGAGGTGAAATTCATCATTTGGTCAAGGGTCGATCATGATTCATCAGGGAAACCTCAGATCATCAAGAATCGGAAGTTGCTAAATTAGGGTTTTGTGCGAGAAAAGTCAACTGAACTTTGACCAGCCATAACTTTCACATGTTTCATCAAAAATTTCCCATCCAAATCTCATTTTGAAGGAAGTTTAATTCTCTACAACTTTGTGTCTCACAAGCCAAGCCTAAAAATACTTCATTTGAAAGATATGAGCCAAGACATTATAGGTCCTTTTGAAAGTCAACAAAAAGTCAACTTTTTCCAAAGCTCATAATTTGAAAATGGTAAAAAAAAATGGATATGGGACCAAAAGGTTTGGTTATAGAATACCCTAAGATTTCTAAAAATCTTAGAACACCTCCATAGCATTAAAATTGATGAAGTTATGCATTGTCAAAGTTGGTAATTTTTCAAGGGGTGTATGAAGTAAAAAGGGTCATAACTCCAATTCTTTCCAAATGGGCCCATAAAATTGCAACCCAAACTTGAAGATAAAGTCATTCACGACTCAATGACCATATTTTCTGATTTTTATCATTTAAAATCATTTTTAATTAAAATAAATTATAAAAAATCAAAGATTTGATTTAAGATTTATTTTGGGATCAAATATATGGTATTCAAAGTGATTGAAGTCATCCAAATTCGTTCAAGACCAATATTGTATGATTTAATTTGATTTTTTTTACAATTATGATAATTGGCTCCTTCATCTTCAAGCAACCCATAAACTCCAACCAATGCCCAATTGTTTACCCTAATTTACACTACTTTATATACACAACAAAGTCAGAATGAAAAAAAGGAGAGAAAAAAAGTTTTTTGGAAGCCATAAGAACCTTAGAAAAATCTTAAAATAGCTTAGCAATAAGATTCAATCAGTTCTACAAGTCCATTCACATTCCTCAAGATCCTAGGAACCTATCCCACAAAGACTTGAAGTTTGAGACCTCACGAAGTGCATCCCATGAACATGCCGCCTCTCATTCTTCTTCTTTTTGCTTTCTAATCTTTGATTTCATTGCACTTTATCATATTTTCTGTTCATAATGATCTTCATAATCACGTTTAGGTTTGTTTTGATCATTTGTTTGCAAGATATGATGCAGGTTTCAAGAAGTGCCATGGTTAAGGCATAAGCTTTTCAAGAGTCAAAACTCTTCGTACGGACCTTTTCAGGCCTTCCCCCATTTATTTTTAGTGAATTTCTTTTTTTTTTTATTTATGTCTTATAGTTATTATTATTAAACATTAGTATTAATTTAATTAACCATTAATCTTTACTAACTGCTCACTAATTATTTTTCTTAAAATAAATTTTATAATATAATTTTATTTTTTTTCTCTCACATAACTTTTTTTTAATGTATTAGTTAAAATGTAAATGAATATAACTAGGTTTAGATTAATTTAAAAACCCTAAATTTTCACTAATCCTAATTAGGCCCTCATTTTCTAAACTTGATCTTTTTTTTAAAAGAATTAATTTCCTAACTTAATTTATTTTCATTGCTTTATTTATATTATTTAGAGGATTGTATAGGATTTTCCTTATGTAATTTATTTTTTAGCACTGATTATTCTGTAATTGCCCCGAAGTTGTGTAATAGTTTAGGACTTTATTTCTTGTTTTTTTTATTATTTCCGTAAATATTTAATTGCTTGGTTAGTAATCTAGGGCGCGAAAAGATCTAATTGAATAAATTGGACTTAGAGAATCAATAATAAAAGAAATATCTAAAAATAATCACTCACACACGTAAGTCGATCGTTCCATGATCGCCATCTACACCTCCTAGGGTTACCCCTCTTAGTTGCCTTAATATGGTCAAGTCCCTCGAACGTAGGGGTGTCTTAAACGATGTCCCTGCAAACAGATAAATCATCAAGTCCCTTTAAAGTTAAAAGGATCATAGTCCCTTCGAAGTTGCCTACGGAATAAATGATCTTGTCCCTCGATGACCCTACAAAAATGATGATAGTCCCGTCGAATTACTAAGACACCCCTACATGTTGCCTTCTTTGACCATACGATGACCCTACGCCCGTCCCTTAACATCCAAGGTAAAGACTACTTACTCACTAATAGTAAAGACAATCTTACCCTTAAAGGAAATAAATAACAAGAAAGACCTTACAAACTTAGGGTAGGTAGCACTTAAATACTTGCTCACTTTTTTCAAAAAACATTTATTACACTCCACTTTCAAAATATTTTCAAACTCAAGGCTTTGTATATATCCATACGAGGATCACTACAAAAAACTTCTGAAAATATTTTCTAAACATACACTTCACATTACTTTTCAAACAAACAAGTGAGCTAAGTAACTAAGAGCCCATGGATAACCATGGATATAAAGGGTGCTAACACCTTCCTTATATATAACCTACCCCCCGAACTCAAAATCTTTTCAAAAAGGTCTTTCATGTTCTTTTATAGCCTTTCCTATTGAATAAAATAAAATTCGATGGCGACTCTTGCTATCCGCACATGTTTTTGTCAAACAAAAACACCAAGTCAGTTCTCCCATCGTGTTACAGAACTGGCGACTCTGCTGGGGAGTACTTGGTAAAAGAGGGGTTCCCTTAGGAATTAGATCACTTATTTGTTTGTCTTGCTTGCTTTACTTATTTGTTAGGCCTTTGTGTGAAAGATCCTAACCTGAATCTAGTGTACCTTAGGTAAGTAGCAATAGACCAAGGAAACTGTACGGCGTATACCGATATGGTTGATATGGTGGCTACAATTAGTGTGACTTCTTGGTGGGTACTTATGTTCCTTAAGTCAGTTGAGGATAATATGAGGCTGCCATACGTTGTCATTAACACTAACTAACTTTTAGAACCCTAATTGATCCATCTTGGCCTTTAGAAAGTAGTGAGATAACCGGCTTTGGTGAAGACTGAAGTTGGTTGATACTCAATACTACACTCATTGAGATTCTAATCTAAGGGAGTTTTGGTTGGCAAGTCAAATGCCTACTGAACAACAACCTTTGAGAAGAATCAATGATATTGAGATCCCGTAGAACCCGGTTACTATTTCTAGGACAGGATGAACCAACTAAACTTCAGCGGGAGGGTACTTACCTTTAAACCTCGTGCAAGCCTTTAAACCTAGGGTTGTTGTGTGAATTGCTTGTATGTGCCACATGTTCGTGTTTGGACATAACATCATAACATCATGACATCATAAGCATAGCATTCTCACTAACCATTTCAAGGACTAAAGGATTTATCTTTGTTCTTTGTTGCAGGTTATGGCTTCCGCTCGTAGGAACACTATCCGAGTCAACTTTGTAAGGATACCTCCCAAGCTTAAGGAATTGGTCTCTAAAGTTTATGAAAGCTCTCAATTCAACAAGAAGCATGGTCACCTACTTGACTTGGTTACTTCAGGGTTTGATGAAGATATGATGAGTGTTCTGTTCCAGTTCTTTGATCCTAAACATCATTGCTTCACATTTCTCGATTATCAGCTGGTGCCCACAATGAAAGAATTCTCCAAATTACTTGGTGTGCCTATCCCTGATCAGAAACCTTTCACAAGCTTAGGGAAAGAGCCTAAACCTGAAGTCATTGCTGCAGCCCTACATCTAAGGAAGTCAGACATTGTATTGGAAACGAGAAGTGGAACTAAGGGTATAATTGCTAAGGTATTGATGTAGAAAGCCCAGATATTCCTGGATGATATGAGTTATAATGCCTTTGAGGAGATCTTAGCCTTATTGATTTATGGTTTAGTGTTGTTCCCTAATCCAGGCCAGTTCATAGATGTACACGCCATTAACATATTTCTAACTCACAATCCGGTGCCTACTTTGCTTGGAGATATCTTACACTCTCTTCATACTCGTACTACAAAGGCGAGAGGAACTCTGACGTGTTACATACCCCTACTATCAAAGTGGTTTATTTCACACCTTCCTCGATCTATGATGAAGAATGTGCAAGGTTGGAGGTGGTCTAAAAGAATAATGTCACTTTCTCATTCAGATATTCATTGGTGTTCCAGATATATGGAGAATGTCATTATCATTGACTGTTACGGAGAATTCCCTAATGTGCCACTCCTTGGCATAAGAGGAGGCATTACCTACAATCCTTCTCTAGCACTACGTCAGTTTGGTTACGCTCGGAGTAATGGTCCTCATGACATGCTTATTCAGGGTATTGTGTTTGATTACGACAATGATCTTCAAGATTACCATCAAAGGTTTATACGAGCTTGGAGCATGGTGAATAATATCAACATCAATACTTTGGAACAAAAGCACTCCATTCCTATGGAACCTTACCTCAGATGGGTGCGGTCTCGTGCTCAGACTCTTATGATGCCATACCCTGCTGTCCTACCAATAATTGTGGAGCCTGTTGCTGAAGGAGATGTTTCTTATAATATTCTTCATCTGGACATGCCTACAGATCTGGAAGAGTTGCAGAAGTCTTAGATTCAACTGAAGGAGGAAAGAGATACCTTTGAGACTCAGTTTCATGCTTACAAAGACAAGGTGTTGGAGCTAACTAAGCAACTTCACGAGGAGCGAAATCTCAATACCTATCTCAATCCAAAGAGAAAGCGTCTATGGGAGACTTGAATCTCATATGCTTTATTTTCTTTATAATTTCTATGTTCCTTCATCTGTAAGCCTAAGGGGTAATACTATTTTATGTTTACTAATAATTTTATTTCTGCCTATTTTCAACAAATTTAAATCTTGTGGTATTTGAAAACATTGCATATGCATCTTCATACCATATCATTGCATAACAGGTTTTCGTTACAGGTTTCTCATCTTCTCGCTGTTTATTTCAGCAGAAATGGCTCTCGGTCAAACTATCCAAGAACTTCAAGCTCAACATGCTCAGTTTCAAGAGATAATCCTGAACTTGACCAAGGGACAAGAAGAATTGAAGGCACTTGTGCTCAAGAAGGAAAAGAAGAAGACCAAGAAATCAGTTGGCCTTATCAACCTGGGTAGGAGGTTCAAGGGTCCAGCCAAGACTGATGATGAAAGTGAGAATTCTGAAGAGGAATACTTGGTGAAGAAAGAAGACAGTCTGCATGATGCTATTAGTGATTCTGATCGGGAGGAAAATCATTATCATGATCCTACTGATAGTGAGAAGATTAAGCTACTGGAAGACCGAGTGAATACTATGGATCTGCAGAAGAAGTCTGGTTTTGACTTTGAAGATTTGAGTTTGATTCCTGGAGTTGTCATTCCTACTGGGCTCAAACTTCCTATTTTTGGGATATATGATGGTGTCTCATGCCTGAAGCTACATTTGAGGTCTTATGTCCGAAGAATCCAACCCCATACTGCTGATAAGAAGCTATGGATTCATTTCTTCCAGGAAAGCTTAACAGGAGCCTAATTGGAGTGGTATTACCAACTTGAGAGCATTAACGTCCGAACCTGGAGTGATCTTGCTGAAGCTTTCTACAGGAAGTATAAATATAATTCTGATTTGGCGCCAAATCGCATTCAACTTCAGAGCATGTCCATGGGTTCCAAAGAAAGTTTCAAGGAGTATGCACAGAAATGGAGAGATCTTGCAAGCAGAGTTCAACCTCCCTTGACTGACAGGGAATTGGTTGATATGTTTATGAGTACGCTGACTGGTCCTTTTTATAGTCATCTGATTGGAAGCTCGTCATCTGGTTTCACCGAGTTGATATTGACTGGAGAACATGTGGAAAATGGTATGCGAAGTGGTAAGATACAGATAGACGCCTCTTCAAGTACTGCTAAGAAGACTTCTGGTGGGAAAAAAGAATCTAATGTTGTTTATGGTCAATAGGTTCGTAATAAGAACAATCAGAATCAATCTGTGGGGGCAATTTTGATCTCCAACCCTGCACCTACACAACAGAATCAGCAACTGAATAATCAGCCTAAGCAAGGTGCACCTAAGAGAGTGTTTACAAAGCCCAACATGTCATTGGCTCAGGCGTTACAACACATGCTGAAAGGGGAGCTGATTACTATGAGGGATCCTCCTACTAACCTCAATACTTCCTCTCCTCGTTACAATCCCAATATAAGGTGTGCATATCACTCGAACTGCCCCGGGCATGATACTAATAATTGTTGGGCATTGAAGAATAAGATTCAGGATATGATTGATGCTGGAGAAATTGAGTTTGACCCTCCTGAGACTCCTAATGTGATTATTGCTCCTATGCCTAAGCATGAGAAGACTGTTAATGTTGTTGATGATAGTTCTTATGTTTCTATGGTGACTGATCTGACTACTCCTCTAATGATTGTTAAGAAGAAGCTACTGCAAGCCGGTTTATTCCCAGGTTGCAATGAAGACTGTTGTTACTGTATCTGCCAATCCAAAGGTTGCTGACAGCTGAAAGAAGGTATTCAGCATTTGATGGGAAGTCGTACAATATTGTTTGAGAAGAATCCCTCTGTAGAAAGCTTGTGTGAAGGTTTTTCTCAAGATCTGAAGATTGAAGATGTTTCCATGGTTACTAAAATTCCAGCGAGGATTACTACTAAGGGTCTTGTAAAGACTACTGCTGAAGGTCATGTGAAGATTACTGCTGAGCCAACAGTGGCTCCCCTGATTATTACTACTCCTGGTCCAATTCCATATTCTTCCGACAAAGCTATTCCCTGGAACTATGGTGTTGTTGTTTATATCCATGGTGTTAAACAAGAACCTTTGACTGATATACTTACTGAAGATATTAATCCGGACATCGACAATATTGTTGGGACAAGTAAGGTGACTAGAAGTGGGGGGATTTTATCTCCTGAGAATATCTCAAAGAATGCTGCAACTCCAGTTCATATCTCCTCCTCTGGGCCAAGTACTGAAGCTCGAGGCAAAGCACCTGTGATTAAGCCTGGACAAGTTGAAACATCAGCTGGTGAAGATCTCTCTAAGCCGATTGAGGAAGTTCTGAAGATCATCCGCAAGAGTGATTATGATATTGTTGAACAATTGGGGCATACTCCCTACAAAATTTCTATGTTGTCTCTACTACTGTGCTCTGAAGCCCATGTTAAGGCTTTGGTGAAGTTTATAAAGTCTGCTCATGTACCACATGAGATCTCTGTGGACCAGTTTGAGAATTTTGTTGCTAATTTGACAACTGATAATGGCTTAGGATTTTCTAATGCTGATTTAACTCCCGCTAAGAGAAACCATAACAGAGCTCTGCATATCTCCATTGAGTGTAGGGGCACTACTTTGTCTCACGTGCTGGTGGAAAATGGTTCCTCGTTGAATGTGTTACCAAAGGCTGTTCTCGATAAGCTCAACTCTAAAGATGATGTACTAAGACCTAACAATGTGGTGGTGAGGGTCTTTGATGGTTCAAGAAGAATGGTACATGGAGAAGTCGACCTCCCTATCAAAGTAGGATCTCAAGTTTTTTATTCCACTTTCTATGTGATGGATATCTGCCCTGCTTATTCTTGCTTGCTTGGATGCCCATGGATACATGGGGCAGGTGTTGTGACCTCTACTTTACACTAGAAGTTGAAGTATCCATTGAAGGGTAAGATTTTCACTATCTATGGTGAAGAGGAGTATATGGTCAGTCACGTGAATAATTTCAGGTATGTAGAAATGGAGGGTGAATTTGTTGAAACTCCTTGCCAAACCTTTGAAGTGGTTCTTCATAATGTTTCTGCTGTTAAGAAAGTTCATGTTATTACCCAAAAACCTCCTACCATGGCCTCTCTGAAGGATGCTAGAGTTGTAGTTGAAGAAGCGGCTCAGAAGGTTGTTCGTCGTGCTCGTGTTGTTCGTATTACCAATCAAGGAATCCAGAGAGATAATGTCAATGTTGTGGAAGACTCTAATGAAGACTACAGCCTAGACGATTAGATATTTCCCACTGTTGGAAATGGACTCAACAATTGGAAGGCTGAAGATTTCATTCCTATCTCCTTTAGTTAGAAGTAATTGCTGTTTTTTGTCTTTCTTTATTTTGGCCTTGTAACTTTGAACAATTTAAAAACTTTTAAGTCTTGTGCCTTACCCGTGGCACAATGGTATGCTTGTTAAGGGTTGTCATTCATTTGCATATCTTCATTAATAAATTCATTGGACGTTTTGCTTTCGTAATATTGCGCTCCCTGTCTTTCTTTTCATTTTCTTTTTTCAAAAAAAAAAGCTATGTGTTCTTACACACACCCACGTAACTAAAATGCAGATCCTCATCCACTCCGGATCCTATTGATAACAGTTCTGCTATTGCTAATTATGACTACGAAAATCCAATCTACCATTCCAAGGATAGAAATGAGGAAAATTGTGAAGTGTCTGCTGAACTTGCTAGGCTGCTACGGCAAGAAGAGAAAGTTATACAGCCGCATGAAGAACCAATCGAAGTTGTGAATCTAGGAACTGAAGAAGACAGAAAAGAGGTCAAGATAGGAGCTATTCCATATTTTGAAGAGATTACTTTTGAACATATTCCACGAGACGAGAATCAATTGGCAGATGCATTAGCTACCATGGCATCTATGTTTGAGATCAGGGGGGATGATGAAGCTCCTAGAGTTACTATTGATTGATTTTCTGAACCTGCGTACTGTTATGAGGTTGATACTGAGGGAGTAGAAGAAAATCCTTGGTTCCACGAAGTAAAAAGATATCCCGAAGCTCGGGAATATCCTGAAGGGGAATCTATCAATGACAAGAAATTTCTAAGGAGGTTCTCTGCCAAGTTCTTCCTGAGTAATGGGATTTTGTACAAGCGCAATCATGATTCGACTTTGCTCCGTTGTGTGGACAAGAAGAAAGCGAGGGAGATTATGGAAGACATGCATTATGGGGTATTTGGTACTCATTCTAGTGGGCATATGATGGCAAAGAAGATTCTAAGAGCAGGTTACTACTGGTCTACCATGGAAGTTGATTGTCATCTACATTCAAAGACTTGTCATAAATGCCAGATATATGCTAATAAAGTACATGTACCTCCAGTTCCATTGAATGTTCTGACTGCTGCTTGGCCTTTTGCAATGTGGGGCATTGATATGATTGGTGAGATCAAACCTATAACTTCCAATGGACATCGTTTCATTCTTGTTGCTATTGATTACTTTACGAAATGGGTAGAGGAAACTTCGTTCGCTTCTGTTACCAAGAATGTTGTGGCTCGGTTTATCAAGCATAATCTTATATGTAGATATGGCATCCCCGAAAGGATTATCACAGACAATGGTACTGATCTGAACAATACTATGATTACTAAACTTTGCACGCGGTTCAAGATCAAACATCACAATTCTTCTCCATATCGGCCAAAGATGAATGGTGCAGTGGAAGCCGCCAACAAGAATATTAAGAATATTTTGCAAAATATGACAGTGACATACAAAGATTGGCACGAGATGTTACCATTTTATCTTCATGGTTACCGTACCACAGTACGCACTTCAACTGGGGCAACCCCGTTCTCTCTTGTTTATGGTATGGAAGCAGTTTTACCTGTTGAGGTTCAGATTCCTTCTTTGAGAATTATGAGAGATGCAGACTTAGAGGAAGATGAATGGATTCAGACTCGACTTGACCAGATAAATTTGATTGATGAGAAGAGGCTTGCAGCAGTTTGTCATGGTCAGATATATCAGAAGCGTATGATCAAAGCCTTTAATAAGAAAGTCAAACATCAGGTCTACCAGGCTGGAGATTTGGTAATCAAGCGTATCATATTACCACAGGGTGATCCTAGGGGAAAATGGACTCCCACTTATGAAGCACCATTTGTAGTCAAGAGGGTGTTTTCTGGAGGTGCCATGATACTCGCCACCATGGATGGTGAAGATTTCCCGCAACCCGTGAACGCGGACATAGTCAAACAATACTACGCATAAAATAAAATAAAAGGACCCACTAGGTTGACTGGCCTAGGAAATAATAAGGGCATCCTGGAGAACCAAAAAGGTTGGGCAAAAATTAGGGATATATATATATATATATATATATATATATATATATATATATATATATATATATATATATATATATATATATATATATATATATATATATATATATATATATATATATATATATATATATATATATATATATATATATATATATATATATATATATATATATATATATATATATATATATATATATATATATATATATAATTGTACACCCGACAAGTCGAAAACCTGAAAAGGTGGCTTGGGCAAAAAAGGGTATCCCGGTGGATTGAAAACCCGAAAGGGCGATCCAGGAAAAAGTTAGGGATTAAAGCGTACGACTATGTCTCGTTGGATCACCCATGTAACCTTAACTAGTTGTACTACCAATGTCAAGTTCAAACGGCGCAGATCAGTACAATTGTTTCTTCTCCAACAGCAAAGAGATGAGATGCTTGAAGATAATAGCAATAGCATATTTGAAACTTGATAGGATCATTTACACATAGTTGTTTCCCTTGTACTCTTTTCAAATTTTCTACGACGAACTCCTCTTACTATGATTTATGTCTCATTGTTCAAAAACCTGCCTGTTTATAGGCCATTTTTCAAAATTAATACAATTCAGTTTTCTTTTCCCGTTTTACTTAAGCTTAAATGTCCATTGATTATATTGAATGAATATATGCTTTTGAATATGATTGATGTTTACCAAAAAATAAAATACATATGAAATTACAATAATAGCATTTACGAAGGACTATCAGAGGTAAGAATCCCCAGTAAAGTCCATATCCAACAGATCTTCACAGGGTCGTCCCCACAGAGTAATCTTCACGGATTTATTTCAACAAAGCATTACAAATAATCTCTTGTACTTCCAGTTCTACAAAATCCTAGACAGATTCCTCTTAAATATGGTATCCCTAGAAGAGTTAATACATGGTCAGATAATACATCAGAGGTATATCCATCTCTTTTCTCCCCAGTCAGGATATTCAGGAATCTATTCTTCCAATAAAAAGTATAACGAACAGAAATCGAAAAGGGTCCTAAATACTACATGCTGAAACAAGATGGGAATGATGTCTTCATATTCTTCAACAACGAATCGAGATTTATTTTCCCCAGCTGGCAGTGGTCACATGAAGCTATTGACAAGCTTCAACTACATAATTCATGCATACATCATTTCATATCATATGCATACAACATTCTCATTTATGATAAGAATATCGTCTTGCAAAGCGTATATACATCATGACATTGCATAGAATTAACCTTGTTTTTCAGGTTAATTCCCCAGCAGACGAACGTCATCAACAACTTATTCTCGGGCTGCTTTAAACCCCCGCGACAATATCTTGGACTGCTTTATCCTCCAGGAACATATATAACAATATCTTGGATTGCTTTATCCTCCAGGAGTACATATAACAATATCTTGAGCTGCTACAACCCTCAAGATTACATCCATCAATGTCTTGGGCTTCTACATCCCCTGAGATTACATCTGTATCCATCTTGGGCTGCTGTATTCCCCCAAGGGCTACCTCAAACAATATCTTGGGCTTCTATAAACCCCTAGGATAATATCTTGGACCGCTCTATCCTCCAGGATTACACATAACAACGTCTTGGACTTCTCTATCCTCCAGGACCACATCAAATAACATCTCGGGCTGCTACATCCCCTGAGATTACATCAATCTACGTTTTGGACTGCTTTATCCTCCAAAAGATATATCTAAAGAACATTTTACCCTGAATGGCATCTTTAAGCCCATTCAAGCAATACAACCAACCAACAACACTACTTCGCGCACCGGCGAGTGAAAATTTTTGGGCTTCAGTATTCAATCCTCTTCAACCTTCAAGTCGCGAAAGGCGGGCATGCCAATCTAACTCCTCAGGTTTTAGAAAACTGAACAAGGGCAGCTGTTGTACCGCAAAATTTATCCTCCCATATTCAAGACAATGTGTCCCAAGAGGTTACTTAATATTCACAAGATTCGCAATTGGTCAAAGGGATTGAAGGTTTCATCAAAGCCTCCTCTTGAACAATGGATCTTAGAACTAGGGTTTTGAGTCTCCCCGAGCAAAATTGACTTCTAAAACTTAAAATGGACTTTATAACATTCCACATACTTCAAAGAATCCCCATGTCAAGTTTCAGAGCTTTCCTCTCAAGTTTGGCCAGTCAGATGCTCAAATACCTGAAAATCAGTTAACTTGGTCAAAAAGTCAACTGAGGACAATTGTGGTCAACTAAAAGTCAAACTTCAAGATTTTTGGTCAACATCAAGATTACGATGTGAAATTCATCATTTGGTCAAGGTTCGATCATGATTCATTAGGGAAACATCAGATCATCAAGAATCGGAAGTTGCTAAATTAGGGTTTTGTAAGGGAAAAGTCAACTAAACTTTGACCAACCATAACTTTCACATGTTTCATCAAAAACTTCCCATCCAAATCTCATTTTGAAGGAAGTTTAATTCTCTACAACTTTGTGTCTCACAAGCCAAGTCGAAAAATGCTTCATTTGAAAGATATGAGCCAAGACATTATAGGTCCTTTTGAAAGTCAACAAAAAGTCAACTTTTTCCAAAGCTCATAATTTGAAAATGGTAAAAAGAATATGGACATGGGGGACCAAAGGGTTGGTTAGAGGATACCCTAAGGTTTCTAAAAAGTCCTAGAACACCTCCATAGCATTAAAATTGATGAAGTTATGCATTGTCAAAGTTGGTAATTTTTCAAGGGGTGTATGAAGTAAAAAGGGCCATAACTCCAATTCTTTCCAAATTGGCCCATAAAATAGTAACCCAAACTTGAAGATAAAGTCATTTACGACCCAATGACCATATCTTCTGATTTTTATCATTTATTTTATTTATTTTTTTATCATTTAAAATCATTTTTAATTAAAATAAATTATAAAAAATCAAAGATTTGATTTAAGATTTATTCTGGGGTCAAATATATGGTATTCAAAGTGATTGAAGTCATCCAAATTAGTTCAAGACCAATATGGTATGATTTAATTTGATTTTTTTTTTACAATTATGATAATTGGCTCCTTCATCTTCAAGCAACCCATAAACCCCAACCAAGGCCCAATTGTTTACCCTAATTTACACTACTTTACATACACAACAAAGTTAGAATGAAAAAAAGGAGAGAAAAAAAATTTTGGAAGCCATAAGAACCTTAGAAAAATCTTAAAACAACTTTGCAATAAGATTCAATCAGCTCTACAAGTCCATTCACATTCCTCAAGATCCTAGGAACCTATCCCACAAAGACTTGAAGGTTGAGACCTCACGAAGTGCATCCCATGAACATGCCGCCCCTCATTCTTCTTTTTTTTTTGCTTTCTAATCTTTGATTTCATTGCAATTTATCATATTTTCTGTTCATAATGATCTTCATAATCATGTTTAGGTTTATTTTGATCATTTGTTTGCAAGATATGATGCGGGTTTCAAGAAGTGCCATGGTTAAGGCATATGCTTTTCAAGAGTCGAAACTCTTCGTACGGACATTTTCAGGCCTTCCCCCATTTATTTTTAGTGAATTTCTTTTTTTTATTATTTATGTTTTATAGTTATTATTATTAAAACATTAGTATTAATTTAATTAACCATTAATCTTTACTAACTTCTCACTAATTATTTTTCTTAAAATAAATTTTATAATATAATTTTATATTTTTTTCTCTCACATAACTTTTTTTTTAATTTATTAATTAAAATTGTAAATGAATATAACTAGGTTTAGATTAATTTAAAAACCCTAATTTTTCACTAACCCTAATTAGACTCTCGTTTTCTAAACTTGATCTTTTTTTTTAAAACAATTAATTTCCTAACTTAATTTATTTTCATTGTTTTATTTATATTATTTAGAGGATTGTATAGGATTTTCCTTATGTAATTTATTTTTTCGCACCGATTATTCTGTAATTGCCGCGAAGCCGTCTAATAGTTTAGGACTTTATTTCTTGTTTTTTTATTATTTCCGTAAATATTTAATTGCTTGGTTAGTAATCTAGGGCGTGAAAAGATCTAATTGAATAAATTGGACTTAGGGAATCAATAATAAAAGAAATATCTGAAAATAATCACTTACACACGTAAGTCGATCGTTCCATGATCACCATCTACACCTCCTAGGGTTACCCCTCTTAGTTGCCTTAATATTGTTAAGTCCCTCGAACGTAGAGGTGTCTTAAGCGATGTCCCTGCAAACAGATAAATCATCAAGTCCCTTTAAAGTTAAAAGGATCATAGTCCCTTCGAAGTTGCCTACGGAATAAATGATCTTGTCCCTCGATCACCCTACAAAAATGATGATAGTCCCGTCGAATTACTAAGACACCCCTACATGTTGCCTTCTTTGACCATACGATGACCATACGCCTGTCCCTTAACATCCAAGGTAAAGACTACTTACTCGCTAATAGTAAGGACAGTCTTACCCTTAAAGGAAATAAATAACAAGAAAGACCTTACAAACTTAGGGTAGGTAGCACTTAAATACTTGCTCACTTTTTTCAAAAAAACATTCTTTACACCTGTCGCACCCTAATTTTTGACCACAAGATTCCACTTCCTTGTGTGTATTCTCCTGCTTGTTTTATTTATATTTTTTTTTCATGCATTTTATTACGACTAATCCGTTTTTACGTAGGGGACAAGTACAAGCATAAATCAAATTCTTTCTTCCGTTAAATGTTGAGTTTAGTCATTCAAGACTAGTCCTGGTGGCGTGGCCAACGAGATTGCATGTTACAAGAAGTGAGTATGGGTTGATGACTCGAGGAACATATTGTTTTGAAGTGACAGTTTGAAACGTGTTGGATCAAGTTTGTGCGAGATATCTTCTAAGTCAAGTCGGGACTCACGAAGTCCGCACCAGTGTTGGACTTTGTTGGAATTACAATGCGCGATATCTATTTATTGTTTTGAGATAAAGATACATTTGGTTCAAGGTCCATATTTTATTTCAAACTCTTTGTCAATAAAAACTCGCGAGTTCAAAGCTAAAGCAAGGGCAAGGTCATTTTCATGAATCATCTCCTATCACTAGTTACGCTTTACAGTCGCCAAGAGAAACTTCTAAATTTGAAGGCGTACGAGGGTAAGAAGGAATGTTGGTCCCCACGTCCTTGGTCTTATAAGTTTTCTCCATATGCAAGTTTTGTGTGTTGGTTTACATAACTCCCTTCAACAAGCCAAATATTAGAGTTTGGAGCGTGATGTCACATGAATGACCGTCAAAAGAACGGCAATAGACTTTAAACAAGATGCTCACATGCATAATCCATCATCTACATTAAACATTGCATTAAGGGTATCAGCAGAGGGACACTTATTTACTATACATTCAAAATTCTAGATTCTGTGTCTAGTAATTACATTTTGGTAACTGCTTCATCTATGCAAACCAAATAACCCTTGAACCCCATAATTTAGAGCAGTACCCAAAGATGCACCTCTTCGGTTCTCTGCAGTGTTCACCGCATTCATGACATGTCGAACCATATTCCTTTTCCCGTAATCTGTTAGCCTCAGGCTAAGTATTGCCAACTCCAGTAACTTTAGCTTCTTACGAGAACGAAGGACTCGACCTTCACCTGCATAAGGTTGGCATATCGCATATCAGGAAAACAACTCAAATGGGCCGGTAACTACAATGTGCAGTTTGTTAACACAAGACCAAAGAAGTGTACAATACAGCCAAAATCACCTGTTATACTAACAGCACATCCATATCAAGCCAATTCCCTTTCTTTTCCTTGCTTCAAGCAGGTTTATGAACTGAACTTCTTGATGACGGAGGCATCCCTGCCAAAACAACCTGCAAAATTGACAGTCCTGGTTTCAACTTCAACACTCAGGATTTTAAAGAAGACAAAATTAATCAAATAGGTAAATAGTTCAAATCAAACCTTGAGTTGAGCAATACCGCAGAAGTGTCCCTCGTGTCTGTAACCCGGTGAACTGACTTTAAACAATGTTGCGGATAGCAAGAGTCGCCACCGACTTTTATTTTATCCATAAGGAAAGGTTATAAAAGAACAGGAAAGACCTTAGAGAATATTTTGGGTCCGGGGGGTAGGTTATGAAAAGGGAAGGTATTAGCATCCTTTTCATCCATGGTTATCCATGGGCTCTTAGGTACTTAAGCTCACTTTTGAATTGTTTTGAAATTGTAGTGTGTGAATAGAAAATTTTCAGAATAGTTAATAAATAATCCATGTAAGGATGTGTTAAGAACTTGTTTGAAAACTTGTTGAAAATTTGTTTAAGTGCGAAACAGTTTTGAAGTGAGCAAGCACCTAGGAGTAACCTACCCTAATGTTTAAAGGTCTTTCTTATTCTTCATTCTTTCCTTTAGTAAGACTATCCCTACTATAATGGAGTAGGTAGTCCTTACTTTGGATGTTAAGGGATATGTGAGGGACAATTGGATTTTTGAAGGCCATTGTGGGGTGTAATAAGCAAACTAGAGGGACTATCATCATTTTTCGAAAGGGACTCGATTCGTAAAGGCAACCATAAGGGACTTTGATGATTTTCTTTTTGAGGGACTTGCTTTATACACCCCACTTAACCAGTATTCATAGGCAACTTGAGGGATATCCTTAAGAAGTGAGACGGCGATTAAAATCGACTTACGTGTGTGAAATGTTTAATTTAATTATCTTATATTAAAATGATCTAATTTATTTTTTTAAATATCATACATATTAGCACTCCCTAATTACTAACCATAATGACAATAATAATTAAGTAATTACAATTTACATCCAAGAGGCAATTACAAAATTATAATAAATAAAAAAAATAACAAATAAGCAAATAAAATATTAGGGTTAGTAAATAATAAGAAAAATTAAATAAGGTTAGTATAAATATAAAGTTAGTGAAAATAATTAGTTGAAACAATAATAATGAGAAAAATAGACAAAGTTAGAAAAAATAATAAGATAGAAATTTCAAAATAATAATAAGCAACAAAATATGATTAGCAATAATAATTAATTAATAACGTGATTAAACATAAGATTTGATTTTTATTTAGAAACATAAATGATTAAATAATTACTATAATATAAAGTTCTAAATATCATAAGATTTGATTTTTATTTAGAAACATAAATGATTAAATAATTACTATAATATAAAGTTCTAAATATCATAAGATTTGATTTTTATTTAGAAACATAAATGATTAAATAATTACTATAATATAAAGTTCTAAATATAACATAATTATAAATTTCTTAATCATTTACAAAAATTTAATTATCTCTAATTATATATTAACAATTATTAAGAAAAATATTTACACATTATGATGAAAACAAATTTTAACTAATCAATAATCACATTCACCAAAATTTTACATTAAGTGTTTATAAGGTTTAATTTTATTTACAAAAATTTACAAGAATTATAATAAATATATACATAGAATCATATAGAAAATTAAAATTAGGTTTTCATATTAATTTGGAAAAAAGATGTTAATGTCATTTATTTTAAAAAAACAGATTTTTATATTACAACAAATTTTAATAAATTAATGATAACAATAATAATAATAATGATAATAATGATAATAATAATAAATAATGATAATAATAATAATAATAATAATAATAATAATAATAATAATAATAATAATAATAATAATAATAATAATAATAATAATAATAAAGCAATAATGAATTTTAAATGTGCCAAATAACCCAACAATGTTGCTAACGCAGAAATGCGCTCATCGCAACCAGATCTAAATCGGACGAAACAAAATTTATCGCAAAGTAAAAGAAATTAAGCAAAAAATAGTATTATTGCTCACACAAAAATGCGATCATCGCAACCAGATCGAACTAACACAAATGTCACGCGTCATGCACACAAATGTGCAAACATCGTATCGACATAATTCGATCAAAAATCTTATATATATAAACTCTAACAATTTAAAAATTATATATATATAAACGTAACAGTAATAGATAAAGAAAAAGAAATAACGGTAATAGATGAAGAAAAAGAAATAACGGTAAAAGATGAAGAAAAAGAAACAACAGTAATAGATGAAGAAAAAGAAATAACGGTAAACGATGAAGAAAAAGAAACAATAGTAATGGATGAAGAAAAAGAAATAACGGTAAACGATGAAGAAAAAGAAACAATAGTAATGGATGAAGAAGAAAACTAAATAACGGCAAACGGCACTCACTCCTCTTAGGTTTTTTTTCCTTCTCCCCTTTTTTCCAACAAGGCAACACATGTATATATAGGGAACAAATTAGGGTTAACACCAAATTGTCAATAATGTCCCTAAAGCCCATTTTAAAGCCCAAACTAAATAATTAGTTAAGAAAAAATAAAATTTAAATAATTTAAAATAATTAAAATAAACTTAAAATAAAAACTAACAGAAATGTTATTCTTACACCATTTCCTACACCCTACACCCAATTTACTGTTCACAAATACGTGAACAAATTTCTCAGAACATGGTTAATAGTATGTATTTTATTGGTTAATGAAGTAGTGAAAGTGGTTAATAAATTATAGGTAAAATAATTGGCTAATGATGTAGATTTTTGTGGTTAATGTAACTGTGAAGTTGGTTAATACGCAATCTTATATTTGTGTTATAAAATAAATTTTAAAAATAAATATTTTTTAAAAAAAAAAATTAATATTTTAAAAATATATATTATTTTAATAAAAAAACACTGTTCACCGTATAAATACGGTGAACAGTGCATACGGTGTAGGATGTGGGTGTAGGAAATGGTGTACATATAGCAAAGCTGAAAAACTAATAATCCTATTGATTCCTAAAATAAAAAATATTATAAAAAGAACAAAATTTTTTTCAATATTTTTTATTTTATGATTTTTTGGATATTTTTATGAATAATTTAGAAAAAAGTGAAAAAAATAATATTTTAAAAAATGATTTAATTAAAATACGAAAATAATAATTAAATAATAATAAAAAACTATTTTTGTTATTTTTTTAATGAAAGATAGAAAAATTTAGAGTAAAAATAATAAAAAACAAAAAAATGACAAAGGTGAGATTCGAACTCTCAACCTCTCACACTCATAACTCCTTACACATGTCCTCCTGCCAATTGTGCCATTTTTACTTTTTTAGAAAAAAAATGCATGCCATATGATATTTACCTCTCTTTGATGTTGGCAAAAAAAAAATCATGAAGTTTGACTTTGGTTTGACCACAGTTGACCTCAGTTTGACCTTTTAACTGCATTGACTGCTTTTGACTTATCTGATCATCTGACTGAGCAAACTTTTGAGAAAAGTCTTGAAACTTGACATGGGGGTTCTTATACACATATAAGATGTTATGAAGCTCACTTGAAGTCTTGGAAGTCCATTTAGCCTGATTAAAGTCAAAACCCTAGTTTTGGATGCACTGCTTAGGAGGTGCATTGTCTGAGGGAATTGTCAACTCTTCTGACCAATTGTGAATTTTGTGAACCTTGTGAACCTTCTTGGAACACAAATTCTTGTATTGTGAGGGCAAATTTTGGGGTGCAACAGCTGCCCCTGTTCAATTTTCTGAAACCTGAGGGGTTAGATTGGTATATTTGCCAGTCGTAACCTGGAAGGTTGAAGGGGATTGAACACAAAAGCCCAAAAATTTGCACTCACCAGTGCATGGAGTGATATTGATGGTTGGTTGAACATGATTGAGTGGGCTTAAAGATGCCACTAGGGGAAAGTTCTTCAGTAGCATAATGAGAGCTGTCAGGAGTCTGGAGTAATACTGATGTAACAGCATGTCTTCATGAGGATAGAGCAATCAATAATGATAACCCTAAAGCAGTCTTGAAGTGATAAATCTGACCTCAGGAGGATAGAGCAATCAATAGCTCTAAAGCAGTCTTGAAGTAATAATGGCTTCAGGAGGATAGAGCAATCAATAGCTCTAAAGCAGTCTTGAAGTAATAGAATGGCTTCAGGAGGATAGAGCAATCAACAGCTCTAAAGTAGTCTTGAAGTAATGATTTCAGGAGGATAGAGCAATGAATAGCTCTAAAGCAGTCTTGAAGTAATGATTTCAGGAGGATAGAGCAATGAATAGCTCTAAAGCAGTCTTGAAATAATAACGTGATATGTCTTCAGGAGGATAGAGCAATCAATAGCTCTAAAGCAGTCTTGAAGTAATGATTTCAGGAGGATAGAGCAATGAATAGCTCTAAAGCAGTCTTGAAATAATAATGTAATTTCAGGAGGATAGAGCAATGAATACTCTAAAGCAGTCTTGAAGTAATGATTTCAGGAGGATAGAGCAATGAATAGCTCTAAAGCAGTCTTGAAATAATAACGTGATATGTCTTCAGGAGGATAGAGCAATCCATAGCTCTAAAGCAGTCTTGAAGTAATGATTTCAAATGAATAGCTCTAAAGCAGTCTTGAAATAATAATGTAATTTCAGGAGGATAGAGCAATGAATACTCTAAAGCAGTCTTGAAGTAATGATTTCAGGAGGATAGAGCAATGAATAGCTCTAAAGCAGTCTTGAAATAATAACGTGATATGTCTTCAGGAGGATAGAGCAATCAATAGCTCTAAAGCAGTCTTGAAGTAATGATTTCAGGAGGATAGAGCAATGAATAGCTCTAAAGCAGTCTTGAAATAATAATGTAATTTCAGGAGGATAGAGCAATGAATACTCTAAAGCAGTCTTGAAATAATTAGATGGCTTCAGGAGGATAGAGCAATCAATAGCTCTAAAGCAGTCTTGAAGTAGTAATATGACCTCATGAGGATAGAGCAATGAATAGCTCTAAAGCAGTCTTGAAGTAATAGGATGATTTCAGGAGGATAGAGCAATCAGTAGCTCTAAAGCAGTCTTGAAGTCATGAGAGGCTATCAGAAGGATAAAATAACCCTGAGGTTACAATAAAGCAGTCCCAAAGTAATAAGAAGCTCATCAGGAGGATAAAGTAACCCTGAGGTTACAATAAAGCAGTCCCAAAGATCATAAGCTTGTTTGTTGGATAATTAACCTGAAAACAAGGTAGCATTCTGTATAACAACATTAGTTTATGCTTTATGTATGCATGTATGACATGATGCACTTAGGTAATGTACTATAGACATATATGTTATGGTATGATGTAAATGATGCATGTATGATATGACACTGCTGGAAGTGTCTGGATATCCTTGTATAACAACTGCTGGCCAAGGAAAACAAATCCTGATTCGTTGTTGAAGAATACATAACCCTCCGTCTGCTGGGGATAACAAGGTATAGATAACCTCCCATTGTTGGGGATAACAAGGTATAGATAACCTCCCGTTGTTGGGGACAGTAGGGTATAGATAACCTTCGTTTTCGTTTGATAGTAGGATAAGTATAACATCCCGTCTTCGTTCATCGTGCCCTTATTGGAAAGTAATTTCCCGTATATCCGTATGAGGATAAAAGAGATGGATATAAATTCCAGGGGAGATTAGACTTTGTGAAAATGGATTAGTCCTACTGATGGTTTGTAACTGCCTTGTAAAGATGAACCGGTGAAGCTTCGTTGAAATCCTTCCCTCGTTCGTCCTTAGTAAATACTATTACTGCATTTTCATGCATTTCTGGTAAACATCAATCATATTAAAAGCATACATGCATTTCTGGTAAACATCAATCATATTCAAAGGCATACATACATTCAAACACAACCAATGGACGTTTCGCTTATGTAAATAGGGTAAAAGTAAATCTGGATTCAAAAGATGGAATTTATTTATATCAAAAGTGACCCATACACGGGTAAGTTTGTACAAGGAGACATAAACCCTAGTAAGAGAATTTTGTCATGAAGTTTTACAAAAAGAATCAGCTATGTGGGAAATAATCCTATTGAGTTTCAATTCTACTATTGCCCCTCAAGTACCTCATCTTCTTGCTGTTGAGACGGAAACGATTGGATTGAGCTTTATCTGTTTGAGCTTGAGTAAGTAGTACAACTGGTTGCAGTTTCATGAGTGATCCAAACGAGACATAGTCATACGCTTTAATCCCTAACTTTTGCCTGGATTGCCCTTTCAGGTTTTCAATCCACCGGGATACCCTTTTTTGCCCAAGCCGCCTTTTCAGGTTTTCGACTTGCCGGGTGTACATCTTTTTATATATATATCCCTAATTTTTGCCCAAACCCTTTTGGTTTGCCGGGATGCCCTTATTTTTGCCTAGGCCTGTCAACCTAGCGGGTCTCTTTTTATGCGTAGTATTTTTTAACTATGTTTGCGTTTACAGGTTGTGGGAAGTCTTCACCATCCATTGTAGTCAATATCATGGCACCTCCTGAGAACACTGTCTTGACTACAAATGGTCCCTCATATGTTGGAGTCCACTTGCCCCTAGGATCACCCTGTGGTAATATGATACGCTTGATTACCAAGTCACCAGCCTGATATACCTTTGGCTTAACCTTCTTGTTAAAAGCTTTGATCATCCGTTTCTGGTACATCTGGCCATGACAAACTGCTGCTAACCTTTTCTCATCAATCAAATTTATCTGGTCAAGTCGAGTCTGAATCCACTCATCTTCATCCAAGCCTGCATCCTTCATAATTCTCAAGGAGGGGATCTGAACTTCAATAGGCAGAACTGCTTCCATACCATAGACCAAGGAGAATGGGGTTGCCTCGGTTGAAGTACGTATTGTAGTACGATAACCATGCAGAGCAAATGGTAACATCTCGTGCCAATCCTTGTAAGTAACAGTTATCTTCTGTACAATCTTCTTAATGTTCTTATTAGCAGCTTCAACTGCCCCATTCATCTTTGAAATCAACAAGGTAGTATGGGTCAACATATACTGTCTTAGTCGGCGAGCAGCCCGTGCCAAAGCGCAGCAAGTTTTCTCGAGCAGTGAGTATTTTGTTTCACAGTCGGTAAACTTTTTGCTAAGGTAGTATATTGCCTGCTCTTTTCGACCAGACTCGTCATGTTGCCCCAATACACACCCCATTGAGTTGTCTAATACTGTTAAATACATAATCAAGGGTCTTCCATCAACTGGTGGCATTAAAATTGGAGGTTCTAGCAAATATCTCTTGATTTCATCAAAGGCAGTCTGGCACTCATCATTCCATTCCATCACCTGATCTTTCTTCAACAACTTGAAGATTGGCTCACAGATGGTAGTTAATTGGGAAATAAATCTTGCAATGTAGTCCCAAGAAACCTCTAACCTCCTTCTCAGTACGGGGAGCTGGCATCTCTCGTATAGCTTTCACTTTTGCAGGATCCACTTCAATACCTTTTCCACTGACAATGAAACCCAGGAGCTTTCCAGATCTAACTCCAAAAGTACACTTGTTTGGATTTAATCTCAACCTGTATTTCTTCAACCTCTCAAACAACTTGTGCAGATGATCAAGATGTTGTTCTTCATTCTGAGACCTGGCTATCATATCATCCACATATACCTCTATCTCATGATGAATCATATCATGAAACAAAGCCACCATAGCACGCTGATATGTTGCCCCTGCATTCTTATGCTGAGCAGTGTTGTCTAAATCAGCCCCTATCTGGACCTCTTTTCTGTTTTCTTCAGTTCCCAGATTCACAACTTCGACTGGCTCTTCATGTGGCTGTATAGCTTTCTCTTCTTGTTGTAACAACCTAGCAAGCCCTACAGATATTTCACAATCGTCCTCGTTTCCGTCTTCAGTTTGATAGATCGGATTCTCGAAATTGTAATTGGCAATAGTAGAACTGTTATCAATTGGATCCAGAGTGGATGAGGATCGGCATTTTAGTGACGTGGGTGTGTGTAAGAACACATAGCTGATAAAGCAAAAATAAAAGAAAAAGAAAGACAAGGAACACAATATTTACGAAAACGAAACGTCCACTGATTTTATCGAATGAAGTATGCAAATGAGATGACAACCCGTAACAAGCACACCATTGTGCCCCGGGTAAGGCACATGGCTTGAAAGTTTTAATTGTTCCAGAAATTATAAATTTAAAAACATAACACAGTAATAGTATTTACTCCTGACTAAAGGAGATAGGGATAACATCTTCAGCTGTCCAATTATTGAGTCCAGCACCCACAGTAGGAAGAATCCATGCCTCCAAGTTGTAGTCTTCCTCTTGATCTCCCACGGCATTGATAACCCCTTGATTGGTGATACGAACAGCACGGGCACGACGGACAGCCTTCTGGGACTCTTCTTCCACCATAGCTTTTGCATCATTGAGGGAGGCCATTGCCATTGTTGGAGGGTTTCTGATGACCACAGGAACCTTCTTCACAGCAGGAGGAGTCACACAATCCTTAACAGCCCAGGGAACCACTTCAAATGACTGACATGGAGTTTCAATGTATTCACCTTCTACTTCCAGATACTTGAAAGTGTTTACATGGCTGACAAAGTATTCTTCCTCTCCAAAGACAGTAACAACTTTTCCATTCACCGGATATCTCAACTTTTGATGTAATGTGGAGGTCACCGCACCTGCCCCCTGGATCCAGGGACGACCAAGCAGACATGAGTACGAAGGACGAATATCCATCACATAGAATGTAGCAGTGAACACCTGAGAACCAACCTTGATTGGAAGATCAATTTCCCCATGCACTACTCTTCTAGAACCATCAAAAGCCTTTACCACAATATTACTGGGCTTCAATACCGTATCTTCAGGACTCAGCTTGTTCAGGACTTCCTTAGGCAACACATTCAGAGAGGAACCATTGTCTATCAGCATATGAGACAGGGTAGTGCCCCTGCATTCAATTGAAATATGCAAGGCCCTGTTATGATCCCTCTTGGCAGGGGTCAAGTCAGCATCAGAAAATCCTAACCCGTTGTCATAGGTCAGGTGAGCAACACAATTCTCAAACTGGTCCACAGAAATTGCACTGGGTACATGAGCCATCTTTAGAAACTTGATCAATGACTTGGCATGAGCCTCAGAACATAATAACAGGGAGAGCATAGAAATCTTTGAGGGAGTATGCCCCAGCTGATCAACAATATCATAATCACTCTTGCGAATGATTTTCAATACTTCTTCCATCTGCTTAGAGAGGTCATCAGCAGCTGGCACATCAGTAGATACAGGCTCAATAACAGGACCCTTGCCCCGAGCATCAGTGGTGGAAGTAACAGCAGGAGTAACCGCACTCTTAGAAGCAACTGGAGGAGAGAAGACTCTTCCACTACGAGTGATCTTGCTAGATCCGGCAATATTATCAATGTCAACAGGCATATCAGGTAAAGGCTCCTGTTTGACACCATGGATGTAAACATCAGACCCATAGTGCCAAGGCACAGCTTTGTCAGATGTATAAGGAATAGGACCAGGAGTGGTAATGATCAGAGGAGCTACTCTGGCTTCAGTGACAACTTTCACAGGACCTTCAGCAGTAATCTTGATTGGGCCCTGATGAGTGATTTTAATGGGACCCTTTGAAGTGATTCTTAGCGGTACTTTGTCAACCATGTCAACCTCTTCAATCTTTTTACCCTGAGTCAGATGATCCACCATACTTTCTACAGATGCTGGTCTTCTTTCAAACACTATAGTATATTTATCCATGAGACGTTGAATCCCATCTCTCAAAATGAAGCAACTATCCGGCTTATAGGTACAATATAGACAATCTTCATGACAACCTGGAAAGATCCCAGCTTGTACTAACCTCTTTTTGATAACAGACAATGGTGTGCTCAACTCCATAACTGAATAGACATGCAGATCTTCATCAATATCTTTATCAATGGCGTTGACAGTCTTCTCGTGATTTGGCATTGGAGCTGTAATCACATTTGGAGTACCTGGTGGATCAAACTCAATTTCTCCAGCATCAATCATATCCTGAATTTTGTTCTTCAAGACCCAGCAGTTATTAGTATCATGTCCTGGACAGTTTGAATGATATGCACATCGTGCATTGGGATTGTACTTGGGAGAGGTAACATTGGGATTCCGAGGGGCCTCCCTCAGGGTAATAAGTTCAGCTTTCAACAAGTGTTGCAATGCCTGAGCCATTGACATGTTGATCTTCGTGAACTGTCTTCTAGCCCTCTGTTGGTTGCCTTGAGGCTGCTCTGTTGTTGCAGGAGTTGGATTTGAAATATGAACTGCACTAACAGACTGATGCCTTCTGTTACGATCAGGCTGACCATACATAGCATTAGATTCTTTCTTCCCAGTGGGAGGCTTCTTTGCGGCACCTGATGAAGAAGTGCCCATTTGGATCTTACCACTCTTGATGCCATTCTCTACTCGCTCTCCTGTCATGATCAACTCAGTGAAGCCAGATGATGAGCTTCCAATGAGATGACTGTAAAACGGACCATTCAGCGTACACATGAACATATCAACCAATTCCCTATCAGTCAAAGGGGGTTGAACTCCTCCAGCTAAGTCTCTCCACTTCTGAGCATACTCCTTAAAGCTTTCTTTGGCACCCATAGACATGCTTGCTTTATGAAGTAGCTTTGTTAGCTCTAGGATCCTTGCTTGGTTTGCTTTGTAATGAGCCTCGAAAGTATCCCTTTGCTCTTTCAGTTGGATCCATGATCTCTGCAAGTCTTCCACATCAGTAGGCATGTCTGGGTGAAGGATGGTATAAGCTGTGTCTCCTTCAGCAACAGGTTCCATGGTAACTGGTAGGATGGAAGGATATGGCATCATGAGTGTCTGAGCATGAAATCGTACCCATCTGAGATAAGCCTCCATAGGAATGGTGTACTTAGGCTCCAGTGTCTTGCTGTCAATCCTGTTTACCTTTTCCCAAGCTCGTATGAATCTCTGACGGTAACCCTGAAGATCGTTGTCGTAGTCAAACACAATGCCCTGAATCAACATGTCATGTGGACCATCGCTCCGGGCGTAACCAAACTGTCGTAAAGCTAGAGATGGGTTGTAGGTGATGCCTCCTCTTATGCCTAGAAGTGGTACATTAGGAAACTCCCCACAACGGTCAATGATGGTGACATTCTCCATAGATCTGGAGCACCAATGGATGTCTGAGTGAGAAAGTGACATGATCCTCTTGGACCATCTGAACCCTTGCTCATTCTTCATTACTGAGCGAGGAAGGTGAGAAATAAACCACCTAGAAAGTAAAGGTGTGCAGCACATCAAAGTTCCTCTTGCCCTTGTAGTACGGGTGTGAAGAGAATGTAGGATGTCTCCAAGTAAGGTAGGCACTGGATTGTGACTCAGGAATATGTTGATGGCATGAACGTCTATGAACTGATCAGGATTGGGGAACAACACTAAGCCATAAATCAATAAGGCTAAGATCTCCTCAAAAGCATCGTAGCTCATGGCCTTCAAGAACATTTGAGCTTTATCCACTAATACCTTGGCAAGAATACCTTTAACTCCACTTCTCGTCTCTAGAACAATGTCAGACTTCTTCAGATGTAGAGCTGCAGCAATAACTTCTGGTTTAAGCTCCTTCTCTAAGCCTGTGAATGGCTTCTGATCAAGAACAGGTATACCCAGAAGTTTAGAGAACTCCTCCATGGTTGGAACCAGCTGATAATCAGGAAATGTAAAGCAGTGGTGCTTAGGGTCAAAGAACTGAAACAGCACACTCATCATGTCTTCACTGAACCCTGAAGTAACTAGATCCAATAGGTGACCATGTCTCTGGACGAACTGGGAATGATCAGACACTTGGGAAACCAACTCTTTGAGCTTGGGAGGTATCCCTACAAAGTTGATCCTGATGGTGTTTCTACGAGCAGAAGCCATGACCTGCAACAAAGAACAAAAATAAATCCCTTGGTCCTTGAAATGGTTAGGGAAAATGATATGCTCATGATGCATGATGATGTCATGATGTTATGTTCAATCACAAACATGTGGCACACACAAACAAGTCACACAATTGCCCTAGGTTTAAAGGCTTGCATGAGGTTTAAAGGTAAGTACCCTCCCCTGAAGTTAGATGGTTCATCCTGTCCTACAAAAGTAACCGGGTTCTAAGGGATCTCAATATCATTGATCCTTCACAAGGGTGGTTGATCAGAAGGCAACTTACTTGCCAACCAAAACCCTCCAAGTTTAAGATCTCAATGAGCGTAGTATCGAGTGTCAACCAACTTCAGTCTGCACCAAAGCCGGTTACCTCACTACTTTCTAAAGGCCAAGATGAGTTAACTAGGGTTCTAAAAGTCAGTTAGTGCATTGACAACATATGGCAGCCTCAATATTATCCTCAACTTGACTTAAGGAATATAAGCACCAACCAAGAAGTCGCACTAACTATGGCCACCAGATCAACCGTATCGATATACGTGTACAGTTTCCTTGGTCTATTGCCATTTACCTAAGGTACACTAGATCCGGGTTAGGATCTTTCACACATAAGAGCACCCCAACAATATAATAATAAAGCAAACAAGGCAAACAATTTAAAGTGATCTTAATTCCTAAGGGTACCCCTCTTAAATAGGTTCCCAGCAGAGTCGCCAGTTCTGTAACCCGGTGAACTGACTTTAAACAATGTTGCGGATAGCAAGAGTCGCCACCGACTTTTATTTTATCCATAAGGAAAGGTTATAAAAGAACAGGAAAGACCTTAGAGAATATTTTGGGTCCGGGGGGTAGGTTATGAAAAGGGAAGGTATTAGCATCCTTTTCATCCATGGTTATCCATGGGCTCTTAGGTACTTAAGCTCACTTTTGAATTGTTTTGAAATTGTAGTGTGTGAATAGAAAATTTTCAGAATAGTTAATAAATAATCCATGTAAGGATGTGTTAAGAACTTGTTTGAAAACTTGTTGAAAATTTGTTTAAGTGCGAAACAGTTTTGAAGTGAGCAAGCACCTAGGAGTAACCTACCCTAATGTTTAAAGGTCTTTCTTATTCTTCATTCTTTCCTTTAGTAAGACTATCCCTACTATAATGGAGTAGGTAGTCCTTACTTTGGATGTTAAGGGATATGTGAGGGACAATTGGATTTTTGAAGGCCATTGTGGGGTGTAATAAGCAAACTAGAGGGACTATCATCATTTTTCGAAAGGGACTCGATTCGTAAAGGCAACCATAAGGGACTTTGATGATTTTCTTTTTGAGGGACTTGCTTTATACACCCCACTTAACCAGTATTCATAGGCAACTTGAGGGATATCCTTAAGAAGTGAGACGGCGATTAAAATCGACTTACGTGTGTGAAATGTTTAATTTAATTATCTTATATTAAAATGATCTAATTTATTTTTTTAAATATCATACATATTAGCACTCCCTAATTACTAACCATAATGACAATAATAATTAAGTAATTACAATTTACATCCAAGAGGCAATTACAAAATTATAATAAATAAAAAAAATAACAAATAAGCAAATAAAATATTAGGGTTAGTAAATAATAAGAAAAATTAAATAAGGTTAGTATAAATATAAAGTTAGTGAAAATAATTAGTTGAAACAATAATAATGAGAAAAATAGACAAAGTTAGAAAAAATAATAAGATAGAAATTTCAAAATAATAATAAGCAACAAAATATGATTAGCAATAATAATTAATTAATAACGTGATTAAACATAAGATTTGATTTTTATTTAGAAACATAAATGATTAAATAATTACTATAATATAAAGTTCTAAATATCATAAGATTTGATTTTTATTTAGAAACATAAATGATTAAATAATTACTATAATATAAAGTTCTAAATATCATAAGATTTGATTTTTATTTAGAAACATAAATGATTAAATAATTACTATAATATAAAGTTCTAAATATAACATAATTATAAATTTCTTAATCATTTACAAAAATTTAATTATCTCTAATTATATATTAACAATTATTAAGAAAAATATTTACACATTATGATGAAAACAAATTTTAACTAATCAATAATCACATTCACCAAAATTTTACATTAAGTGTTTATAAGGTTTAATTTTATTTACAAAAATTTACAAGAATTATAATAAATATATACATAGAATCATATAGAAAATTAAAATTAGGTTTTCATATTAATTTGGAAAAAAGATGTTAATGTCATTTATTTTAAAAAAAACAGATTTTTATATTACAACAAATTTTAATAAATTAATGATAACAATAATAATAATAATGATAATAATGATAATAATAATAAATAATGATAATAATAATAATAATAATAATAATAATAATAATAATAATAATAATAATAATAATAATAATAATAATAATAAAGCAATAATGAATTTTAAATGTGCCAAATAACCCAACAATGTTGCTAACGCAGAAATGCGCTCATCGCAACCAGATCTAAATCGGACGAAACAAAATTTATCGCAAAGTAAAAGAAATTAAGCAAAAAATAGTATTATTGCTCACACAAAAATGCGATCATCGCAACCAGATCGAACTAACACAAATGTCACGCGTCATGCACACAAATGTGCAAACATCGTATCGACATAATTCGATCAAAAATCTTATATATATAAACTCTAACAATTTAAAAATTATATATATATAAACGTAACAGTAATAGATAAAGAAAAAGAAATAACGGTAATAGATGAAGAAAAAGAAATAACGGTAAAAGATGAAGAAAAAGAAACAACAGTAATAGATGAAGGAAAAGAAATAACGGTAAACGATGAAGAAAAAGAAACAATAGTAATGGATGAAGAAAAAGAAATAACGGTAAACGATGAAGAAAAAGAAACAATAGTAATGGATGAAGAAGAAAACTAAATAACGGCAAACGGCACTCACTCCTCTTAGGTTTTTTTTCCTTCTCCCCTTTTTTCCAACAAGGCAACACATGTATATATAGGGAACAAATTAGGGTTAACACCAAATTGTCAATAATGTCCCTAAAGCCCATTTTAAAGCCCAAACTAAATAATTAGTTAAGAAAAAATAAAATTTAAATAATTTAAAATAATTAAAATAAACTTAAAATAAAAACTAATAATCCTATTGATTCCTAAAATAAAAAATATTATAAAAAGAACAAAATTTTTTTCAATATTTTTTATTTTATGATTTTTTGGATATTTTTATGAATAATTTAGAAAAAAGTGAAAAAAATAATATTTTAAAAAATGATTTAATTAAAATACGAAAATAATAATTAAATAATAATAAAAAACTATTTTTGTTATTTTTTTAATGAAAGATAGAAAAATTTAGAGTAAAAATAATAAAAAACAAAAAAATGACAAAGGTGAGATTCGAACTCTCAACCTCTCACACTCATAACTCCTTACACATGTCCTCCTGCCAATTGTGCCATTTTTACTTTTTTAGAAAAAAAATGCATGCCATATGATATTTACCTCTCTTTGATGTTGGCAAAAAAAAAAATCATGAAGTTTGACTTTGGTTTGACCACAGTTGACCTCAGTTTGACCTTTTAACTGCATTGACTGCTTTTGACTTATCTGATCATCTGACTGAGCAAACTTTTGAGAAAAGTCTTGAAACTTGACATGGGGGTTCTTATACACATATAAGATGTTATGAAGCTCACTTGAAGTCTTGGAAGTCCATTTAGCCTGATTAAAGTCAAAACCCTAGTTTTGGATGCACTGCTTAGGAGGTGCATTGTCTGAGGGAATTGTCAACTCTTCTGACCAATTGTGAATTTTGTGAACCTTGTGAACCTTCTTGGAACACAAAGTCTTGTATTGTGAGGGCAAATTTTGGGGTGCAACAGTGTCGAAGGCTATTTTGTGCGCAATCCAATGTTCCTTGGCATGGAGAAATCAACTGTGACAATTCCCAGCATCAACGGAATATTCGAAAAGGATACGAAGTTCAAAAGAACCTTTAAGTTTCCGAAGACTACCATGGAAAGCAATGGTCAGCCGCACTCCATCTCAGGGCTAGCATTTGTTGCTGAAAAGATCAAACCAGAAGATACAGAGCATTACAACGCATTGGATTACAAAAGTAGAAACTACAAGGAGCTTAGCCACGAATGCATATAACTACCGAATCCATCCTGCGAACGTTACACTCATGACAGCTGCAAACATCAGCAGCATAACATCCCCACCCCAGCTACAAGCACCAGCAGCAGAGCTTTCTCACATTAGTCGCAAGCATCAACAACATCGCAACTACATAATAGCCAAAACAGAAGTTGTCAACAGGAGTAGTTAGCAGAGGTTACTTTCATTATTTGAGTACCAATTAAACAAGGCTTACAACATGGAAGCAAGGCCAACAACATCAAGTGTTTGTCTCTAAGTTGTCACCAACATCACCAACACTTAACAAAAGGGAATGGTTAGTATACTTCGCTTTTGTGACATCAATGCTGATCAGAAGAACATAGGTGCATAAAAAAGGGAAATTATAATTGCAGTAGACCATCACCATTTTTGAAAGAAGAGAAACATACAACCATATGGAGATGTAAAACAGACCTTAAAATGGTGATATCTCCCGGCAATATCGACCTTTTGTGCTAGCCCAATCCAACAATCTTCACTTTACCGCAACTCTGCCCTGGAACAAGGTGCAGGTGTATCAGAGCAACCTGCTATGAAAACCTGTTATCACCAACCGGAACCGCCATAAGGTCAATTTCATTGGAAGATGGAGAATGCAAGTAACCACCTGCTGCAGTTCACAATACATAATAACAAATATTAATCAATAAGGTGCCGATCAAGAAAAAATGGATGGGTATTTAAAATGCAACAATTCAACGACTAAGTTAAAAGAACATCTCAAGATTACCATATAACGAAGCCGTTAAACAGACATAAATGTCAGAAAAGAGCAGTTCGCAATGAGGTTCGAAATCAGACTGTTCAAATAATTAGCAACCTTTAACCTCAATGAAGATTGATGCCTCTTCGAGGATCAGTGCTGAAACCGAAATTACAGATGAGAGTTATCCAGCGGAAACAAGAGTTGGAATAATTCAATAGCAGCAATGTCCAGAAGCTCTGATTGAATGTGTTGTGTTAAGAGTGAATTTAAACTTAAACAAATGAAGGTGAAGATGATATAGAGATAGGTGGTGCACCTGTAGTGTATACCTTACTCCATCTCCCCAAGCACCATCGTCCGACACACGAAAAAGAATGCTCAAATACGTATCAGTCTGAAGAGAAAACATAGGAACATGGATTGAACTGAAAGGATATACCTTGTGAACCCTTGCTTTCGCTCTTCTTCACCACTAACCCTCTTTCTCGTGGAGTTTCCCACTAGACACGCATCCAGTACGAAATCTCCCCTCTGGGCTTCCAATCCATCTTCTGGCCCAAGACATTTTGCTACCCACACCTGCCAAGTCACACTCAGAGTCAGCAAAGTAACGGTCAGAGAATATTCGTGGAATATTTGGAAGGATTCAAAACCAAACCCAATCGAAATATAGAATCAAAGATTGAGAAGCTCATTAAACAATCGATTGAAAGAGGGAATTTTTTCAAATATTGTCTACACAAAATAGGAAGGTTTCTTAATCAGGTTATAACCAAAATGGAAATGCAATCAACAATTAAATCAATATTCAAATCAGCAATTAACAATCCATTCAAGTCATTCTCAACCTGAAGCCTATATAAGGAGGAACCAAGGCAGAAGAAGGACACCGAAAACATACTACCGAAAAAACTACCACCAAGTACTATCACAAAAAAAAACCTAACATTCGTAACTCGAGTTTTTGAGTAAGGAACTTATCTTTCGCCGCCGAAGCCCCAAACTCACGAAGCATCTTTCGTCGCCGCCGCCGCTACCCTTTGGTAAGGTCTCGTTCCTTCACGGCCATCATCGAACCTATTAATATGTTTATTATGTTGCAGGTGTAAGAAAAAGAAGAAGGAATCCATTGGGAGAGACGCGATCGGAGACGATCCATGAAGAGAGAAGCGAGGTTGAGAGGGATGAGCGACGGGAACCTAGGGTTCCTCCGTTGTTTCTTTTCTTTGTTTTTGTTTTATGTTGTAATTCGCTAATTATGTTAATCACATACACCTCACTACACGTAAAACACACACTACACACTAATCCCTCACCATTATCCCTTATTAATCATCATCAAACCTTTTTCAATTAATTAACTTTTCTTAATCAAAACTATTTGGTGAACTCTTTTAATTAAATTATATTTTTCTAAATAATAACTTTCAAATAACTAAGTTTTTATTACTAATAAGTTATCCATAGTCACCACCCTTTATTTATTACCAAAGAGTTTTTTTTCATAATTTAATCAACTTTTATCTATTTATACATATTTAACTAGTAATTTAGTAATAAAAGGGCCACTCATAATATAAAAAGAGCTTGTATTCATAAGAAACTATTTTAATATAAAATATATTTCGTCTAATAAAAATTACCAAAAAATCATTTATATTTTATCAAGAAAATCCTTTTTTAAAATGAATATTTATTAGACCCAATTAATCCCGAGCTTTTTAAAATCAAATCAACTTTTTTTATTATTCAAACTAAAACCGACCTCTCACTATTAATAATCAAACTACAACTTTTTCCTATAAAATAAGCTTATCTTAAAATCAACCTCTTTAAAAATCAAATCGATTAAAATCACATCATAGCGTAAAAAATAATTAATCGTGCACATTCACGACACAACACACTTGTACACCTAGCGCTTTCATGCGTACTTGTATGGTTTACTTTTTCGCAATTTACCTTACTGTTATTTACATTACCACAATTTATACTTATGCATCGCATTCCGTCCAAAGGAAAAACCTACACATGATTCAACGTTTTGTGTAGTTGCATATCATTCGCATCATATTCCCCTCTATCCTTGATCTCATTCAAGTTGATCACTTAGGATAGAACCTACCCCATAGGAAAGGACCTTGTCTTAATCTTTACAACGTAGACAAACAAACAATCAACACTATACAAACTTTTCAAACACAAATAGAGAATAGATGTTAATCATCTTAAGTGAGATATAATCTCCACCTCCACAACAATACAATCAAACATGTAGGAACTTTGCCTTAAGAGAGATAAAGGCATACTTGGCGACCATCCGAGTACTTAAGCCCTTTTCTTAAGACGATGCAAAGACCATTTCCTACGACCCCCTTTACATTTGTGGTGGTTATCTCTCCCTTAAAATGAAGACTCGTCTCTTCTCCTAAACCCAATCAAAACAACTACCCTAAACCCGTAGGAACTTTGACCACAGTCAAAGAACTCCTCAAACCCTTTAGGGGAACTACAAGTACTCTGATTCCACTCCCGAAAGGATATGTAGGCATAAGATGCGACATCTTATCGAGTATACTTAGATATAAACCACTAGGGTCTTTCAACCATTAAGCAGATAAACACCTAGCAATAAACAAACATAAAACAAGAGGTTCCTGTAGAGTACTACAGAAACTTAGGATGCTAGTACCTTCCCTAAGTTTAACCAACCCCCGAACCTAAACAATCTAGCTTGCATTTGCATTGCATTGTGGGAATTTCGATCTTTATCCCTTCCTTTGGACAAATCAAAGTTCGGTTGCAAAATGAATAACGATTCAAACTAATCAATAGTTTGGTATCCAAATTTCACCGTGACAACACCCCACTTTCAAAATATTTTCAAACTCAAGGCTTTGTATACATCCATACGAGGATCACTACAAAGAACTTCTGAAAATCTTTTCTAAACAAACACTTCACATTACTTTTCAAACAAACAAGTGAGCTAAGTAACTAAGAGCCCATGGATGACCATGGATATAAAGGGTGTGAACACCTTCCCTTTATATAACCTACCCCCCCCCCCCCCCCCGAACTCAAAATCTTTTCAAAAAGGTCTTTCCTGTTCTTTTATAGCCTTTCCTATTGGATAAAATAAAAGTCGGTGGCGACCCTTGCTATCCGCACATGTTTTTGTCAAATAAAAACACCAAGTCAATTCTCCCACCGTGTTACAAAGTCGATTTTCGTACAACAGTAAGAGAATAATAACGACAACCACGGGTAGTTGTCGTTGCTCAATCGGATATCACTAAAAATGTTACTATTCCCTCGATTGAATACAGTGATTTCCTTCATTTTAAAGCAACCTACCAACCATCATCATTTGTCGATGTTGCTCAGTCGAGTAATCATGTAGCCTTTGTCTCTACATCTTCTCTTGGTCCTTGGGTCCTTGACTCTGGTGCCTCTGATCATATGACTGGTAATAAATCCCTTTTATCTCACTTGTATTATTCTGATTCTTTTCCTTCTGTCATTGTGGCGAATGGCTCTAAAATCAAAGTTCAAGGTCTTGGTCAGGCGCATCCACTTCCAAACTTGTCTTTAGAGTCTGTCCTTTACATTCCTGGTTGTCCTTTTAATCTAATATTTATTCACAAGCTTACTTGTTCTCTTGATTGTTAAGTCTTTTTTTAATGATAATTCTATTTATGTCCAGGATCGACATACAGGACAGAAGATTGGAGCCGGGAATGAATCGGGAAGATTATATAATCTATCTCCATCGGTGGCATGTACTTCTATTGCTTCTCAAGACCCTACACATCAACTTTTAGGTCACCCTAGCCTTAATAAAATGTGTCTTTTAGTTCCTAATGTTTCTAAGATTTCACCTTTTAAATGTCAGTCCTATCAATTAGGCAAACATACTCATAGTACTTATTCTCAACGAGTACATAAAAGTGTTGCATCACCTTTTGCTTTAGTTCACTCTAATATTTGGGGTCCTGGTCATGTGAAGTCTACTTTAGGAAATTATTAATTTCTAACATTCATCTATGTTTTCTCACGATGCACTTGGTTATTTCTAATGAAAAATCGCTTAGATGTTTTCTGTATATTCCAAGAGTTTTAGGCTGAAATTAAAAACTAGTTTAACACTTCCATTAAAATTTTACGCCCTGATAATGCTCGTAAATATATGTCATCCCAATTTCAATATTTTTTAATATCACAGAGAATTGTTCACCAATCACCATGTGCTCATACACCACAACAGAACAGTGTTATTGAACGGAAAAATCGTCATTTAGTTGAAATTGCACGGGCTCTTTTACTTCACCATAATTTACCTTCTCATTTTTGGGGTGATGTTCTCCTCACAGCATGTCACCTTATCAAATAAATGCCTTCACCGATCCTTCAAGATCATATTCCATACTCTATCTTGAATCTGAAATATGATCTCTACCTCATTCCTCTTCGTGTTTTTGGTTGCACATGCTTTGTTCGTGATCTTAGTCCATATAAATACAAACTTTCCACCAAATCTATGAAATGTGTTTTTCTAGGCTACTCACATATACAAAAGGGATATCGTTGTTTTTACCCTCAACTTCAAGATACATTGTTTCCTCTAATGTTACACTCTTTGAAGGTTCCCCTTTTTTCTTTTCCTCTATGTCACCCGATGAGATTTGTAATTTAGAAGTTAGAGATATCCCTTATGTCATCCCCAATCCCACTAAACCTCCATTGTAGGTCTACCAGGGACAGGAACCCCGTCGATCAGAAGTTAGAGATGATATTGATCCATCAGCACCATCTCCTGCTCAACTGTTCCTCCAGGTACGTCACTTGAACTTGACCTTCCAATAGCATTACAAAAAGGTATTCGATCTCATAATCCAAAAACCTAAATATGGTTGTGTTTTAAATTATGATAGTCTTTCTACTTCCTATGTTTATTTTGTGTCTTCTTTGGATTATGTGGCTATTCCTAAGTCTACAGGTGAAGCTATGACTAATCCCAATTGGCATCAGGCGATGGTGGAAGAAATAGTTGCATTGCATTCAAATAAGACTTGAGACATTGTTACTTTACCTTCAGACAAAACTCATGTGGGATGACGATGGTTTTATATAGTGAAAGTTCTAGCATATGCTCAAATTGATCGTTTCAAAGCTTATTTAGTAGCCAAGTGATACACACAGATATTTGGCCTTGATTATGGTGACACTTTTTCTCCTGTGGCCAAGATTAGTTCAGTATGTCTCTTCCTTGCAATGGTTGACATTAATCATTGTTTTCTTCATTATTTGGGCATTAAACATGCCTTTATACACGGAGAACTAGAGGAGGAACTGTATATGGATCGACATCCAAGTTTTATTAGGCTGAAACAATCACCACGTAGTCGGTTGGTCATTTCGGCTCTGCCTTGATACAGATTGGTATGACTATATGTGAAGCAGATCACTCTACTTTCTTTTTTCATTCCTCAAATTCTAGTGCATATTTCTAGTGGTCTATGTTATTGACATTTTTACCACTAGAGACGATACAGAGGGTATTCAGTGACTCAAAACTTATCTTTTCAAAAACCTTCAGACAAAAGATTAGGGGTCCACTAAGATACTTCTTAGGTAATGAAGTTGCTCAATCCTCATCAGGCATTGGAATTAACCAACGTAAGTATGCATTAGACATTCTAGCTGAAACTTGTATGCTTGACTGTCATCTGATTGATACTCGTATGGATCCCTACGTCAAGCTTCTTTCGGGTCAGGGGGAGCTGTTGAAAGACCCGGGAAGATATCGACGTCTAGTGAGTAGACTCAATTATCTTACCGTCACCGGACCAGATATTAATTTTGCAGTGAGCATTGTGATCCAATTCCTGAGTGCTCCTTGTGATACTCATTAGAATGCAGTTATTCGGATTCTCGGTATATAAAGAATGCACCCGGAAAAGGCCTACTATATGAAGATAATGGTGATGCTAAAATCACTTATTATTCAAATGCAAACTGGGTAGGATCACCATCGAATAGGAGATCCACTTATATTGTGTTCTTATTGGAGGAAATATGATCTCATGGAGGAGCAAGAAACAAAACACATTTGCATTATCTAGTGTTGAAGCTCAATATCATATTATGGTAGTAGCCTCAAAGGAACTTGCTTGGATTAATATTTTTCTCAAATAACTTAGGTTGGGAGACCTTCATGCCATAAAACTCATATGCGACAAGCAAGCGACACTCCATATTGCATCCAATCCGGTTTTCCATGAACGGATCAAACATATAGAAATAGACTATCACTATATAAGAGACAAGGTATTGTCAGGAGAAATAACCACAAAATTTGTCAAATCTGAAGATCAATTGGCTAATATGTTTACCAAGTATCTCAAGGGTTCTTGAGTTATTTATATTTGTAACAAGCTTGGATCATACAATATATAAGATCCAGCTTGAGGGAGAGTGTTAAGAATTTGTTATCAATCAATTAGTTTTATTGATATTTAATTAGTCATAAGTGTAATTATATTATTACCTATTGTGTATAACCATATTTGCATATAAATATAAAACATGTCTGATCATATTCAACATACAGAAATACAATAACAATAATCATCAACATCAATATCATCATTTTCATCTTCATTGGTATCTTGACTATCATCATCAAAATCTTTTCCACGTGAAACACCTTCTTTATCTTTAACCAAAGTTGGATTGTTTGAAGTTCCACTTAAACCTAATTCAACAATTCCACCAGCATCACGTTTTATAACATTAGTAACAACAACATCAGCTTACATAATATTATTGATAATAGCATCATCTTGCTCAGCATTAACTTCAATTTGAACATTTTCTTCATTAGGATTTCTAGTTATCCATTCATCATCTGAATGAATATCTTCAAAGGGAATTGGCTTCTCCATTTTCTCACAACATGTTCAAAGTTGCTTCTATTTTCTCTCTTGCCTCTACTAGATGGGGAAATGTCTTAGCCCCAGCTAATCTTTCCTAAGAAAGGGATACTTTGAAAGGGAAGACTGAAGCCATGGAGTTGAAGTTCCTTAATCTCCAAAAGGAACTTATGTGCGTTAAGAAGAAGCAAGAACTTTCAACTCTTTGAAAGAGGCTCTGAAAATACATGGTTCTCCTTCTAGCATATCCTCTTATGTAAACAAGCTTGAGAGTTCTCTTCAGGATGAAAATAAGCGGCATAAGGCAAATTCTATTGAGGAGAAGACTCATTAGGTGGAAAAGCATTGGAAAGCCCTTCTTCAGGAAACCGAAGCCAATGAAAAGTCCTTTAAAGCCCTCTAAGATGATATCTCTAATCTGAAATGGGTGCTCTGTGATTCTCTTGAGTGGACAATGCGAGACGTACTCAGAGTCTGTGAGGGAGTTATGGAGTAGGCGAAGAGGTTCTGCCCTGATGTTGTAATTTCTATCGAGGCGTTGGATCCATTCAAATATGCTCCTGGGGTGACTCAAAGATGTTTTCTGGGTGTCGGCTTTAGATGTTTAGGCTTCATTTTTACTTCTTCGTACTGCTTGTTATTTCTTGCAATATTTCTCAGGCTTTGTGCCCTAGGGTGTAACGGTTTTTTATATTTAATGGATACATTTTACATTTAAGATTCAAGTGCCATTCTCTTTAAAACTTTGCGTTTGTCTTTGCTTGATCATTACAGTTGCGTACAAATTATAGTAACTTTAGAGCATGCTCTTATACCTTGAAAAGTATTTATTTAGTTTAGAGTTCAGGTCAGACCATCGGTACTCATCGTCTATGGCAAGATGTCTATTTTAGGCGTGAGAGCCTTAATTTATTGCTTTAAAATAGAAATAATATATTTTATTGGAACAAAATGGAAAATGTGCTTAATGAATTTTATTGCTCTTTGCAACTCGGTGCATTAAATAATGTTAGCCACCAATCTTGGTTTTTGTACTTGTTCATTGTGTTTAGCATATGTTGTAGTACTTTATTGATTTGTATGTTGAGTTAAGCGAACTGCTTGCGTTCTCCGGGGTGAGGCTTGGGTGAGGCGTAGTTGACAACATATGGCAGTACTTTTTAGTGTACTCTGTGTCATAGAGGATTGTTCCCTGTACAAGGGTAGGATCCGCGTCCCTTCCCCCGAGGCTTGGCTCTAATCGAGGTGTACGTCTCTGGGATCTACCATATATGCCCTTGTATTAGCTATATTCGATGGGGTGCACCAGCTACGTAGAAACGTGTTTAATATGCCTTGGATGAGAGTTCGCACGAGATATGCGTTCAGAATTGCATAAATACATTAAGCCTGTATCGAATATCCAATAGGGCATGGAATATGCTTAAGTTGTATCAGGATTGCATAGATGCGTTTAGTCTGTATCATATGCACATAAATGCAGGTAGTGCGCTTGAGTCATGTTAGAATTGTGAAAAATTGTTTAGTCTATATAAAAAATGCAACTAAACAAGAAATACGCTTAAGATATATCATAATTGCATAAATGTGTGTAGTCTGTATCGTACCCATATTCATACAGATATGTGTTAAGTCTGTATCGGGTACAACAATGAATTGAATTCGTTACAAATAAACAATGAAATTGTTGGGTAGATAAACCTTCAAAGGTGACTCCGATATGGATGGATGGTACCCAAGGTCACTAATCTTTGTCCCTTCCCGACGGTACTAGGTTAAGTGTACTTCACACTTATGAGTGCCTTTTTTTGTTGAATGGGGCCCCAAGGTTCCAAACTTTGTGTTTGTTTGTCGATTATTTGATAATCGGCCTCTCTTGGGATGTAACTTAAGGGAAACTATTGAAACTTAAGGCTCATTGAACTGCTTTGTCTAATGATTCGGTTAAGCAATTTTTCAACCATAAGGGGGCTCATCTTCTCGAATCTCGTCTTACTTCGGAACGGGTATATAACTCAAGTGACCGGTAGGGATGTGTCGCAACGTGAAAAACAACCGGAAGAAAAACAGAGTTGCCATCAAACTTTATTTATCCCAACGGGGAAAGGAAAACATCGAAAAAATCTCAAAAGGGAGAAGACATAGTCTCGCAACCAAATCTTGGGTTCGAGAATCAATTACGCGAGAGGTAGTTATTAGCACCCCCTCACGTCCGTTGTACTCAACAGGATCCACTCTTGTTGTTCTAATCAAAGGGTGTATTAATCTAAAGCCTACTGCTAAATGGAAATTAAACAAAAGGTGACTCGATAGGACTTCGCTATCCTAGGCCTACGTATTCCCTCGTGCAATGGAAAAGTCAGAGTCAACGTAGTTCGGAGGACTACAGGTGATTGGGGGATTATGCTCGCCAAGACTTCGTCGTCTTGTGCCTACGTATCCTCACTCGGACGAGAATGTAGAAGTCGGAGCAGTCGTAGTTCGACCTACCACTGGTTGGTTGGTATCTTTTATAAGCGACGCTAAGCTCACGTTCCAGCAGTTAGGGTCGATGTCTGTTTGCGGTAGAACGGAGGTAACATGCCCCTTCTGAAAAAAGGTTTAGGAGGAAATCCCGAAGGACAAAATGATTTGCGTTTTGTTTAAGGATTTTAGAGAAGTTGGTTGGCTTTGTTTGTGACGTGTATCGCACTAAAGTCTATGACATAGGAGCGAGTACTTCGCGCTAACGATCCAAACTTTTCGCGTACAAAGTACCCTAAGATGAGGTTAGAAATGCATCCTCTCATCTTTTCCCATGTGCTTTAGACTCGTGACGCACTATGCACATCGCATTTATTAAGTGTTTTGATTTTGTTTTGAGATGAGAAGAAAGAGATTCAAGGGATAAAATAAAAATCTAAGGGAGACTCGGTCCTAGATGTTGTCATGCCAAATGGTCATATAGTTGAGGTTGAAAGGGAGACTCTTATCCTAGAAGTTATCCTATAATAGTTTAAACCTAGGATCTAATTATCTATCTTAATTTGATTTACCGAAAATAAATGTTGAAATTTCACAAGTAACTAGCGAGAAAATTCGATCAAGACCTAACCGTAACCAATATTCAAATTAACATCGAGACGAGTTCAAAAACATCTGGCTTAGAATTAAGGTTAATATTAAAGATAATGTCAAATTTTAAATAGGAATCAAAACTTAAATAGAAATAATACCTTAAAAAATAATAGTAAACTAAGACTAATTATGTTTGTAATCAAAGCGTAAATCCTAATTAATATTGACCTCTCTCCATTAAAATTTGTTTTAAAAGAAATAAATTTAAGGAATAACCCAATTAAAATTTTAGAAACAACTATTCGCTTAAAGATATAGAAATCGCAAGGCAAATAAGACAATAAAATTGAGGTTAAAAATTTGACAAATCTCTTGAAATTAAAAGTCAAAATATAAACCATTAGTCATTATAAATCTATGAGAAAGGATAGTTATAAAGGTAGAAAAGAGTAATGCAAGATTATTTTTTAGGTGTAGTAAAAATATGTAAAGAAATTTTGATGTGACTGTGAGTTCATACGTGTGAAAGAGATTAGTGAGGGTTTTTATGTCCAATGATTTTTTATGAAGAGAATTTAGGTTAGTTGATTTGTGAACTGTTAATATCAATACAAACAAATCAAATCATAATAATAATAGTAATGCGCAAATTTAAAAAGAAAAACCATCAGATAATTATCATCATATGGTTGGAAAAAAACTAAATTAAAGTAAAATTAAAGAATTGTAAAAATTTTGACACCTTTTAAACTCTTCAAAACTTTTGTGTGCAAAACCCTGTGTAATTGTGTCAGTGAGAGTGTCTGAAAAATTATGAGAAGAAAAGACTTTATTTTTAAGAAAAATTAGAGTTAATTAAAAAAGGAAGAAATTAATTTGATCAATAAAATTAATCAAAAGCCCAAAAATCACTTTTAATTGATTTTGATTGTGTGACTTATTGTATCAATCATATTGATTCTTTCTAAAATTAAAAATATTAAAAAAAGAACAAAATCTTTTCCAATATTTTTTATTTTATGATTTTTTTTGGATATTTTTATGAATAATATGAAAAAAGTGGAAAAACAATATTTAAAAAAATACCTTAAATAAAATACGGAATTAATAATTAAATAAAAAAACTACTTTTGTGATTTTTTTTTGTGAAAATAGGAAAGTTAGAATAAAAATAAAAGAGAAAAACACAAAAAGTTTAATTAATGAAGAAAGAAATCAATTTGATCAATAAAAATAATCAAAATGCCAAAAATCAATTTTAATTGATTTTGATTTTTTGATTTATTGTATCAATCATATTGATTTTTTCGAAAATTAAAAATATTGTAAAAAAAACAAAATCTTTTCCAATATTTTTTAGTTTATGATTTTTTTGGATGTTTTTACGAATAATATGGAAAAAGTGAAAAAAAAAATAGTATTTAAAAAAATACCTTAAATAAAATTCGAAATTAATAATTAAATAATAAAAAAAAACTATTTTTGTGATTTTTTATGAAAATAGAAAAGTTAGAATAAAAATAAAAGAGAAAAAACACAAAAAGTGAAGAAGGTGAGATTCAAACTCGCAACCTTTCACACTCACAACTCCTTACACATGGCCTCTTGTTAATTTTGTCATTTTGTTCATTTGAAAAAAAGTGGCACTAGAAACCATGTAAAGCGTGGGCAAAATTTGGGGTACGACACTAATTATCTTACATATTTAGACAAAAATGTAAAAATAATCGGAACCCAAATAAATAAAAGTCGAACGCCCAAGTGCTCAAAAAAATAAATCGAGTACACCAAAATGATCAGCACAAAATATACGACTCAGAAAAAATACAGCATTTGGTCAAATTTTAAAATAATTTTTGACCCGTTAAAATGCTCAAACTAATTTAAATGCAATGAAAAATGTTCAAAAAATTAAAACGAACACATCAGGTTAAATTGCGCGAAACGTAGATCAATATAATTGATGTCTGCAAGCTTGATTTTAAAATTTCTCGTCCACCGATTTTACGCGCTGTTGAGATTCAGTTTGACCGTTTTGTCTGTAACTCTGAGAAATTATTCTTGTGACCTTTTAGGCACTATGCGAAATAAAATGTGTGTTATGCAAAGTAAAAATAAAGTTGGATGAATGAAAAACTTAAAAATTAAAATGCTCGAACAAAATCATGACTGAATAACCACACTTGACTTGAAACCGAAATTTTTGCCCTTGAGTGCATACTGATCCTCTTGAGAAATCATGACGAAGACGACCTTGATATCTGATGAACCTCGATAAAGAAGTTAATCATGACATTGAGAACTCATTTGTTATCTCAACTTGAGTGCGATAGCCAAATCTATGAATAGGAAAAACTCAAATCACAGGAAAATGCATTGATCTCATGTCTTTAGGAGCTCAATGAATGAAAGGTTATGCCCTAATGGGAAATGTACATGAACGTGAAACACAAGCCAGTTGTGGTTAAAAATAAGAGGGAAAATTTTGGGGTGCAACAGGATGATACTCTGCATATAGGCAATCCAGTCTTGCAGTTGACCCTCTTTGGACCTAGTAGGAAGGTCAGATGAAGATGACATTCTTCGAGAGAACCATCTTACTTATCTTGTGTGGGAGGAGGTTTGACAACACACCCTTTCTAGTCTTTCCTTTGGGATAGAGATGTTGATCGGAAGCTAGGGATTATGATCAACTGGTTAATTAACAATTAGAATCTGGGGTGTCTTCTCTCTGATTGCATGGTCGGCTAACCTCATTTATCTTAGTTTTTTCGATCACATTGTATTTGGGGCCTATTCTTCTTAATGTTAATTACTCCATAATAGTGGTGACGGGGCAGTTCATTAGTAGGTCATCGTTGGAATCAAATGTCATCCCAGGGGTTATTAGCCTAATCGATATGGAAATGGAGTATTTGAATCACCTTGTTTCACTCTAGCTTACTTGGCTTGGCTTGCTGATATTTTAGATGAAGGTATGAGATTCTTTAGTACTCATAGTGGGCACTCTGGTTATTATTTTATCCCCAATGTTAACTATGAACTTATATTATCTTGAAGACACAACTTCGATAAACGTGTCGATAAGAGGGAAAAGTAAGGCCGACATTAGGTCAGAAGATGGATCGCGAAACTTTGGCGCAACCTTCATGGGAATCACCTTCAAACCCCGACATAACTCTAAATTTGGGTCTGAGACTCTCCATTTTTTATTTTATAGAGTTCCCAAGGAAATCGAAAATATAAGCCTAATGAATCATGATAGAAAATGTGATAACCCAAACCGGCAGTAGTGTATTTTCGCGTTTGCATATGATTGCTCTCGATTTCGAGATCTATGAATTTTTTGCATGGTGATAATGGAAGCCGGTTGTAGATATGTGGAGTATTTGAAAATCAAAAGTCAATTTGTTCATAATTCAGTAACCTAAGGAGGTTACAAACCAGTGAATCAAAGATGTGGATATGAACCATAAGAATCTAGATCTAGAACTTCTGAGTTTGTTCGAAAGTGCTTTCAAAGCGAACATGGTTTTTATGGAAAATGTAGGAATCAAAAGTCAATTCCCAGAGATGGGTCCAATGTTCCGTCTAGGAAATAGAAATTGATGCTTTAGCACCGCTTAGGAAGCAGAGATAGAAATAGTGGAATAAATGGTGATCATAAACGCAGGCTTCGGTCTCCATTAAGGTGCAGGATGGATCTATATAGTTAGCACTCCAATGCACAAGTTAGTTCAAAACTCAAGATGAGTATAATGAAGGTGGAGAACCTAGATTATACCTTGCCCTTAGTATGTGGACTATTTTTATACTTTGAGTCGAATAAAGTGGATTTGAGATGGATTGAGCATTTTTCCGGTCTAGGACAAAAATGATATGCTAAAAGTGTTAAATAATGATTAGTTGTTCAAGACACAAGGATACTATTTGATATGGTAAAGTAAAAAATATTATTTTGAAAGAGAATTAAAAAGTTTGGAACTTTTAATTATCATTTTAAAGAAGAGTAAATGTACATCATATTATCTTCTTTTTTTAACAATTTAATTAACATGACGTAACTTTTCCCCATTGATTAGTTTTTATGAATTGTATTATTTTCCTCTTCATTATATTCCCTTGTTTATTATACTCTTTCTTCTTTTTGATAATGTCAAAAGGTGGGAGAATTGGTAGGGTAGGTTTTGTTCTTGTTCATGATATTTTCAGGGGGGAGTCTTAAATTGCAAAATAAATGGGGAGATATAAAAGATAGGGAGATTTTCTATTTGCGGTAAAAATTGCAAGATTCAAAATATTAAAGCAACTCATTGATGAATAAGAAAATTTCAAATGGTGCTTGTCATCATCAAAAAAGGGGAGATTGAAATTTTGTTCGTCTAATGGAAAGATGTCAGACACAATGTCTAAGACAATGTATATGACATTTTAAATGCGTAGCATACATAATAAAAGCAAAACATAAATAATATAGGAATTGCTGACCTAGTTCGGTGCAAAATGTGTTAACCTAATGAAAGGAAATTTACTCTTAATAGTCAGAAGTACAAATCAGACTTAGTTGAATTCTCCAAGTTCAAAGTCTCTTTTGCTAATACTACCCATGAATTTCTATTTAGGACTCCCTATAGAAAAAACTTCACTTCTAATAGTCAAAAGTATAATTGGTCTTATCTGAACTCACTTTGTTCAATGTCGCTTTCTTAATACTACCCCTGAAGATTTGATCAGGGCTCCTTCTAAATTTGTGACACCTCTCACTTTTACTTGATCATTCTCCCAAATTTTCATTTAATTACAAATATGAAAGATGAGATTTTAATACAACTCAAAAATCTATTCGAGTAATTTTGAAATAATGCCCAAGAACAGGTTGTACAAATTAGAAAAATAAGACTCAACTAAAACTCTCCTATAAAGTATATATTTTCTCTAAAGTTATAAGTCTTTACAAAGGAGATTTATTCCTTTTATAGCCACCATGATCCATCTACAAAGCCCACTAGGGTTTTGATCTTGAAAACGGTTGATCCTCCAAAAGGCGCAAGAATTAATCTTCAATACTTTGATTGAAAAGATTGATTGATTAAATCTTGAACAAAACAAAAATCTTCAAATTTAATCTTGCCAAAAGAGATTCTAATTAGAAGCTTACATTATCCAAAATACGCACAAATAATTCAAATCTTTATAATGAGGATTGAGATCCTTGATTGATATAAATCTTGAATAAATCTGATTCAAGTTAAATCTTTCCTAAATGCAAAAATGACATATACAATCCAAAACAATTTTGATTTTGATTGTATATAAAGGGAACATTTCACCAGAAGTGCAATAATTATCTCAAGATACTTGTGCACGAAGAAAACCAAAATGAGACAAAATATCTCACATAACACGAAACATTTTTCTTGACATCTTTCTGTTGGAACAAGTTTGGTTCTGCATCTACTATCCTTAAGTTTTTCTACATCTTTCTATTGGAACAATTTTGTACTCTAACAGTTTATTGAGTGTGCAAAATCTGAACAAGCCAAAAACTAAATGAAGCAGACTCTGAGCAAGCTAGAAGCTAGGTAAAACATAATCTGAACTAGACAGGTCTAGAATAGAGAAAAGTCTGAACAACTCAAAAGATAGATAAAATTAAATATAAATAAGTCAGAAGCTAGAGAAAGTAGACTCTGAAAAAGTCAGACGCTGAACAAAATAGACTTTGGACTCTGGATAGAGAGACTCTAGACTCTGGATAGAAAGAGACTTTAGACTCCAGATAGAGACGGACTTTGGACTCTTGGAAACATCGATCTATGAACCAAGGAAGAATTCAAAGACGTTTTAAACTGATAGTCAACACTGAATATTTCAGTCAACGCTTCTGAAGTAATCAAACCAGATGCACTTTGATACAGTTCAGCCTCATTTTTACTAGACTCTGAAGTTTATCCTCAAGGAACTAAATTTTGATAAATCTTAAAAACATATCTTATATGAAGCCAATGATTTAGAGAAAATGACTAAATGAATATTCTACAAAATAGTACAACTTGAGCAGCGGAATCAAAAGGATTATATTACAAACGGCTATAAAAGGTTTCCTCTCCACTATACATGATTTTTTGATGAAACCCATACCAACTATTACAGTTGTGGATTTGAAGAAGTTACAAATTCTATCCTCCAATGGTATTATTTTTCATCTATATAAAGAGGACAAAGAAATTGTGAAAATTGAGAAATATTGAACAAGAAAAAGTGCTTTTGTAAAGAACTTAAATGCTGAAAGATTTTCAATAGAGAAAATCAATTCTGAGAAAGAGAAAATAGAGAAAAACACTTAGAACTTTATTTCATATATTCTTAAGTGCAAATTCTGATTATCATTATGTGTCTCTACTTATTTAGAAGCAACTTTGTAAACACAAATCTTGTATTTAACAATTGTTAAATTCCTTGAGGGACTAAGTTATAGTCTGAAGCCTCAATAAGTCATTGACGGGTAGTCTTTGACTTGTAATTCCTTAAGGGACTAACTATAGTTAGAATCCTTGAGTAGTCATTAACAGGTAGTCTTTGATATTGTAATCAGTTTTATCATTGGATTAACTCCTGTTGAGAAGGAAAAAATCACTTTGGTGAGTGGACTGAATAAACCTCGTTAACGGTGAACCAGGATAAAAATATCTTGTCATCTTTATCATTGTTGCTATTGTTTTTGGGTCACAAAAAATCATCATAATTGAAACCCAATTCAATAGTCCCCCCCCCCCCTCATTCATTCTTGTGTTTCCTGGACCTTTAATTGGCATCAGAGCTCTTGTTGTGGTATTGGCAACTTTGTGTCAAACACTTAACCATGTCAGATAAAGATCATGTTTTTGAAACACATAATGCCGTATGCAAGTAATGATAAATATCATTATTCTGCCAAACCTCCAACCTTTGATGGAGAAAAGTTTGACTATTGGAAAGATAGAATCAAAAGTTTCTTCATATGTTGTGATGCAGATCTATGGGATATGGCAATAGATGGTTACACACATCCTATATATGAAAATAGTACAAACCTTGAAAGAAGACAAATAAATAAGCAACAAAAGAAGGATTACAAGAATCATCATAGATCCAAAACTATATTATTGATTGCTTTTTCCTATTTAGAGTATGAAAAGATTACGAATAGAGACTTTGTTAAGTCTATATTTTATTCTCTGAAAATGACTCATTGAGGAGATGAGCAAGTTAAGGAAACTAAAGCTTTAACTTTAATACAGAAATATGAAGCCTTCAAAATGGAAGAGAATGAAATGATTGAGGAGATGTTCTCATTGTAGCGGGAAAATTTGAGATTAAGTTATTGATTAACTTAACTCATAAAGCAAGAGTCGCCACCGCACTTTTATTTTTCCAAAGGAATGGGGAAAAGAACGAACAAAACCCACAAAATTTTTAAAACGAAACTAATAAAACAAAAAGACAAAGGGTAAGGGGGTTCGTTATATAATGGGAAGGTGTTAGCACTCAAAACATCTAAAGTAATCTATAGGAACCTCTTGAAAATTTAAGTTTGGCTTAAAAATGGTTGTTTGCAAAAGATCGGGGAGATGAGAAGAGAAATACTTTTTAGGGTTTTTGGTGTTTGACAAGACTTTATGAGTCTCATGCCTACGTACCTACAAAGTGAAATGGAGGATCAAAACCTCATAGTTCATGGTAAAAATAACAAAAGAGTTTGTTTGATTAATTTTAAATGGAAAAGATAAGTTGTCATTTTAAGGAGAAAACTCAACTAGTCACCCACAAGCATATGAAAATGGACATTTGCATCACTATTGAGAAGGGTTCCAACTTGGATTGAAAGCAACAAGTATTCCACTAACTCTCTCAAGTGGAAAAGAATCAACATTAAACATAACTATGGATATAGGAGAATTACATATCAAATATGAAAATGGCTCATGTCTAAACCTTGAGAAAAAGATTTAAAAGAAAAATGCAAAAAGGACACAAAATGGTTTGAATGAGTTGTGTATTTTTTATGTATTTTGATATGCTTAAAATAAATTAGCATTTATTTAAGAAAAATATTTCTAAAATCACTTAACAAAGTCAAGGTTTACTTGGAAAGTGGTTCAAGTTTGAAAATAAGAAGGTTTTGAAAAAGGGAGAAGATTTTGAAAATTAAAGAAGGGGAGGAGATGAAGTGGCTACCCTAATGCATAAAGTAAAAGCAAGGAAAGGAAAGATCTAACCAAGATAGCAAGCTTTGACACAGGTCAAACCAAAAACTCGCATCCTTCGGATTAATAAATAAGCAACAAATGAGCAAAGCATAAACCAAGTCTTCAAAGTGGTCAACTCAAGATCAAAGGTATCAGATGAATTCCAAGGTCTCAAATCACAATTAAAAGCATAGGATCAAGAACATAAATCTAAGTCCATAAGTCCAACATCCAAGCAAGAGATAGTAACCAATTATTCAAGGAAACAATTAAATCTATTAATGGTTTTGCCTTTATTAATTTCTCAAAAGAAAAGAGAAAAGTCCAAGTGGACAAAAGGAAAAAGGCATAAACATAAATAAATATATATATATATATATATATATATATATATATATATATATATATATATATATATATATATATATATATATATATATATATATATATATATATATATATATATATATATATATATATATATATATATATATATATATATATATATATATATATATATATATATATATATATATATATATATATATATATATATATATATATATATATATATATATATATATATATGGAGCAAGAAATTAAATAACATAAAAATAAATGGCATAAATTAAATGTTAGCACAATTATATGGTTAGTATAAGTGTTAGAGTTAATAATCCGATTTGGGACAAATTTAGTATTATGTTAAGAAATCGTAGCATAATCTATAAGAAAAATCATACTATGGGAGGTCAGTCAATAACAATTTATGTACCATACATGTTAGAGATATGATAGAGATCATACTCCTAAGACATGTAGCACAAGTAAAAACCAATGAAGGATTAAGCACTAAGGCAAGGAGATTGGTCCATTACATCAATCAATCCTTCATGACACTTGGGACAAACTTATGTATCAATCCAAAGTACCTCCGATAATCAATGATCAATCAAATAGTAGATTTGAAATGATGAAAGTTCATCAAGCATCAATCCAAACCTCATGAACAAGATGGAAAACAAATAATCCAATTGATCAAGAGAAAAGAAAAAGGAAGAAAGAAAGAGAAGGAAAGATGAAGAGACGACCATATTGAATCAAGACTCAAGATCACTTTATCATCAATTCAATCACCTTTCTTGGTGCATTAAGGCAATAAACCTATCATTAACCAAAGCACCAAAAATGAATCAGATGATTCATTTAAATATAGACTTGAATTGATGAAGGTTCATCCTACCTCATCAACACCCAAAGTCCATTGAAATTGAAGAGAAACTTGATCAACAAGTTATGATCCAATGATACAACCAGCAAGAAAATCAAAATACAATAAAATGCAATTAAAATGCACAAAATGATTTTTAAAATGAAAATAAAAGAGAAAGAGGTATCTAAACTAAAATTAAATAATAAAAAAAATTACAAGTCAGAAACAACTCAAGAATCATATATAAAATTTTGGAGAAATTAAAAATGCATAAAAGTAATTTTAAACTATTTAAAAATGCATGAAAAATGAGAAAAATAATGAAAAATAGCAAATGATGAAATAAAAATATGGAAAATAGCTCATAAAATATAAAATATTTTTAGAAAACTTTGAAAAAGAAATGGAGTGAAAAATGTTAATGGGTCTATTTTTAATAAAATTTTGAAATTAAATGAGAAAATGAAAATAAATAAAATGAAATGAAAAGCTAGAAAAAACCACAGCCATTGGATCTGCGTTGACTAACCAAAGTATGCGCATCAAGAGATCCAGATCTGCGGTGCATGGTGGATTTTAAGGTGAAAAACACGTTTGATCAATAAAATCTGTGAACCATTGGATCTACATCGACTGGCCAAAGTAAGTGCATCTGAAAGTCCATACCCAAAGGCACAAAGTGGAAATTAAGTGAAATAATGCATCCGATCCATTTTAAACTTAAAATAAACTTCAGCCACCTTCTAATCTCCGATCATCTTCTTCAGTTACTCATCATTGGGGTTTTGCCAAATGGTAACATTAGAGAATGAGACCACCGCCATTGTGATCGTTATCTCATCATGAATCCAACCATGTGTTTCACTTTCATTTACTGAAAGTGAGCATGGAGAATTTCAGAGAAAACTCAGCCAAAGAGAAAACACGAAAAGAGAAATTAAATGCCAAACAAGAACATGCAACACCAAATAAGTTATGGGAAACATTCAGGGAGGATTCGGCTACATTGTGGTAACTTATTTGAGTGAAAATGAAGCCTCAAACTACCTTGTCCAAATGTGATCAGAAGAGGTTGTAAGGTGGATATGGTCAGCATGATTCAATGATTCTTAGAGCTTGATTCTTTTTGCAGAAGCTTCAAATAAGTACGATAGAGCTAATGGAATCAAAAAATAAGGTTGAAATAGCTAAGAAATTGAAAATGAAATCACAAATTTTCAGAGTGAAGTGGGAGCTCGAGCAGGGGTTCTGGGGGCTTTCTAAGCTTGGTTTTCAGTGTAGATGAGTCTTATATTTATAGTTAAAGATAATGTAACTCATATGTGTGATAATTAGTTTGAAACCGTTTAAAATCATGAGCAAGCAAAGTGTGACAATCCTTGATCATGAAGTCAGCCAAAACGCAGATCATTCCAAATAGTTTTAGGTTATTTTTGCTCCTTGTGCATCCCTTAACATCACCAGGTCCTAATCGCGTGCATACATTGACTTGAAATGGAGAATTGGATTAATTTGCAAAATTGATCATGAACCAAAATTCAGTTTCAAGTAGCCATGTTCATAGCTAGGCCAAATGCAACCCACTCGTGCGTTTTGTGATTTTTCTTGAGCCAAATGATCTATTTATGGAGTAGAAAAAAATGCAAAAAGAATCAATCCAAAAGGATGCTTGAGGTTTAAATGGCATGACGTGGAATCAATCCAAAAAGAATCAATCCAAATGATCTATTTGTGCACAAGTGGCCTTCAAGATTTGAGGTCCTTAAAGCCTGAATTGATGTTTGATCTCTAAATCAAAGTTGTAAAGGACATCAAGAGAGATATTTGGCAAAAATAAGTGCCCATAAAATTTGAATATTGAAGGAGTTATGATCTTTGGAAGTTAGGCATGCCAAACTTGAACCTAGGCCAAAAATCTCTAAGTCCACAAAATGACCCATAATGTCTTCAAACTTTTGATGATCTTCCACGCACAATTGGCTCTTGAATTATGAAGATAAGTTGGAGAGGATATCAAGATGAGTCATTTTCTTAAAGAAAAATTCAAAAATGTGGAATTATGAAGGAGTTGCGGAGTCTTGAACTTAGGCTTGAAATGTTGACTTTTTTGGTCAAACTTCCTTGTACGAACTTGCAACCTTGGACTTTTTCTTGAATTTCAAGGTACCTTGATGATCATATAAACTCAAAATAATTTACTTTTAATTATCCTTTGATGGAGCTTGCAATGGCTTGAGGTAACTTGTTGATGAAGGCATGGAAATTAACACATGACCCTTTTGAGAATTTCTTGAGATACAAGACATTTAACCTTTGAGTTATCTATGATCATATGAATTTGAATGATGCTTCAGACTCCACGATTTGAGATTAGAGTTCGTGCTTTGATGAATAACCTTTGATAATCAATGGTTGACCATATTTTGACTTGAGGAACTCAAACCCTAGCTGTGGATGCAATCACTTGTTGCTCTTGATTCCAAACCCTACCTTGCAAAAGAAACAAAAGGATACAAGGCATACTTTTCTATATTGATTAGTGGTTAGTGAAATATATAGCATATAAGTACAAAAAAAATAAAGATACACAAAGAGGTGCTTAGTGTGAGGGCAAAGTGTCTCATACTTGGTTATACTTGTTTTAATGATGTTAAAACATATATAGTTAGAAAAGTGTACTTTGGACGGTATCATCGAGTAGCATATGCATCCGTTATTTTTCTAGTGTCAAACATTTGTCAAAATGAGTCTTGGTTCATATAGGAAAAACACTATATGTGTTTTATATGAGTTTGGTCATGTTGGTTGAGTTAGAGATGCATTAGGAACACTTAGGAGTAGCTAAACATATCAAAATCTGCATTTTTGCAAGTTCTGAGTCTTTGAGTCGACTCAAAGTTTGCTTAAGTTGACTCATGCAGAAGTTAATTTTCATGTTTTGCTCTCAGGAGAGCTTGCGTCGACCCTCCGGTCAGCTCATATTGTGTGCATTTATATTTTTCAAAATTGGGGTGCTTTGCATCGATGCATGGACATGTTCCGGTCGATGTAAAGAGTGTTCTTCTGCATAATCCTGAATTCGAGAGAGCTCAGGTCGACCCCCCCCCCCTTTGTTTTAGGTCGACCGCTCGCTCGTTTCTCATTAATTTTCAGTTATGTTTACCATTCAAAGTGATTGTTACGTTGGTTATTTGGTTATAGCTTTGCATATATATTGAGTTAGCTTGATCTACCTAAAACAACAAGAAAACTAAAAATATATGTAACACCCTTTTCTACCCCACGAATATTATGGCAAAATAATCGAATTTATCATAGTAAAATTTTAAACACTATAAAATCACCTCAAAGGGCATACATTTCTCAATAAATTCAAATACAGGTCAATGCTCAGTAAGCAACAGGTTTTCTCAAAATTACTCAAAAGTGCTCAAATGGCAGCGGAACTCAAAAAGGCAAATCCAAAGTTTTCCTTTCACCACAAGGAAATCAACATAACAAAAACTCAATAAAATATAGTTTGACTCAAAAGACCCCAACCCGATGTTAAACTATCAGAGCAAGACCCTCTAAGTCAACCACAATGGCCAACAACCCAAAAACTTCAAAAGTCCTCGACGGCATCCATGGATAAATCTGGTCATCTGCATGTTACCCACATGGAAGCAACATTCAAACAGGCAGGGTGAGCAAAACGATTCATAATAATCAATATAGGAATCAATATATAAAATGGCGTCATTTTTATATTCAACATCATCGTAATCATCAAGGAACGTCAAAGGCCACAACATTATAAGTTACATAAAAATGTCACATAAATGCAAATGCAACAAGATTCATGCATGTGGTACCAATCAACAAAATTTGATGGACACTAGGCCATCAACCCTCCATAGATCCACAACAGTAGGATCGATTCTACATGAGAACTGGAGCACAACAAAATACCTCACATATGCACAATGGCACTGAAACCACCAAAATCAAGGTCCTGAACCGATGTTCGGATGCATATGAATGCATGATGCACACGTCAATATCATCCTCATAATAAACTCATTAGGTGCATCATCATTCATCAAAATCATCGTAATAATCATGTTATCATATAATCATCAAAAACTCATGGAATCAACATCATAAATCACCATCATTACTCATAGGAATCATCATACAATCATGTATTAATCACATAGGAATCACAGTCATACTCATGGTAACTCATCAAAGAAATCGCAACATCAAGACAACACTGCACAAGATCATATTTCACGAAACTCTGCTACTTTCACTAGCAAGTTCGATGTGCGAGTCTGGGGTGAGTGTTCATCGTGCGAAGCTCGCGATTACAATAAATCGCTGTTATGCACCAACACCAAAACTAGATCAAAAACCTCTATGACTTCCTTCCCCAATGCCCCAAAAACATCCCTAAATCATTCTTAAGGTATTACAACAATAAATGCAAAAGATCTACAACTTAGTAGGCCAACGCCGTATCATATTTACGCCTCCAATTCCCATAAATCCTTACAACTACCCCACAGTCATTAGGGTTCTCAATATCAAATTACCCTACAGGGTTGAAACCTCAACAACAGGTTTTGGCCATGAAGGCCTAATTCCCTTTACTCTCAAATCAGCCTCGAACCTATCAGACCATCAGTTCAAATCCATATACGGTTAAAAACCTCAACAATAGATTTTGGCCACGTAGGCTTAATTCCCTCAAACCCAAAAACCTTTTAAACCCTTAAATCCGCTTTAAATACATTGAATCACATATTGAAAACGATGAAGGCAATACTCTCCATACCTTAATTGTCGACTCTAAGTCTTTCTCCTTGATTCTCGGAAACCCCGTGAAGCTTTTGCCACAATCCTCTTCCTCAGAGCTCTGGCCTCTATCTCTTCCCTTTTCACAGTCTAACAAGAATGAATCCTAATTTCCTCAAAATTCCTTTTTGTTAAACCTAACTTTGGGCCTTAAAATTGGGCTTTCCAACTTCACCCTCACTAACTCCTCAAATGTCCATTTTGCCCTTAATTCACTTATATTTATTTAAATTATAATAATACCAATATATTCATATTATATACTATTATTTAAATAAATAACTCAAAATCCATAATTTCCAATATTCACACCAACCACCGAAAATCACCAAAAATGCGAATATTCATATTTAAATAAATATTCCAAGAATTTGGGATGTTACAACTCTCCCCCGCTTAAAAGAATTTTCGCCCTCGAAAATTACCTCAATGAAACAGAGTCGGATACGACTCCCGCATCTGATCCTCACGCTCCCAAGTCAAACTCTCTCCAGCTGGTCCTCCCCAAAATACCTTTACCAAGGAAATCTCTTTACCTCGCAGTTGCTTCACTTCTCGTTTATCAATCTGTACTGACAATGCCTCAACAGTCAAATATTCTCTTGTACATCATCCATCTGAATCACATGTGACGGATCTGAAATGTACTTCCTCAACTGACACACATGAAACACATCATGCAAATTCGCAACTGACGGCAGTAAAGCAATCTGACATGCTACTTCTCCCACGCTTCCGCTGCGCCATTCTGATACGGACCAACAAAATGCGGTGTGAGATTTCAAGACTTCAAAGCTCGGCCAACACCAGTTACCGACGTAACTCTCAAAAACACGTGATCTCTTTCATGGAACTCAACTGCTTTCCTTCTCTTATCATGGTAACTCTTCTGACGACTCTGCGACGCTTTCATCTTTTCTTGGATCATCTTAATCTTTTCAATCGTATCTTGCATAATTTCAGGTCTGGGTACAACACTCTCGCCGGATTCATACCAACACAAAGGAGTCATACATCTCTTACCATACTATCATACCCCAAATTTGTCCTATCTACATATAGCCTTCATTTGTGTGTCTACCCACCAACAATTATCCAAAAATCAAAAAGTGTGTGCAGTTGTTGCTTAAGGTATCACAAGGTTGAATTGAATTGAGTTTCATGTGAATATGTCAGGGAAGTGATATATGCAATATTCATTTTTAGTTGGTTTCAACTTAATGTTAGTCAGACAAGGGTTTCATTCAAAGGCATCAAGGACAGGCTTTAAGACTAATCTGGTAGGTATGTCTGAGGATCCAATTAGGGTTTGTACCAGAACAAGTAAGCTATGTATGGGTCAGTTTTTCAGGATGTGCTAAATTCGAGTGTTTCATGGTTGAGAATTATCAAAATTCAGTTCATCTTTAAATTAGGGTTTGGTACAATGTTTTGAAGCCTATATATCAATTCATAATTATTTGATTTCAAGTCATTTGGCGCGCTCATCTGGTTTATAGTGGAGGTTTTGGTTTGCTGGTATTCAGGTGGTCAGCTTCAAATGGATCCATAGATTCAAGGTGTTAGTTTATTTCAAGTTCAGGGATATACTCATGCGTTATGTCATTTATCGGGGATCGATTTGAGTTATTATCAAGTGAAGAAGTCAAGAACGGAATTGATGTGAAATTTAAGTTTCAATTATGGTTCCGCCATGGTTCATTCAAGTTCAGGAAATAATGAGACAATTCCAAGTTTGGATCTAAACAACTAATGAGAGTACAAATAGCAAGTGAAGCTCAAAGTCCATTACAGCATCCAAGTAAGTCAGGATCATTAATTCAAAGACAAAAACTAAAAGCTTTGTTCAAGTCTAAATAAAATGCGTAAGGCCTAAGGTTATATTCAAGACATAAGCCTATTTTATTCATAAAAAAAGCCAAAATCCTACAAAGTCGAAGTCGATCATGCAAGTCCCTATTATAAGAGAAAATTTGCAACCAAAGAAAACTACAAGTAGTCATGAAAATAAGATCTCTACAAGGCATAACCAAGTAGCCACTTGATACATAAATTCAACACAAGCTACAATAGGCCCATCAACACATTCCCTATGTCAATAAATTCATTACAAAAAAAAATATAAAAAAGGATAATTAGTTCATATTATCTTAATCACAAAACAAAATTGACGCTTCATTTGAAGCACCACACGGCCCGCATCAAGTACTTCTAATTCTCAGCTCGCATACAGCAAAACGTTGCCACCAATGTCATCGCACAATCACGTTACACAGCAAGACCACTAATCCTCTCCCTTCATGAACAGCACAACATAAAGCCTTGTTTCGCGCGTCGTCCCAAAACCTGACCCCACCTACATCCCACCAACTGGTCATGCGCATACAGCCCGCAAATAAACGGCAACGTACGAAAACCTCATCAATAAAATGCAGCAACATAGCAACAATGTAAATCATCACCTCTCATCCTCACTCAATCTATTCCCATTATACTCTTCCAAACCCTCTATAAAATAGAACTCGCTTAACCCTCATTGGGGGAGCTTTGGAAAGTCGTTAAAACTAACCCTTCATCAATAACAATACCCAAAAAAGAGCCTCCACAAACTTCCATTAATTTCCATCAAGCCATCTCCAAATTACCACCAAACCTTCCTTTCCTCAACCTTGACCAAAACAAGAACCGAAAACCAATCTCACAGCTCCAACTCCTCTTTCTCAAGTCCATCCTTAAAACCCGAGCCAACAACAATACCCAACCCAAACAAATCACAGAAGAAGATGAAGAGATTTTATTAGTATTCTATGTTATATATTTTGGTTACTTTTGGTTATCTTTTCCTTATTGATTTTATTCATTTTTTATTATTTTCGGTCAATGACGAAACTCTAAGAATTATTATCAATCAAATTATTGATATATAGTAATTTATCCGAGACCACCTTCTTTTCTCATTCAATTTCTTCTTCATTTTTAATTTTATTTTTTCAATTATGAAGTCTTTTGATTCGTAAATGTCGATTTATCGAAGTGGATAACCTTCACAATGTCAAATCTATGGAAAATGACCATTTGGATCATTTTCTTTACTTTGGGATTGTGATAGGCTACCTTCGATTAATCGACATGAGTTTATGATTAAGACGAGATCCCACCCGTTTTTTAGTCTATGCGGTACGATTAAATTGGAGAATGGTACTCAATATCATTTCTCTATCTTGTTCTTAGCACGGATATTAATTCACGCGACCTCCTATAGTTCGAGTTTCATAATAAGTCGAGCTATGATGGTTTAGCGTTACATTTCGTCCCGATTCAATTCATAACAAACTAACCACTAACTTTATTTTCCGTCAATATACAATTGTTTTATTTTCAGTCAAAAATACTCTTGATTTAAATTCAGTCATTACATATGTGTTCATATTATTGTGGATATTATCTTGATATAATCTTGTGATATTATTCATAATTTTTCATATTCATATTATTCATCCCTTATTCATCCATATTCGAAAACACTTAATAAATGATCGAAATGCTAAAAGCCTAAATTGGTAGATTGTTGGATCATTGGACATTTTCAGGAACCCTAGCATGGAGTTATGCTCGACTTTTGCTCAAGGCTTAGTTTAGGACACATTGCACACACACGGTTTTCTCTTGGGCTACCTGACAATGAGACCTTTTATTTCGTGCAATCCTGTGTAATTTACATGTACCCCTGTCCCATTTCGATGTATGTTTCATATTTCTTTGATTATTGGTTTATCTTCTAGGAGCACCCATAGGGACTAGCATAGATCAAACTATTTTCAAACTAGTTCTTGATTCGTCATCGAGCCATTTTCAAACACCCCTCGTAAGTCAAGTGCTCGTCCGCATTTGCCATCAACCTATTGCACATACTTCATCGTGGTTTCGATATTGGGAGCACCCTTAGGGACTAGTATCATTTCTCACAACCTAACCCTTGATTCATCGTCAAGCCGGTTCCACTTTCAATCCAAACCCTCAAATTGTCGTCGAGCCATTTCTCAAACCATTTCCATTCCAACATGTTTTGCACGCGAATATAAGTCAAACCCTTGATCCAACATCAAGCGGATTTTCACAATCAATATCAATCAATTAACAACTATCTAACTCATTTTCAAGGTGTAAAGAGGGAGATTAAGCCTTTGATCTCTCTTTCAGTTGTTTGGATGCGAGTTATCTTACTTGTGTGTGAGCAATTGACGCCTCTAATAACATTTCCAGCTCAACAACGTTCAACCGTCATCTAATCACTCATCATTTCAAATACTATCCAAACACAATCTTCTTTTCAAGATGAAATAGTTAAGTCTTTGACTCACTCTCCCGATTACTTGAGCCCGAGGAGCCTTTCTTAAGCTTCGAGTAATTTCCGTATCCACTTCAAACCAATTCAACTTTGTCAACATGGTTGTTACCACGAACTACGGTTGCTCTGATTCTTCATTCTCGTCTGAATGTAAGATACGTAGGCACAAGATTACGATGATCTTGGCAAGCAAACTTTCATCTATCTCTGTTATTCCGTCTACCTTTCCTCCATCTTCCGTCTCCCTCATTCTTTTCCATAGTCGAACTACGACACTCTGATTTCTCATTCTCGTCCAAATAAGCATACATAGGCACAAGGGCCCCAATACTTGGCAAGCACCCTATCCTATAACCACCCTTTTCTCCTTATCGTCTCTATCCTTTTATAGTACCGTTTTCGCATTTATTATTGAGAAGAGAACAACTAAGCTTAGCTAACGCTCATCAAAATTCGAATTAAGAGGTTCCCATTGAGTATAACGGACGTGAGGGGTGTTAATACCTTCCCTTGCATAACCGACTCCCGAACCCGGAACATTAGGTTGCGACGACTGTGTTCCTTCCGTTTTTAAGAGGTTTTCTCAAAATTTTCATCTCCCGTTTATGCGGGATAAATAAAGTTCGGTAGCGACTCTGTCAAACCGCATATCCGCGCCTTTAGCGCGAGGGTCGTTTCTCCGAAATATCTATGTGATTTTTCGAGGTGCGGCACATACATTATCTAGCAACTAAGTCCAAAATGAATCTTCCCTTAATCCTTTTTAATCATCTTCGGAAAATAATTAGGGAAATAAGAAATGGTGGCACTAAAGTTAGAAAATATATTCTGATGACTTCTTGGCAAGTGTACCGATAAAATTGCAGTAATAAAATGGTCGAACCCACAAGGGTTGCGTTCGAACAAGACAAGATTTGTGAAAATTAAAGTAAAATAGTAAAGAGGGAGTGCAAGTTTCAGTGTGAAAAGTAATTAAACAAGAAAAACAATGTCACAAAGGTGGTCACATTGTGTTGTAGAATCCCTTATTCCTCTATTGCTGATGTTTAATTCCATGTATGAATTATCTAATCACTATAACCCCACGGGGGATTAACAAAACTGTTAAAGTTGATCCCTCACGAATTAACACATTAACCACTACTCGAAGCTTTCTATCCTTAGTCCGCCAGCGTAAGCAGGGTTAGGCGATGTATAGATCGTTAATTCTCTAAGCCACTATTCAGGGTCTCTTATTCTTATTCGACCAGCGTAAGTAGAATAGTTGCCCTAGGTCCAACACATAGGTTAAGAATTAGTAGTCCTTATGTGTCCAAAGTCATATTAACAGAGTATCTCAAATAAAAAGCATTAAGATTAAGTAACAACTGAATAGAATTATAGATCAAAGGTTCATACAAAGGTCAAATCAACATATAAGCCAACAATAGAAAAATAGGTTCATCATAACACAACTAACCTAAGAGAATTTAGCTACACATTGTTCAGAAACTAATACCACAATTGATAGATAAAAATAACATGAGATGGCCTTCAATAGCTTCAAATGCTCTAAAAATCTCCTTTTGTGATCCCAAACTCGTGCTTTAGTCTCCAAAATTTGTAACCCTTATCAAATAGTTAAAAATCCCCTTAAAAACACTCAGAACGGGTAGAACGCATCGGAAAAATCCCAGAAAAGCACTCATTGCGCACTTGATGCAACTTCTTCACATTTATTATGCACCCGATGGCGCATGATGGTGTGCATGATTGTTTCAGTAGCTGCGTGAAAATCACCCCTTTTGCACTATAATTTTCACTAAGTCTCATTCTTCCATACTTGGCTATTTTTCACTCATTCTTGGGTTTTTCTTCATCATTTTGGCTAATCTTTCGCTTGTTTTTTCCCTGATTCTTCGGCAAATTAGATGCAATGACGGACTATCATCAAAACTCCAAACTTGAATCTTTGCTAGTCTTCAAGAAACTCGCCTGCAATTGCATATTTCAATAGACAACAAGTCATACAATAACAATTGAACATCCCCATATGTTTATCATTACCTAACTATTACTCTGGCTTCCAACTTCCATTCGACAAATTCGGAAAACGTCCTCAACATTGACGAGTACCCAATCTTTGTCTCAACTCACTTAACTCGCTCAATGGATCGGGTTATCACTCAATCAACATAAAAAAAAAGTATACTTGGCTTGATCATGTTCTAATACAGTTTATCATAGAATTATAACACGCATATAAGAGGTCTGGTTGGGTTGTAACTTGGCTTACATTTGGGTAGGATATTTTTAGAAAATTAGGTTTAAACCTTTTCAGTTAGGTGCCTAGTTCTCCTTTTATTATCATATCCTTTTGTTCCTTCTTAACGATACTAGAGATTTGGTCGTTCTTTTTTTTTTCTCATCATTTTTTTGAAGAAGTGACTTTTTTCACTTAATTTCTCAAATTTTTAAAATTTTGACCACTTATCTCTAGTAGCACAACCCCAAACTTAAAACTTTGCTCACTCCCAAGAGAAAACCCAAACTTAATCTTTTTCATTCACTTTAATAACTTAGATTCTACCTAAATCCAAAGAGAGTGTGGAAAGAAAAGATCTTTCCAGTCAAATGGCTAAGAGTTGTAGGCTACGTCACTAAAAGAAAGGCTTAGGCTTAAAGTGGCTAGCAACAGGTGTTCCTAAGACTACATGTTGGCTACAAAGGCTCAAAGTTATAAACAAATAATTTGCCTTGGTGTGTGTCAATCAAACTAGAAAACTTAATCAGAAATAGATTAAATCGTATAAAGTAAAATTTCATAGATACAGTCTAAGAAAGAAAAAATGAACAGTGGAATTATTTGGGCTCAAACCTTATGAGATGAGGTATTTGAAGGTTGAGTACAAGTTAGTTGATTCTTTTCTCGTCATTTACCTTTAAGTCCTCGGTTGCTTTTTTTGTGATCAAGTCACTTTTGTTTATTTTCTTGGATCATGTGTTCATGCTAAAGTTAAACTTGAAAGTCTAAAGATAAAAACGGCTACAATCAAATTTATTAAGAATCATATAGATGCTCATGACAATGTTCTTCTTGAGTAGCTAATTTCTCTTTTAGTTGGTCTTGAATAAATAAAAGTGAATTCTGTATAACAAAACAAAAAACATCAATAATTGATGGGTTGCCTCCCATATAGCGCTTCTTTTCTGTCATTATCTTGATGGGCCATGTTCAAAACACGTTAGGCATAAGGGATGCCCTCACGCCAGTGAAAACTTCTTTTTCCATTCTTTTGTTAACTTCAGCACCTTTTTCTCTCAATCAGTAGCATGTCTCTAGATCCTCTGCATATGGTGTCCATTTATATGCATTAAACACTACCTACTCCTTATTAAACTTCAAAATAAATTCCTCAGTATCCACATCTATTTTTCCTTTCTGGTTTCCAAGAATGGGCGTCCAAAAATAATTAACCTTGTTGAATCATTTATCATGTCAATCACCACAAAGTTTGCGGGGAAGGTTAAACCATCGGTGTGAAATAACACATCTTATACAATACCAAGTGGTTCAATTTTAGATGAATCAACCATGGTAAGCATCATATTGCTCAGTATGATCTCTCATATCTTCATCTGCTTAAATTTTCTCAGCAATATAACATTGATGTTTGATCCTAAATCACATAAAGCATGTGGAACTTTTACCTCACCAATGGTGCAAATGATGTTGAACTCCTCTAGATCCTTCATCTTTGGTTGCACTTCCAACGGTTCACCGTCTCTTCTTTCTCTGTCAGGTTGACCTGTTCTTCAGTCAACTTCTACTTTCCACCTTTTAGCAATATCTGCATAAACTTAGCAAACTTTAGAATTAATTCTAAAATTTCATGAAAAGATATACTTACCTAAAGTTGTTTCAACATTTCTTTAACTTTTTCAAACATCTCAGCATCATCTTTAGGTACCCATTTCTTCTTAATAATGGGGCAAGTTGGTTTCATGTAATCAGGTAATGGTGGGTTTGGTCCACTCAGATTTTGCTCATTTGTTTTCTTCCACAAAGATTTTTCATTTATGCATTGATCAAGGGAAATGTTTCCCTTTTCTTGGTCCTTTTGTGGTTCCTTCTCGTTTATCTTAATTCCACATTTCTTTTTCTCACTTTCATCCTTTTGAACTTTTTCAACATCAATCCCTTTAGTAACTACCCCAATATCGGTCTTTATACCCTTGCATGTTTCATTCTTAGGATTATCTATGGTGTTACCTGATAATCCTTCACTCGAACTTGGTAAAGCCGTTAATTGTCTTGACAACTGTCCAATTTGCCTCTCCAAATTTTGTATGGATGCAACATGGCTTCTACTCATGGTTTCATGATTCTTATTAACTTGTTCCAAGCTAATTTGAGTTGTATTCATAATATTTTCTAAGGTTTCTTCCAACTGTGATGGTTTCCTTTGAAAGTTAGCAGCTTGTTAATTTTGTTGCATAGCTTGGTTACCACTTCAATTTTGGTTGTTGCTCTAACAGAAACTCGGATGATCTCTCCATCCCGAATTGTAGGTGTTGGAATAAGGGTTATTCTTTTGAAAATTAGCAAATTGGACCTCTTCATTTGACCCTTCCAAAGAACACCTTTCGTTTTCATGTCCTTCTCCACAAAAGTCACACCTAAGTGCTTGTACTTGACTCACGTTAGCTTTATTAAAGCAGCTTTCAGCTAGTTGCTTATTTAACAATTCAATTTAAGCTAATAAAGCAGTTTGAGTATCAATAGTTAACATACCTTTAGGTGTACCTATCGTCTCAACTTTTACCAATCTTTCACTCTTAGTGCGGTACTCGTTCAAGGACATATTTTCAACTAAATCCTTGACTTGCGGTTCAGTCATTTGTCTAAGTGTGGCTCCCGCATAAGCATATAGCAACATATGTGTCAGACTCTTCAGACCTGTAATGAAACTTTGCATCTCCTCCATATTATTCAGATTATGATTGGGGCACCTGTGTAACAATAATTGGAACCTCTCCCAGGAGTTATACAGGGACTGTGTAACAACCTTTTCTACCCCACAATTTTAATGGCAAAATATTCACATTTATCAGAGTAAAATATTAAACTAAAAAAATCACCTCAAAAGGCGTACATTTCACAATAAATCAAATATAGGTCAAGGCTCCGTAAACAACGGGTTTTTCCCAAAAGTTATCAAAAATTTGCAGCGGAACTCGAAAAGGCATAATCCAAAGTTTTCCTTGTACGGAAACATAATCAAAATAACAAAAATCAAATAAAACATGGTTTAACTCAAAGACCCCAACGCAATGTTACACTATCAGAGCAAGACTCTCTAAGTTAACCAAAATGGCCAACAACTCAAAACTCCAACAAGATCCTCGGCGACATCCACGGCTAAACCTGGTCATCTGCACGTTACCCACGTGGAGGCAATATTCAAACAGGCAGAGTGAGTAAAACGATTCATAATAATCAATATAGGAAATCAATATATAAAACAGCGTCATTTTCACATTATTCATCATCATATTCATCAATGAGCATCAAAGGCCACAACATCATAAATTACTCAATATTTATCTCATAAATGCAAATGCAACAAGGCTCGTGCATGTGGTACCAATCACCGCAGCTCGATGGACATTGGGCCATCAACCCTCCATAGATCTGCATCAATAGGATTGATTCTATACACGAACCGGAGCACGCCAAAATACCTCACATCCGCATAATAGGACTGAAGCCAAAGAAATCAAGGTCATGAACCGAAGTCCGGATGCACACGTCAATAATCATCCTCATAATAACATCATAGGTGCATCATCAAAATCATCATCATACATCATGTCATCATAGAATCATCAAAACTCATGGAACCATCATCATAACTCATCATCATCACAACATAGGAATCATCATATAATCATGTACTAATCACATATAAATCACAGACATACTCATATTAATTCGTCAAAGAAATCACAGCATCAAAACACCAAGGCATCACTGCACAAAATCAGAATTCGTGAAACTCTGCTACGTTCGCTAGCAAGTTCGTTGTAGGAATCTGGGGCGAGTTTATTCATTGTGCGAAGGATTCTTCGCAGTGCGAACACGCGATTACAGCAAAATGCTGTTACGTACCAGAACCTAAAATCAACCCAAAAGTCCAACGATTTCCTTCTCCAATGCCCCCAAAACATCCTTAAATCATCCCTAAGGTCTTACGACGTTAAAGGCACAAAATCTACGACTTATTAGGCCAATCATGTATCATATTCACGCTCTAATTTCCATAATTTCCTTACAACTACACCACAGTCATTAGAGTTTCTCACAATCTAATTACCATACAGGGTTGAAACCTCAACAACAAATTTTGGCCACGAAGGCCTAATTTCCCTCAAACCCAAATCGACCTCAAACCTATCGGACCATCAGTTCAAATTCCTATATGGTTAAAACTTTAATAATAGATTTTGGCCATGAAGGCCTAATTCCCTTTATTTCAAAATTAGCCTCAAACCCTTTAAACCCTAAGCCGGCTTTAAACACATTGAAATCACATATTAAAAACAATGAAGGCAATACTCCCCATACCTTAATTGCCGACTCTAAGCCTTCTCCTTGATTCTTAGAAACCTTGAGAAGCTTTTGCCTCAATCCTCTTCCTCAGAGCTCTGGCCTCTATTTCTTCTCTTTTCATGGTCTAACAAGAATGAATCATAATTCCTTCAAAAATCCCTTTTTGTTAAACCTAACCTTGGGCCTATAAATTGGGTTTTTTCAATATTACCATCACTAACTCCTCCCTAATTGTCCAATTTGCCCTTAGTTAACTTATATTTATTTAAATTAATAATAATACCAATATATTCAAATTATATACTATTATTTAAATAAATAACCCAAAATCCATAATTCTCAACATTTCACACCAACCACCGAAAGTTACCAAAATGTGAATATTCTTATTTAAATAATTTAAATTAAATATTCCAATAAATTTGAGGTGTTACAACTCTCCCCCACTTAAAAGAATTTTCGCCCTCAAAAATTACCTCAAGGAAACAGAGTCGGATACGACTCCCTCATCTGATCTTCACGCTCCCAAGTCCAACTTTCTCCAGCTGGTCCTCCCTACAATACCTTTACCAAGGCAATCTCTTTACCTCGCAGTTGCTTCACTTCTTGTTCATCAATTCAAACTAGAAACACCTCAATAGTTAAGTCATATCTCACTTGTACATCATCCATCTGAATCACATGTGACAGATCTGAAATGTACTTCCTCAACTGAGACACATGAAACACATCATGCAAATTCGCAAGAGACGGCGGTAAAGCAATCTGATATGCTACTTCCCCCACCCTCTGCAAAATCTAATACGGACCAACAAAACACGATGTGAGCTTTCGAGACTTCAAAGCTCGGCCAACACCAATTACCAGTGTAACTCTTAAAAACACGTGATCTCCCTCTTGGAATTCAAGTGTTTTCCTCCTCTTATCATGGTAACTTTTCTGACGACTCTGCGACGCTTTCATCTTTTCTTGGATCATCTTGATATTTTCAGTCGTCTCTTGCACAATCTCAGGTCCGAGTACAGCACTCTCGCCTGACTCATACCAACACAAAGAAGTCATATACCTCCTACCATACAAAGCCTCATAGGGTGCCATTCCGATGCTAGAATGGTAACTGTTATTGTAGGTAAACTCAATCAACGACAAAGACTACCCCATGATCCACCATGATCCAACACACAAGCTCTCAGCAAATCCTCTAAATACTGGATAGTTCTCTCTATCTGTCCATCCGTCTGTGGATGATAGGCAGAACTCAACCTCAACTTAGTACCCAAAATTGTCTGCAAACTCTCCCAAAACCTTGATGTAAATCTCATATCTCTATCAGACACAATACTTGAAGAAATACCATGCAGTTTCACAATCTGATCAAAATATAATTCGGCAAGCTTCTGCAACGAATAATTGATCCTCATAAGTACAAAATGAGCCGATTTGATCAATCTATTAACAATCACACAAATCGAATCATATCCCTTCAAAGTCTTCGGTAAACCTGTCACAAAATTCGTAGAAATGCTATCCCATTTCCATTCTGGAATATTCAACGGTTGCATCAGACCCGACGGTCTCTGATGTTCAACCTTTGACTTCTGACAAGTCAAACAAGCATACACAAACTTCGCAATTTCCTTCTTTATACTCGGCCACCAAAACAAATTCTTCAAATCTTGATACATCTTTGTGGCACCAGGATCAATACTTAACCCGCTTCTGTGACCTTCCTCAAGAATGCTCTTCTTGATTTCTGGCACATCGGGAATACACACTCTATCTCTGAATCTCATCACACCATTCTCATCAATCCTGAAATCACCCCCGTTACCTGATTGATTAACGTGAGACGATCCACCAGACTTAAATCAGATTTTTGACCTTCTCTAATTTGTTGGAGAATACCACTAGTCAACTTCAGCATACTCAACTTCACACTATTAGGAGTCTCTTCATAAACCAAACTCATATCCTGAATTGCTCAATCAGTCCTAACTCTCGAACCATAAGTGTTGCGGTTAGAATATGATATCAAATTATTAATTAATTTGGATCGCATCTTTAGTTCACAACCGCTCTTTGATTTATCCGAAGGAAAAGGTCAAAAGAGGAAAACCTAATTTTGCATCGTAAAGACAATGCGGGGAGCGATCTAGGTAAGGGGTTGGTTAAGCTTAGGGAAGGTACTAACACCCTAAACTTCTGTAGTACTCTGCAGGAACCTTTTGTTTATTGTATGCTTTTTTATTTTATTATCTGTTTGAAATATATTGCTAAGGGATAGAGTGACTTAAAAGAGACCTAAGGGTTAGACCTAAGTTTACTCGGCAAGACGTTGCATCTTGTGCCTACGTATCCTGGATAGGGAATGGAATCAGAGTAATCGTAGTTCCCCTCGAAAGGGAGGTTAGAAACTTCTTGACTATGGTCAAGGTTTCAAGGGGAGTAAACGTATCTTAAGGACACGCTTACGTGGAGTTTTGAAACTCCTATTTCTATGTTGAATTTGTTAAATGAAATTAGGGTTAAATTAGGGATTCCACGGCAGGAAACCCTAAACAGAGTACGGCGACTCTTTGACCTAATGCTAGGGTAAAGGGTGTTTTCGTCAATGGCGGGACGCCTAGGCTAAATAGGGTTTAGAAGCTGTTGAAACTGGGGTTATTGACTTGGCGGTCAAACGGCTAAACCTAATTCCTTCGGAGGGAAAATAACGGTAAAACATGCAAATATGGCAAGATATTATATGGCAGAAATTAAAATGCAGAAAGTAAAGAAAGCGTCGCGACGATCACTCGCGTAAATTACAAATCCCCAAAAAAAGAAAGATAAAATAAACCCGCGACCATGGCCTCGCGTAAATTACATCCATGGAACAAAATAAATTAAAATAAATATGAATCGGAATCTATGTATAATATTTCAGTTGCCGGTTGGTGATGCTTTCGCTTGTTCTTCGGAGCTTCGAAGCTCTTCTGAACATCCAGATCTTGACGGCCGCCGTTTTTCTTTTTGTCTCATTCTCCCCCTTTTCTCAAATGCAACTCATGTTTATATAGGTAACAAATTAGGGTTAACTCTAACCTAATGCCCACTTTAAAGGCCAACTTAAATAATTAGTCAAAGCTAAAAAAAAACAAACTAAAACAAACTTAAAAGAATAAAATCTTTTCTAATATTTTTAATTTTATGATTTTTGGATGTTTTATGAATAATATGAAAAAAAGTGAAAAAATAATATTTTTTAAAAAATAATTTAAATAAAATACGAAAATAATAATTAAATAATAAAAAAACTATTTTGTTATATTTTTTTATAAAAAATAGAAAAGTTAGAATAAAAATAAAAGAAAAAAAGTGAAGAAGGTGGAATTCGAACTCTCGACCTCTCACACTCACAACTCCTCACACACTTTCTCTTGTCAATTGTGCCATTTTATTCATTCGAAATAAAGTGGCACTAGAAACCATGTAAAGGTAGGACAAATTTGGGGTGCAACAGATGCCCCTATTTAAATAGCTTCACCGGATGATTTGAGCAGCGGAGACTCGAGAAATCGCGGTGAAAGGGATTTAAATACAGATAACCAAAAATTTGGCTCCTATATGCAGTGATATGCAATGATATGGACAGAATAACATGAACTATAATGCTGACAATGCCATGAATCTAATATGATGTGTATGATGGAATGATGAATGCAAGGATGCAGACGACACGACGATATAGGGGACAGACGCGACGAGTAACTACACTGGGGAACACGACGCGCTAGTGGAATAGCGCGACAATTGTCATTTTAGAACGAACGGTAACACAGGATCTGCATGGCGGTAGGATCAGGTAAACGACAAGTGCTGGAATTTCCGGGTCATTCCTTTAAGCGAAGAGATCGAGCGGGATCTTCGGGAATCATCGGAAATTATACAGAGAGAAACAAACACCAGAGATACTCGAAAAAACCATCGAATAACCTCGGGGTCAAAGAAATAAATTTCAGGGACATCCGGAAGAACATCGAATGAACTCTAAAACATACCAGAGATACTCGGAAAAACATCGAATAAACCCTAGGCTATATCCAGAAACAAAAGGACGACGTCTATAGGAGCATGAGATGAAGACAAGTTTCTGAAGGTAAATCCGAAACATTTAGGAAAGCAATAAATGCACGGGGCAAGTTTTGAAGACCTATATGGAGAACATCAACAAAGGGGTTCTGGAAGAACGTCAGAACAAAAACTCAGTCTAGAAAAACCTCAGAAAGAGAACAGATCCGAAAAACCATCGGATAAGATTCTGGAAAACCATCAGAATCATAGGGGTATCTGGAAAATTGTCAGATAGAGTTCTGGAAGAACATCAGAACAAAGACTCGATTTGGAAAACCATCAGAAGGAGGAATTTATCTGGAAAACCATCAGAAAGATTCTGGAAAACCGTCAGAATCGTAAAAGAATATCTGGAAAACCATCAGATAAGAGATACTCCATCTGGAAAATCGTCAGAACGAGAAACATATCCAGAAAACCATCGGATAGATTCTGGAAAACCATCAGAATCAAGGGAAAATATCTGGAAAACCATCAGATACGTAACAACGAAGTTCTGGAAGAACATCAGAACAACGAGACTCAATCTGGAAAACCATCAGAAAGAGACATTAAAATCAGGGTACCAGACATCCAATAATGGCTTTGAATGAAAGGTATAAACACAATATATGAGGATAATATTGGACGTAAAAGGAACATGCATATCCGGAAAACCATCGGATAAGAAAAACATCCTATTTGGAAGAACATCAGATGGACACTACACAAAGTTGTTTGGTAGGTGCCAAGTAAGTTGGACTTCGACCACAAGGTAAGACCTGGATAAAACACGACCTCGGGAGAAATGCAAATGAGGATGAAACACTCATGCTATGCATAGGTATGAAATGTATATGTATATGAATTATGTTATGAGATATGATCAAATGCAAATGTAGATGTCAACGACAAGGCTCGACTCTTCTGGTAAGATGACAAGACTGGAAAACTGACTCCTCAACCCGGAGATCACTGCCACTTGCTAAATTGTAATCAGGTTGATGGTCCTCGTAGGAAGGATGGAAAGCCGCTTGGAGATCTTTCAAGTAAATTGCCCCAGATTAAATTATCCATTACAAATGAACTGATAATTGTTTCAGCTTGTCTGATTATGAAAATGACTATTTTACTGTACCCTCGGAAGGTTTGCCCCAGTCCGAGTCTTGAAAATCTCATGGATAAACCAGATCTGAGAAGACTTTGCCCCTGATAGGATCACTTGACCAAGTTTCTCGATTGTTTGAAAATTCCTTAGAGGAAAGCCAGTTTGCAAACAAAAATGTTCATACAAACATGGTAATGCAAAGTTCATGCAACTTTTGAAATCAAAATTATTTTTAAAAGATGAAAAATAAATGAGTCTTTGGTTAGAACGCGACGGTCCAGGACACTCAAAGTTTAATACAGGTATACGGCCAAAATAAAGTATTCACAAAGATCTTTAGGAGTCAGCTTACGCAACCTTGCTGTAGCATGCTTTCAAAATATCCTTGTTTCAATTAGGTCTTTTGAGGGTTGTAACGTGGCTTGGTTCACAGTTTATGAAACAAAGGATAAAGGCTTAAAATTTGTTTGTACCCACCCAATCTACGTGATGATCTCCAGTCCTATGCTCAGTTAACTCATATTTGCATTCAGGTTCCTATAGGTTAGGAATTGCACTGATGGTTCAGAAGTCAAGGGACCTATGAAAAGGCAGCCACTGCTTCTTTACAACATATGGTTCTTTTGACATTGAGGATTTTCAGGGTAAGGATTTAAAGATCTCCTCTTTTTATTATCTCTAACTTTTGCCTGAACTGTTTTTTTTTTTTGAAGATTACAGTCAGCGGGATGCCCCAGTTTTTCCTAAGTCTCCTTCATAGGTTTTGACTTAGCGGGCTTTTTATATTTTATTTTGTTTTTTCCGAAAGAAAGAGACTGCCTATCTTAAATGATTACGGTGAACCATCATTGGCGTTTTGGCTTTAAAAAAGCATCTTCGACACTTGTTGTGTATGAAGGAAAATTGTGAGTGCGACTTTCATATGAAAGGCGTATTGTAGGAAAACACAACCAAGTTAACTGAGAGTTACCCATGCCTCAAGGTTAAAATTGCGGGTTTTTTTTTGTAAAGAAAGAAAACCCCACCTTCTAGACTCGAAGGGGGTGACAAGGGGATAACTTCCTTATTTTTCCAGTGTTTGGGAGTTGAAACAATGCCTTACATCATCAACAAAGTTTGATTGAAAGCATACTGACAGCAGTTATGGGTATAATATTTTCGTCATCCTCCCTCCAATCTTTGCATACCAAAAATTCGGACAAAAATAAATATTTGAAAGATAAAGCATAGAGATGAAAATAATAGATAAAATGAATTAAATCAAAAGTTGCAATGCTCAGTTCATTAATATAAAAGTACAAATATAGTTCGAAAGCAAACAGCTAATAAAATAAGGAAAATACAAACAATGAGAAACAAAAGCCTAATGATTAAATCAGTGAGCCATCCTCTGGGGTCAGCCCGAAGCTTCACTTTTAATGTGCTGGCAACGGATTTTTCTGGATATTTGGAGGATTATCTTCAAAATCAAGTATTCCCTCCCTCATTAACTCACGCACTCTGGCTTTCAGTGCAAAACAATGCTCCAAGTCGTGGCCTAAAGCACCCTCATGAAAAGCGCACTGGAAATCAGCCCTGAATCCAGCTGGAAGAGGATTATGAGGTGGTAAAGCCCTGGTAGTAATTAGCCCTCATTGAACCAAGTACGGATATAGCTCTGTGTAAGTCATGGGAATAGGATCAAATTGGTTCCTATTTTGAGACTGGTCTTGTCTAATAACTGGACGTTGAGCGGTCTGAGCTGGCTGTGGAGCAACAACAGGTTGAGATCCCTGGCGAAGCTTTCTTGATTCGGTCATGACAGCATTGGTCTGCTCGTCCTTCCTCTTATGGAAATTCCCATAGGATTTCTTTGCACCATTAGAAGATTCGGTAGCTTTGGATACCTTCCCATTTTTCAAACCTTCTTCTAACCTTTGGCCAATAGTCACCAGATCTGTAAAGCTTGAAGAGACACTCCCAATCATCTTTTCTCAATAGAAAGGAGACAAAGTATCCATAAACATTCCTGTCAGTTCCTTCTCGGCTATAGGGGGTTCGACTTGGGAAGCTAACTCCCTCCAACACTGAGCATACTCCTTGAACGACTCTTTTTCCTTCTGAGACATACTTTGAAGCTGACGGCGATCGGGAGCCATGTCCAAATTATATTTATACTGCTTCATAAAAGCGTTGACGAGATCTTGGAAGCAGTGGACACTGTTATTCCCTAAGTTCATATACCATTTAAGAGAAGCACCACTCAAACTATCCTGAAAGCAATGGATGAGCAACTTCTGATTGTTGGTGTAAGCTACCATCTTTCGGAAGTACATGACTAGATGGGCTCTTGGACATGAATAACCTTGATACTTCACGAACTCAGGAGTCTTGAACTTGGCAGGCAAAACAAGACCAAAAACTAGGCACATATTATCGGCATCAACGTTGAAGAAATTAGTACCCTCGACAGCTTGGAGTCTCTTATTTATGATCTGAAATTGTTCACGGGTGATCTCAGGCTCAAAAAAATCTTCCTGGTCTCCCTTTTGCCCACCGGCAACATTGTACTCATAAGGAGGATTCTCAAAGGGAGCTTGGACAGTCTGGTTAACCGTGTGGACCACAGGTTGGGCCTCGGTAGGGACAAGAGCTTGAAAAACCAGTCTGACAGCCTGACCAATCATAGCAGCAGATGCAACAGGTGGAGAGTAGTTAGGAGGTAAACCAAACTCAGGCCAAGTAGAGGGCGGCACTGAAACAAGAGGTGGATCAACACTTGAAACTTCCTGAATGACAGTCCTTTGAGGTGGCTCTCCTCTGGAAATTAACACTTGAAGCATTTCGGTAAGCCTGGTTATGTCTGCTTTCAACTCATCAATCTCCATTCGGAGCTCCGCATTATGTTCCTCTTGTTTTGACATTTGGCGTCTACAGTTAGCTCTAGTCTGATATCTGTGTCGAGGAATCAGTTTGACGACTCAACGGAACACTGAAAGATAAAGACAACTGGACATGAGAAACCCAGGGACAGATGCCATGCAAGACACGATGCTAATGCAATGCAATAGTTCCAAGAACTTCAACGGTCGATTGCAAACATTTCTTTTTTAAGAAAGTTGGAAACGATTTTAAACTTTGAAATGTAGGACTTTTGAATTCACAAAGGACGGTTGAATTCCTTGAAACTAGGAATGATGTTTTATGAATGTCATGCACAAACACACACAAACAACAAAGTCCTAGGTTAGAGGAACAATGAATGGAGTTAAGGTCTACCCTTCCCAAAAGGTATGTACTATGGGGTAGTTGTACCTGCAGAACAAGGTTCTAAAGCGGTGCCCAAAGTCATCAATCCATCTTTCGGATATTATCAACTTTCCGACTGACTCGGGGGTCGATAATATTCTCAAGAGAACCTCATTTGAGTGTAGTATCGCGTAGCAACCATTGTAGGACTACTCCCACATGGTTCCCGCACTACTTCCTACATAAGACCAAGGTGGTGTTAAGGTACTACGGTCCCCAGTATCATAGACTCCAATTGAAAATAGTAAAAGTTTTCACGACTGCACTCGATCAACCGAACCCTTAAAAATTAGGAGGATCCCCAGTGAAGTCGCCATTTTCTGTTGCGGTTAGAATATGATATCAAATTATTAATTAATTTGGATCGCATCTTTAGTTCACAACCGCTCTTTGATTTATCCGAAGGAAATGGTCAAAAGAGGAAAACCTAATTTTGCATCGTAAAGACAATGCGGGGAGAGATCTAGGTAAGGGGTTGGTTAAGCTTAGGGAAGGTACTAACACCCTAAACTTCTGTAGTACTCTACAGGAACCTTTTGTTTATTGTATGCTTTTTTATTTTATTATCTGTTTGAAATATATTGCTAAGGGATAGAGTGACTTAAAAGAGACCTAAGGGTTAGACCTAAGTTTACTCGGAAAGACGTCGTATCTTGTGCCTACGTATCCTGGATAGGGAATGGAATCAGAGTAATCGTAGTTCCCCTCGAAAGGGAGGTTAGAAACTTCTTGACTATGGTCAAGGTTTCAAGGGGAGTAAACGTATCTTAAGGACACGCTTACGTGGAGTTTTGAAACTCCTATTTCTATGTTGAATTTGTTAAATGAAATTAGGGTTAAATTAGGGATTCCACGGCAGGAAACCCTAAACAGAGTACGGCGACTCTTTGACCTAATGCTAGGGTAAAGGGTATTTTCGTCAATGGCGGGACGCCTAGGCTAAATAGGGTTTAGAAGCTGTTGAAACTGGGGTTATTGACTTGGCGGTCAAACGGCTAAACCTAATTCCTTCGGAGGGAAAATAACGGTAAAACATGCAAACATGGCAAGATATTATATGGCAGAAATTAAAATGCAGAAAGTAAAGAAAGCGTCGCGACGATCACTCGCGTAAATTACAAATCCCAAAAAAAAAAAGATAAAATAAACCCGCGACCATGGCCTCGCGTAAATTACATCCATGGAACAAAATAAATTAAAATAAATATGAATCGGAATCTATGTATAATATTTCAGTTGCCGGTTGGTGATGCTTTCGCTTGTTCTTCGGAGCTTCGAAGCTCTTCTGAACCTCCAGATCTTGACGGCCGCCGTTTTTCTTTTTGTCTCATTCTCCCCCTTTTCTCAAATGCAACTCATGTTTATATAGGTAACAAATTAGGGTTAACTCTAACCTAATGCCCACTTTAAAGGCCAACTTAAATAATTAGTCAAAGCTAAAAAAAACAAACTAAAACAAACTTAAAAGAATAAAATCTTTTCTAATATTTTTAATTTTATGATTTTTGGATGTTTTATGAATAATATGAAAAAAAGTGAAAAAATAATATTTTTTTAAAAAATAATTTAAATAAAAAAAGAAAATAATAATTAAATAATTAAAAAACCATTTTGTTTTGTTTTTTTATAAAAAAATAGAAAAGTTAGAATAAAAATAAAAGAAAAAAAAGTGAAGAAGGTGGGATTCAAACTCTCAACCTCTCACACTCACAACTCCTCACACACTTTCTCTTGCCAATTGTGCCATTTTATTCATTCGAAATAAAGTGACACTAGAAACCATGTAAAGGTAGGACAAATTTGGGGTGCAACAATAAGCATCAACATATGTAAGGACTTTCTACTTAACGCATCCGCCACAACATTAGTCTTACCAGGATGGTAACTCAATTCAAAATCATAATCCTTTAGAAGTTCAATCCATCTCCTCTGCCTCGTGTTCAACTCTTTCTGGTGAAACAAATACTTCAGGCTCTTGTGATCATTGAACACTTCGAACCTAGACCCAAAAAGATAATATCTCCAAACTTTCAACACAAACACCACAGCGGCCAACTCTAAGTCATGTGTAGGATAATTTCTCTCATGAACCTTCAGTTGTATGGAAGCATAAACAACGACCTGACCATTCTGCATCCGTACGCCACCAAGACCCATCTTTGATGCATCACAATACACTACAAAAGACTCACTCGGATTTGGCAAAATTAACACTGGAGCAGTCGTCAACTTCTTCTTGAGTTCTACAAAACTCTTCTCACAAGCCACATCTCACACAAAAGCTTGACCCTTTCGAGTCAACTGAGTAAATGGCAGTGCCAACTTTGAAAAGCCTTCTATAAACCTGCGATAATAATCAGCCAACCCAAGGAAACTTCGAATCTCAGTAGCAGACTTTAGAGTCTCCCACAGCATCAAATTTCAACGGATCAACAACAATTCCTCCACTAAAAATCACATGGCCATGGAAACTCACTTCCTTCAACCAAAAATTACACTTGGACAAGTTGGCATAAAGCTTCTTGTCCCTCAAAACCTACAATACCACTCTTAGATGTTGCGCATGCTCTTCCTCATACTTAGAATATATCAAGATATCGCCAATAAACACTACCACAAACTGATCCAAATAAGGATGAAAAATTCTATTCGTATACTCTATGAATACACTAGGTGCATTAGATACACCAAACAGCATCACAGTATATTCATAGTGCTCATAACTCATCCTGAAAGCTGTCTTCGGAATATCATCAGGCTTAACGCGAATCTGATGATAGCCAGACCTCAAATCAATCTTGCTAAATACATAAGCACCCACCAATTGATCCATCAAATCATCAATCCTCGGAAGTGGATACTTATTCTTGATTGTTACTTTATTCAACTGACGATAATCCACACACAATCTCATGCAACCATCTTTCTTCTTCACCAACAACACAGGAGCACCCCACGGAGAAACACTTGGTCTAATAAACTTCTTCTCAAGAAGCTCTTCCAACTGTTTCTTCAATTCTGTTAACTCAGATGTAGACATCCAATAAGGAGCCATCGACACAGGACTAGTGCCCTATATCACATCAACAGTAAGCTCTACCTCACGCTCAGGAGGTAAGTCGCTCACGTCGTCTGGAAACACTTCTGGAAATTCCCGAACAACTGGTAGCCCCACGCTCACTGCTTCATAATCAACTTGAAGTGATGCAAACAATGCAAACATTTGAGCTTCATCTTCTAAGAGTTCTTCTACTTGCTTAGCAGATACAAACATCAGCTCTCCATAATCACCAAACTCTAGGAACTTCACAGTCTTGTTGTAGCAATCGATATGAACATAGTTGTACTTCAACCAGTTCATTTCGAGAATAACATCGATTTGATGCAATGGTAGACAGACCAAGTCCATCACAAAATTCTTATCATAAATGACCAAAGGGCAGCTCAAACAGACTAGCGCAGTAGTCACAGAACCATTAGTCGGGGTATCGATAACCATACTCCCAACCATAGAAGTCAATTTCAAATTCAACCTCTTAGCACATTCAAGCGAAATAAACAAATGAGTAGCACCAGTATCAATCATAGCAATCAATTCAACACCATTCATAAAGCAAGTACCTCTCTGATCAAGTTATTTGTCTTGAGTTCTTCCGCACCGCTCAAAGTAAACACTCTGCCATTCGTCTGAGCAGCAGTAGTAGTCTTCTTTGGCTGCTGGCACTGGGTACTAATATGACCCTTCTCTCCATATTTGAAGCAATTTGGAGCTTCATCTTTATAGTCAGTAGCTCTATGACCTCTCTTTCCACAACGATGACATCTCAGTGCTCTACAAACCTCAGCACGGTGACCTTGCTCTTATAACACTTTCCTGGAGCAGTAGTCCATAATGTAACATCCTAATTTTCCATACACTAAATAATATATCTAATTAGATTTGATATTTTAGCAATGCTAGTTATTAAAAACTAAATGTTGAAACTAACACTTATAATAATTAATTTATCAATTAATTACCTTTTTTTTATTTATTACCTTTATTCTTCAATTTGAATATGATCGTTTCATTTTACAAACTAAACTTTGATTAATACTTAAAACACTTAACTTTAATTTAATTAATTATTCATATTATTATTATCATTATTGTTGTTGTTGTTGTTTTGTTATTATTATTAATTGATTTTATTTTATTTGAATATTATCATTTTATTCTACAAACTAATTAGTAAATAAAATAATCTTAAGTCAATAAATATATCAAATAACTATCACTGTTATCATTTTTATTATTATTAATATTATTATTTTATTTTATTTTTATAAAAGAAATATATGTCTCATTTTCTATTAATATCCTACATGATATTATATCATGAAATCAAGCTCCCATATCTTTGTCATAAATTATTTTCACAAAGTCATACTAAAGAACTATTGATGTAAGATTAGTAAATATTTGATAGAGACATTTACTAGCAAGAGTTGAAAAATTGGAAGGTATGGGCAAAAGAAGATAAATTATGTTATTTTAATATTTTACAACTAGTATAAATAGGGGTGTTTTCCACCCCATTTTCATTCACTCACTCACAAATCATCTTTCTTACTTCTTACTTATTTTCTTCTCTAATTTCTTCATATAGCAATAATAGTTTTAGTTATCGAAGTTCCCACGATATCGGTTCGTAACTTTTAGAGTATTTGGTGGTAAAAGTTCTTCTAAAGTTTCCAAGGAGTTTTATACGTCAAAGTTCTGCCCAAATCATTTTCATAAGTAATCGGTAAGCCGTTATAATGTCCATTTTATTTTAATTATATTATTTTAATTATGTTATCTATATAAAAGTTATTTTAGAATTTCTATGCAAATTCCGTTCAGACGTCGAGATATTGAACTTATAAAGTCCAAAATAAATTTTACCATTTTAAGTCGTTATAATGCCCAAATTTTATTATAGTTCAAATGTTATTAGAAATATACTCTTGACAATTTTCTAAAACAAACAAATTCAAAAGGAGGTATAATATAATTTATATTTGAATTTAATAATTATTTAAATATAATGGAGGTTATTATTATATATTTAAATAAATAAATATTTCAAGTTATAACGGGATTATGTTCAATTAACCATAAATTATATTCTAATTATTTCATAAATTTCGTACAATCCAACGGTTATCATAAATTAGGTTCTTGGCAAAGATCGGAGACAACGCTCGTGGACTTTCAACAACGCTCAACAAAAGGTGGAGGCAAGATTTCGTATACGTTGGGACGGTTAGCGTAAAATAACTTAATATATATGTGTATAGTGGTGACCTAAGCCCTACTAGCGATAAGTAAGTAAAGAAGGCATATTCTCAAATAATGATTTTCAGGAATCACTAGGCGAGGTTACGTCGGCCTTAATTATTTATCATAGGAATAATCTGTGACAATTTGAGATTGTATTGTGCTTGCATTATTCGATTGATTTTATAATTGTTTATTTTATTTATACTTGAATGATTGTGATTGATAGACTAAGGAAATAATCGGTTAATGAGAGAACAACATTGCTAGATATTAAGAAATTGATCCCCAATAATTAAAGGAAAGTTGGATACATTGAGTAGTTGTATTTGGTTGGGTTCTGGCTAAGGAAAGACTTGGTCGACTATGTCCTTTACAGTCCACCTCTCTTACCTGGGAAGTTAACCATACAATTATTCACTGTACAAACTGAACTGATAATGTAAGGATAAGGATCATGCCAAAAAGAAATGTGGCAAGACATTTGATGGATTTGGTACTCAACCTAAGTATCTAGATAATAAGTATAACTTGAAAAGTTGATACGATAATTCCCCATTATTAACTTAATACTTATGGTTGAGAGTTGCCACAAGATGATTGAGTGATCATATAGACTTGCATTGAGGAATGTGTAAGTCCACTGCCGTGCGGTATGGGACGCACGAGGTTGATCAGTCGCTTACAATCCCGGCAGGGATTATTATCTATGCATGCTAGGCAGGACAAGGTTCTTGGCCTGAATTCTCAGGGACGATCGACTTATAACACCTAGACTCCATGCGAAGTTAGGTGGTGTAACTCTTGGTAATTGGGAGTACGTTGGTGGCAAGTGGTCTTGTGATATCTGATCTTGGTAAATGGGATAGATATCATTGACAGCGTTTAGTGGCCTGAGTCAGCATATAGTTCAGAGATGCATTAGAATAAATAAAGTATATGTAATTGCGGGTATAAGATACGCTTGTTTGAATAAATATGGTTTCCATATATATATTATTATTTTACACATTCATTCCCACTTTTAAACTTGTACATGAATCTTAGCCCTGTGTCATTTTATTTTGCATTTTAGATTATTTTATGACGATCAGACGATGAGCTTGAATCCCGCTTACTTCCCGACAGTTGAGAAGGAAAGGATATGAAGTAACGTGGAGATGGGTTACTATAACGTCTATATTGGGAGTTGTTAGCGTTTTGTCAAACGCTGATCATATCCCTACTACTACAGTCAATATAAGTGTCAGTCTTGTTGGCCTTAGGAGGTCCCTTTTGGTATGCTTTCTTTTGGTTTTCTTTCTGTACTTTTATTTTATGTTTTATCTATGTGGCAAGGTCACTGGTCTTAACGGTGTCAAACTCTGTAAAATATATTTGAAGCATATGTATGTGAAGCAGTATGTTTTTAATTAATTAAGTATTGTCATTTAAAAGTTTCAAATTTTTGAGTATTTTATTAAAGGTTTCATTAGAATTCCACTAATGGGACATAGGCTGTCTCACATAACACACCCTATATATTTCTAACGCACCATGCATATAAGGTGTGTTAAGAAATTGTCTTTGATTTTTCTTCTTATGTTATGAATGTTAATTTTATTTTGAAAAATTACTTGATTTTGACTCTGCTACCGAATATTACGAAAGTAAAAAAAAAAAAAAAAACTCAAAATAACTTTTGTTGAATGTGTACTAAGGTGCGTCCGAAAATATATCTCTAAAAATAAAAAAGCATTTTTAAAAATTTGCATGGTATATTAAAAACATATAGTGTGTTAAAAAATTGTCTTGGGTTTTTTTCTCCGTTCACCTGTTGTGATTATGTTCATCTCTTGCAAAAACTCATAATCTTCATTTGCATCTCCTTAAAACATTATCTCATGAATCAAACTGATTGAAAATGTAAAATCAAATATTTACTGAATAACTAATTGTTGTGTCGTTTGCCAAAAGCTATTTGTTGTGTCGTTTGCATTGCAAATATCTCATCCTTTTTATTTTATTGTTGTATGATGATTATAACGAAGTCTATTCCCTCATGTTGTTCGTCGTTCTTTAATTTTCTATTTAATCAAAAGAAAATAAATTTTCTATTTAATCAAAAGAAAAGAGAAAGTTTGGTTTTACAGTAAAAAAAGAAGCAAAATACTAGTAAAGGTTTAATTTATTTAGGAAATTCTAAATGATAATTTAAACAAAAGTTTTTGTTTTTGGAAAGCTTTAAACAAAAGCTTATCTTTAATACTTAAACCAAAAAGTGATTTGAGTATTTCAATCACTAAACAAAAAACAATACTTTGACGTTATTATCACTTCATTTACTACCTGTCCAGAATATTATATACCGGTTTTGCACTTCACTTGACATTTTATCACACTGTCCTGGTTTGATAAAATATTTGAACCTTCGGGCATTTCTATTTCCAACTTATTATTTTACTAATACTATCATTATATGCCTAACTTGGCAAACCAAGTTTTACTAAATACTACACTTGATTTGTGTGCAACAGTAACAAAATCAAAGAAAACATACAAATATATTCAAAGATTGAATTTTCCATCAACAAAAGAATGCTGCCACTATAATATCAAGAAAATAACAGACAGAAACAGACAATAATAATCAGCTAAGGCAAGGAAAATCTCAAGCCCATGTTTTTCTGCACTGTTTCTTTAAACCCTATTCTATTGTCTCTCATCCTATTCTGTATCCTTTTTTAAATTTCTATTTAATGTACAAGTTAGCCTATCTACCATTTACTTACATCGATCATTATTGTCTGGAGCTTCTAAGGCTTTGTCTGCGACCACCGCTAAAATTTATGTTGCGCATCCCACCAGCCCATTCCTCATCGTCTTCATCATCGCTATCACCACCTAACATAGGTCCAGGTTTCCGAACTTGAACTTTTTTGGGCGTGGGCGTTTGTCGCTTCCGTTTTATATTTGCTGTATAGAGCGAATAATCCATTGTGTCCTCTTTCAATGCATTCTTAAACTCCTGGTGCAACAATGAGATATAGGCTCAATTGAAATTAGGAGTTTCTCAACTAAATATACTCATACTTCTTTATTTAGGAAAAAAGCTTGATAATATATCTCGATCAAAATAAATTCATGTTGATAGTTCACTACTTATGAAAAAGCCTAATAGATTTATAGATGTCTTTATAGAAAAATTACATGAGAACTTGAAAAAATTAAGATACAGAAACTACTTTCAATTAACAAGATACCGTTTAAAATTATTTTTATAAAAAGACAAACTTAATAATATCATTGGATTTTTTAATATTTTTGCCTCATGCTGTAGACTAATCAAACAGACTCATTATGGCAACAGAAACGCTGAATGTGTAAAAAGTTCTGTACTCAAGCTATGATACCTGATATCTTTGAACTAATTCTTGTGGATTTGTAGGCAAACTGAACTGAGATTCACCAACATTAAATGGAATACTCTGTCTTGAGAAAACCTCACCAGGTTTTGGCGGTTCACTTGGAGAATAAGCCTGAACAAAAATGTGAAAACATCCCAAAGAGAGAGGATGGTTAGACTACTATTGCTTCCCCCACCTAGTCAAAAGGAAGCACATCACTCAAATGCCACTAAGTGATTAGGGCCGGTCTCAAAACCAAAGAGAAAGAAAAAGAAATGCCTCTTGCACAAGGCTCCACTCAAAAAGGCCAACCAAAAGCTCTTTTAACACACAAAAAGTCTTTCTCAAAGTTTGCTTTAGGCTCCACTCATTTTCTGGCCGGCCATGTAAGTAATGATAATATGCATTAAAGTTTTACCTGACATCTGGCATCATCGAGACTGTACATGATTTTTAGGTGTCTCTTTAGCTTTAAAAGAAGTTGCAATGCAATTGCATGTAAACAATCGGCCTGCATAAGCATCGGAAACAAAATGATTGTGATCATATGATCCAACTACTAAAAATTATGATTGATCCAAATGTGCATAAACTATTGTTCATGCTGTATAAGGAAAATATTTCACATTCTTGCTTATAGAGCAAGACGTTGATTAGCTTGAATTTTAACATTTCTCCTCACAAACAAACCAACGTAATAGACAAAAAAAATGACAGTGAGCTCCATAATACCTGAACTTTCTCCAGATCATCTTTTGAGAAGGTAAAGGTATCTGCATAAACTTTTGACCTACCATTCTGTGCTAAAGGATAATCTGGCAATTGGTTATTAGTTCCATTTAAATCGACAGAAGTCATGTCATCGAGGTTGGGCTGAACATCTGCACTTTGCTGAAATGTGCCATTTAAGTCCTTTGACATAACTTGGGTTGAATGAATAGGTTCATTTGGTGCTTGTTGATACATTCCATTCCCATGAGGTGTAACGTCACCCTCACTCCGTAATAAGCTTGAACACCAGGCTTTGAAGTTCGCCTCCAGTGGACCAGCCCTAACCTGAACTATTCTATTGATAGCATAGATTAAATAAAGTGGTTCATCAGGTGCAATGAATGGGAGCAAGGCAAGAACCTCTGTGCAATACCTGTGAAAAGAAACCAATTAAAAGGACATTTAAAACCTCACATGATTTACAAAGAAAAATGACAAGACTTACGTTAAGAAAGCTATTACAAATTTGTTCCATTTTGGTTTATCAAATTTTCGCACTATTGAGGACATAAATTTATTCCTCGACATCCTGTTCCCTCGGATGAGCTTGTATATTCGAGAAACACCAACTCTTGATTGAGTGATCGAGTCAGACTCAGGTTTCCCTTTTCCAGAAACAGGGATCTTAGATGGGGTCTTGTGGTTAACATTTTCATCAGGACTAACACAAATAGCTTGCATGAACATAAAAGACATTTGAAGTCCATCACCCAGGCGACTTTCAAAAAATGCAGGATACCTGAAAAGATCCTTTAGTTAGCTAATAGAACTTAGTTGACGAGAATTATACCATCCAAATTTATATATAGGAGATTACTTCTCATTCATATTCATTAGGAGATGATGAGCCAATTTTGAATTTGATTCCAGAGGATCTGTTTCAAGTGCTATAAGATATGGTACACAGGTGATGGGATGAACAAGACCTTGGCGCAACACAATTTCAACAATCTGCAATATTAGCATCTCTCTCATTGTGTTAAGTTGCATGAGAAACAGAAAACATAACTAATTTTACAGAAATGATCAAGTATCCAGGACAAAAACTAATAGAAATTATAGATTAGTTAATCGACATTCAGCTGGACGTGTGACTAACAACTGCAAGATTCTCCTTTACAAAACATCAACCTAGTTTCCCACCCCCTTTCTCTCACCCCCATCAATAAGATTTGAATGACCGAAAACACCATTCTTAGAAACAATATGCAGAGGAACACACTTTGTCAGCTTAATCGCTTTTAGTCCTATTAAAAAAAGGATTTTACTTTTCTTCGCATATGACTTCCGAATGTTGAAACTAATCCAAAATAGAAGGCATGTTCTGTCAGCTTAATTGCTTTTAGTTTTTTTTAAAAAGGATTTACTTATTTTTTTCGCATGACTTCCAAATGTTGAAACTAATCCAAAATAGAAGGTAGGTTCTGTCAGCTTAATTGCTTTTAGTTTTTTTTTAAAAAGGATTTACTTATTTTTCGCATGACTTCCAAATGTCTGACCTTCAAGGCTGATTGTCGAACTTGTTCATCGCAATCCAAACATCTGCCCAGAATATTGTCCCAGTACAGCTGAACAATACCCCCACATATGTTTGTATCTCCAGCCCCAGCAGCAACAGGTACACTCTGCCCAGCTCTGACCGAGTGACCAGGTACATTATCATCAACTTCTGTTTCCATTTTGCTTTCAGCATCAAGAAGATACTCGAACATGTTTTGCAATGCTTGAATCTGGATATAAGAATAATTTAGTATTCGTGGAAAAGTATATGGATATATACATGCATATATGTATATATTACCTGTAACTCACATACATTTACCTTAAATAAAATTGTGCAAAAATGTGAATTTGAACAATTCAACCATCAAAAATTCTCACTAGATCAAACGTACTAAGTTTCATACAACTAAAAAAACTACTTGATATAATTAAATAGTTAAATTGGTTAAAGTTGCATCCTAGAAATAGTTGTTTAAGGACAAAGGTGTAACTTTGCTAGCATGTGTACATCTAGCTGAAATGCTTATGCTCGTATATATTACCTTAAGCCGAGCATCAGCATGAGAAGACAGTGTTTCCTCCAGTATCTTTCCAATGTCATGTTCTAACATAAATTCAGGCCTTGCAATTAGAACATATCCTAGTGCCTGCAAGAGTTACAATTAAACATCAACAAACATTCAAGATTAAACCAAGATAAGATCTGAGTCAATGAGAAATTCTTACCTGCAATGATCTAACCTTAAGAGAATAATCATCCACGGCAAGATACTTCATAAACAAGCTGAGGCTCCTTTTGACATCAACAAGTTTATTACCAGAGCTTGCTAGCAAACAGTTGCCATAACGAATAAGCAAACCGATACAGAAGAGAGATCGCCCAACTTGCTGTAAAATGGCAGGAAACAGTCAATTTTGAATATACATGCCATATAAAATTTGTGATGAACCAGCTATGCTAAAAGTTCAAGCTGATAGTTGAAAATACTTAAGTGGTTTATATTATATCTCAAACAATTACAAGGCCCCTCACATTTAAAGCTTATGAGTGGTTTATATTATATCTCAAACATGATCTCTGACATTTAAAGCTTAAGGAAAGACATGTTGACGGGTTTTAATTTCATCATTTGTCTTCTTCACAAAGCCATTCATCAAATGTTCAACCAAGGTATTAAATATCCATGAACATCTCACTTCAAATGAACCTCAACAATCAGGAGAGAAATGAGCTTTAGTCAAAGCTTGGTTTACTTTAATCTTTTCATTTTTCATTTAATGGAGATATGAAAATGAGGACAATTTGATTCATGGTGATTTCTCTAGTAACTCTTCAAAAGCATTTCCCCAGATGGGACAGTAACAGTTCACTTAAAGGTTTTGATAGAAACAAAGGAAAAAAACTTAAGGCAACTTGCCTTTTAAGTTATGCAAATACATATTTGATCGGAGAGAAATGACTGCAGTTTCTCCCAGCCATGAGGTTTACTTTGAGATAGGAATGAGTTCAGGCTTGTACCTAGTATTCCACCAGTTGTAGTAACATGGGATTTTAAATATCATATATCAGAGACTAGACAGCCTTGCTGCACTCTAGATTATTTCTATTCTATTTTTTTCACTTTTCTTACTTACGTTTTTAATGTAGGATGCACATAAACTCCAATAACAGAAACATTATATTAAAAGCCAAATTTTAACATGATTCTAGCACCAAACCTGTTTGTTTACAATTGCCTGGGTATCCAAACATTTGAAGAAGACCTGGATAAGATGCTCAACTACATCTGCCCCCTTTCCAGCAATCTTACTCATACTGCAGAGGCATCTGTTCAAGCAAATAGTAATAAATAAGACCTATAAGTAGATAAACGGGTAAGCATACTCTTCAATTAAATGGAAGAAAAAATAATTTTTCTACTAATTGCAGTCTGCAAAAGACAAACATAACCAAGACCTAGTTCAAGGGCTTTAGAAATATCTCAAAATATAATCCAAAAATTGTTCTCCCATGATATTGTTTTTTAACACAGTATTCATGCAATGAATGAGAAGATTATTTTAAAATGGGTGTGGCTAATATGAACCTCTCAAAAATGGTTCAAGGATGGATCCCTGCAATCTTTAGTAAAAAATGAATTTTGTAACAATTAAAAAATGGATAACAAATATATTATGTTTTAAAATTTACTAAGAATAGTAAAGTCCATTCTGGACCATGTCTATATTAGACTCCCCCTTTAAAATTATCATATACAACGTCATAATATTAAAAACATTTAGAGTTTATAAACTCTTCATTCAAGAAAAATTAGAGAACTGAGTATTGCATGAATTTATAAACAGGTTATTTTCAGGATGCAGCAGAACAGAAGTAATAGAACACATCTAACAAACGAAAATAACAGTAAGAGATTACAGTACTTGATACAAGCATGGACAACTGTCAAGAAAGAGCGTCGGAGAATCATCTGCTTCAAATCTTGTTCAAGTTCATCCACAATACTGAGAGGTAACTTACGCAGCAATGGCAACACAGCATCAATTATAAATGTTATACTCTCAAGTAGCTGTGCGACCATGCTATTGTCAACCTGAATCAAGCAAAAACAAAAATATGAAGAACTTTTCCCATTTCAGATTAATATTGGAGGAATTTAAGGAAATGTCAAGAGCTAGAAACCACACAGTTATTGAGAGAATTTAAGGAAATGTCAAGAGCTAGAACCACAATTATTAATTAACTACTTAGTTAATTCAAAACAGATAAAACTGAAGCAGAGGCTACGTCCTAATAGATTGTGCTCAAACATGCATCAGCTATAAACATAAAACTAGTAGTTTACATATTACATAAACACGCCTATTGGAAGTTTTCAGCATTGCAATCTTTTTACCCATATTAAGCCCCTTCTAGGCATTGTGGGGGGCTATGAAGCATTGATACATCTTGAGGTGTCAGAGTGTTGCACGCCGTTGACACCAACATGTGTTGGACAATACTGGGTTTATGATGTCAATGGCAGTCAGATGGCCAAAATTCCACCATGTAAGTGTGGGTTGCAACTTATTGCACGGCCTCAAAACTCCATGCCGAAGATAGAACCAGCAATGCCATCCTTACACTCTTGAGTAGGTGTTCATAGTGTTATGACATGTTTAGACTCAAACTCTCACTTTATGTTCTGTGCTATGGATTTCAACTTAAACTTAAGCAAGAGAAAGTTTTATGTTTAATCCATGTGCTGAACTCAGCCGAACAAGCGGACACAATCAAATTGAAGGGGGAAAACTGCCAAACTCAACCCACTGGTCACGAGTGGGTGGCCCAACTAAAACTACTAATCCATGAAGAGATTGGGTATAATCTAAATTTAATTCCCATTTTTTATTTGTTTGCCTTGATAAAGTTGCACAGCTGTCCTGACTTCAAAAGCCTATCGCAAAAAGCTAAACTTTCTTATTATGCTTATCTGTTTATATGAACACAAATATATAGTAAATAGTAAATATATAGTAAAATAAAGTAATACAAACTTGAGATAACAGTCGGAATTTTATGGTCACAAGGTTTTTTCTCAAGGTTTTTTGCTTATATTTTTAATATTATTTTAAAAATATTCAGTTCATATATATTTCTTTACAAATGTAAAAATAAAGTTAACTAAATGTTGAATATTAGCACAAAATCAAAACAGATTCTGTCATACAGCTCATTATGGCTGGATTCAAATTGTGATTAAATAGAAATTAATTGTATTATTATATTCTTACCTTATTTAGGATTAGCATTTATAGGGAGAATAATTACCCCTATTTCTTAGTGTAATTTATATTCTATAAATACTCATGTACTATGTTACAGAATAAACAATATAGAAAAAGCATATTTCTATATGGTATCAGAGCAACAAGAATCCTTTAGGGTTTTTTTTTTGTTTTTGCTTCCGCTCTGTTTATCTTTTTTACATCCCACAATGTCTGATACCGAGTCCTCACTTTCACCCAAACATTCCTCACCCGAACCTAAATTAGTCCGAACGTACCATGAAAACCACCCTGTTCAGATCACAACAATTCGGCTGAACGGTGCTAATTATCTTCGATGGTCGCAATCCGTTCGTATGTATCTCAGGGGGAGAGGAAAGATTGGCTACATTACTGGCGACAAAAAACAACCAGACAAGGCAGGTGCAGATTATGATACATGGGATGCTGAAAACTCCATGGTCATGACATGGTTAGTCAACTCCATGGATGAAGAGATAGGTGCAAATTATCTCTGTTATGATACTGCAAAAGAACTTTGGGAAGGTGTCTCCCAAATGTACTCTGATTTGGAAAATCAATCCCAAATCTACGAATTAACTCTCAAATTGGGAGAAATTCGGCAAGGTGAAGATTCAGTCACCAAATACTTCAATTGTCTCAAACGTATTTGGCAAGATTTGGACCTTTTCAATGAGTATGAGTGGAAATCACCTGCCGATAGCAAACATTACAAGAAGATGGTGGATGTTAGTCGTGTTTTCAAGTTCCTTGCGGGTCTAAATGTTGATTTTGATGAGGTTCGTGGCCGAATTCTAGGCAGAAATCCTATCCCTCCAATTGGTGAAGTCTTTTCAGAAGTACGTCGCGAAGAGAGTCGTCGGCAAGTGATGCTTGGAAAAAATACAGCAGCTGTCCCTCCACCAGTTGAAGGATCTGCCTTGGCAATTCCCCATGTCAATCGTAAACCACTTCATAATCAACGAGGTGGAGACAAGACTCATTTATTTTGCGATTACTGTGGGCGCAATCGCCACACTCGGGAAACTTGCTACAAACTACATGGGCGACCAAATCATGGCAAGGCTGGTAAGTTTGGTGATCGTCCTATGCCTATGGCCAATGAGGCTGATTCGTCTCCATGTACGAAGGAGCAAATGGATAACCTTCTTAAGTTTCTAAAGTCCAATTCATCTCTTAATATCCCTACTGGAACTATGGCACAAACAGGTAAGGATTCTTGGGCACTATCTGCTCACAACCACTCTAACCCTTGGATAATAGATTCAGGGGCATCTGAACACATGACTAATTGCTCTCATCTATTCAGTACCTATTTTCCTAGTTCAGGTTTTGAAAAAGTTAGGATAGCTGATGGTAGTTATTCAAGTATTGCAGGCAAAGGCAGCATAAAAATTTCAGAGCAAATCACTTTGCAATCTGTTTTACATGTTCCTAAATTCGCTTGTAATCTTCTATCTGTTCATAAATTGTCTAAGGACACTAATTGTTCTGTTCTTTTTCGTCCCTCTACTTGTGTTTTTCAGGACCAGAACTCGGGGAAGACGATTGGAACTGCTAGAGAGATGAATGAATTGTACTACCTTGATGGAATTCAGTTTGGCAATAAAGCGTTTTTCGGTTCAAACAGTACAAACGCATCTCCTGTTTCAGATCAAATTATGTTATGGCATAAAAGATTAGGTCACCCTAGTTTTTCATATCTTAAGCATTTGTTTCCTATTTTTTCCAAAGAAATAAATTCCTCACAATTTCATTGTGAAGCTTGTCACTTAGCTAAAGATCATCGTGTGTCTTTTAAATCAAAAGCCTATTCTGCTTCTAAACCTTTTTATTTAATTCACAGTGATGTTTGGGGTCCTTCAAAAATTAAAACTATGTCTGGAAAAAAATGGTTTGTAACATTTATTGATGATCATACACGGCTGTGTTGGGTTTATCTCATGGAGAAAAAATCAGAAGTTGAACAAAGATTTCAAGATTTTTTTAACATGATTAACAATCAATTTCAAACTAAGATTGGCATTCTAAGGTCTGACAATGGCACTGAATATTTCAACAAATATTTAAGTACATTCCTTGTAACTAAGGGGATAATTCATCAATCCACTTGTCGCGATACTCCGCAGCAAAATGGTATTGCTGAAAGAAAAAATAGACATCTCCTCGAAGTCACTAGAGCTATTATGTTTTCTATGAATGTACCTAAGTATCTTTGGGGAAATGCTTTATTAACTGCTTGTCACCTCATCAATCGAATGCCATCTCGGGTGTTACAATATGAAAGTCCTGTACAAGTGTTACAAAACAATTTTCCTACATCTCGTATTATTACGGATCTTCCCCTTAAAATTTTTGGTTGTCTTTGTTATGTTTACATCCCCAATGTTTTTCGTTCTAAGTTGGATCCTAAAGCCGAAAAATGTGTTTTTCTTGGCTATGCTTCCAATAAAAAGGGATACAAATGTTTTAACCCAGTTACAAAGAAATTTTTTGAAAGCATGGATGTTCACTTTGTTGAAAATCAACCTTTTTTTAAAAATTCTCTTCAGGGGGAGAGTCAATGTAATAATAAAGAAGATAATTTTTGGGAAACTTTGCCTGCTCTAGATGATATTGTGACTACAAATCACCCAAATGCTAAGATAATAGAATCTGAAACAGGGGGAGAAACACTGATTAAGGATGATAATCCTGAACTTAAAGTGTATGTTCGAAAAAAATTCCACAAAGGTGGTGCAAACCCTATTGTCTCTCCAGTAGAAATCCAATCTGATTTACCAAGTGAAGGTCCTACAGATAATCTGTCTTCTAGTTCTTCATCTGGTAATCCTTCTTACTCATCCAATGATTTATCTGATTTGTCTTTTCCTGATATTAATCTTCCAATTTCTGTGAGAAAAAATATTCCTGACCTCGATGTCCCAATTGCTGAGAGGAAAGGTTCTCGTATGTGCACTAAACATCCTATGTCTAATTACTTGTCATATGACAAACTATCACACACCCATAAGGCATATGTGTCTAGGATTTCTAATTTGTTTGTGCCCAGAACTATTCAGGAAGCATTAAGTGATCCGAATTGGAAATTAGCAGTGAAAGAAGAGATGGATGCTCTAAACAAAAATAACACTTGGAGTATCACTGATCTACCACAAGATAAAAAGGCAGTAGGGTGTAAGTGGGTCTTTACAGTGAAATGCAAGGCTGATGGAAGTGTGGAAAGATACAAAGCGAGATTAGTAGCAAAAGGATTTACTCAAACTCATGGTATTGATTACCAAGAGACTTTTGCCCCAGTTGCTAAGATCAATTCTATCAGAATTCTTCTTTCTCTTGCAGTAAATTTCAACTGGACACTATATCAATATGATGTTAAAAATGCCTTCTTGAATGGTGAATTACATGAAGAAGTATATATGAGTTTACCTCCTGGATTTGAAAAAAATCTTGGAAGAAACAAAGTATGCAGATTGAGAAAATCCCTATATGGATTGAAACAATCGCCAAGGGCCTGGTTTGAGAGATTTGGAAGTGTTGTTAAGAGACACGGTTTCACCCAAAGTCAAGCAGATCACACTATGTTCTTTAAACACTCATCTGAAGGTAAGATTGCTATCTTAATAGTGTATGTTGATGACATTATTATTACAGGAGATGACGTCAAAGCAATTAGTGATCTGAAGAGAAGACTTGAGGCTGAGTTCGATATCAAGGATCTTGGAAAGTTAAAATACTTTCTTGGGATGGAGTTCGCAAGATCTAAAGAAGGTATTTTTCTCAACCAGCGCAAGTACATACTCGATTTACTTGCAGAAACAGGGATGACAGGGTCTAAAGCAGTAGAAACACCAATGGATCCCAATGTGAAACTAAAGTCAGTTGCTGAAGATGAAATAGTAGATAAAGAACGTTATCAACGATTGGCTGGAAGACTAATTTATTTGTCACATACAAGGCCAGATATAGCCTTTGCAGTGAGTGTAATAAGCCAATTTATGCATGCACCAGGTGCAGCCCACTTTGAAGCTATTTTCAGAATATTAAGATATTTGAAAGGTACTCCGGGAAAGGGGCTGATATTCAGAAATAGAGGACATATACAGGTTGAAGCCTATACAGATGCTGATTGGGCAGGTAATATAAATGATAGAAGGTCTACCTCAGGATATTGTACTTTTGTAGGTGGAAATCTAGTTACATGGAGGAGCAAAAAACAAAATGTTGTAGCCAGGAGCAGTGCAGAAGCTGAATTCCGATCTGTGGCCCATGGTTTTTGTGAAGTATTATGGATCAAAAAGTTCATGGAAGAATTGAAGTTCTTTGGCCCAACTCCAATTAAAGTTTATTGCGATAATAAGGCTGCTATTTCTATTGCCCATAATCCTGTCCTACATGACAGGACGAAGCATGTTAAAGTGGACAAGCATTTCATCAAAGAAAAAATTGACAGCGGTGAGATTTGTATGTCCTACATACCTACCAAAAGTCAAGTAGCAGATGTTCTCACAAAGAGTCTTCCAAAGAGACTGTTTGATAACATGGTGTGCAAGCTTGCTATGAACGATATATTCATGCCAGCTTGAGGGGGAGTGTTGAATATTAGCACAAAATCAAAACAGATTCTGTCATACAGCTCATTATGGCTGGATTCAAATTGTGATTAAATAGAAATTAATTGTATTATTATATTCTTACCTTATTTAGGATTAGCATTTATAGGGAGAATAATTACCCCTATTTCTTAGTGTAATTTATATTCTATAAATACTCATGTACTATGTTACAGAATAAACAATATAGAAAAAGCATATTTCTATACTAAAATTATTTTAAAAGAGCCATTGAGTAATCAAAAAAATAAAAAACAATAATATATAAATTAGGTTGAAAATATACTTGAATTTCTACAGTTAAATAAACTAGTGTTTCATTATTTTTCAGAACCAATTATAAGACAGAAATGCAAATTGCCACAATATTGCACAACAGCACCATATAAAATTACGGTTCTTTTCATTTTTAATGATTTTTCCTCACCTCAAAATGTATGTGATGCTATTTGTTGATATTGTTTTACTTATGGTATACGGTGTCTATTCGGAGACATCTAGCTTGTGTCTAGATATCATAACTCTTGTAAGATGCATATATAAATACTGTATACATGAAACCAAAATGAAATATGGAGTAATACATCTCATCCCTGACAAAATTTGAAAGCACCAAAATAATAACAGGACACTGTCTCAAGCAACTCAACATACACTGTGTAATAATACTTGACTAAGCAATATACAAGACTTAAGATTAGTCTTAACCTGAGTCTTCAGATATGGCTGCAAAGTAATGACATACTGGGAAGGGTTGGAAGCTGGTGCACAGAGAGTTGGGTCCACAAGACAAAATGCATGCAAGACTAGCACATATGGTAGTGCATGCTTTTCCATTTCATTATTGTTCATTTCATCCACCTGATCATGAACATAAACTGTCTTTTCATATCGAAGTAGTCAAGCATAAAAATTAGATGAATGGGCATAATTCTAGTGTACCAGCAAAATCTTCTCCAGCAAGCATTTGCACATCAACTCGCAACGCTTATGCACTGTTACAAGGGACACTGGGTTGACCCCAATTGCTTTTGCAGATTGCGGTAAAAAATCAAGAGTCAAGTTGCGCTTTATTACAGTTACAAGAAGCTGATTATTTGGCAGTCTCTTCAGCATTTCAACGATTTGCTCTGTTTTCTTAGCCACCTCGAGTGGAACAGTACTACCATCTTCAAAGACCTGAGTTTGTGAAGCAGAAGGCTCCTCAAACCAGAACTCATGAAATGTTTTACAAACAAGATCCTGTAAATCAGAAGCATAATAGGAAGAAACATTCTTAAAAGGGTTAGGACATAGAGAAATAAATTTGGAATCTGTGCATGATTACCATCAAAGAAGCACAAGTTAATATTGAGTCACTTATTATAATTAACAATTGCATAATGAAACCCACCCCACCCCCCCTATTCATAGAGTTTAGATGAAAGGTGTAACAATTATAGATCATCATCACCAATGACCTAAAGAGGTGATTGTTTCAACGCCAAGAATATATTTCAGGTTTCTAGGGGAGTGATATTCCTGGAATATTATTGCTTGAAGTGTTATTCCCAACAGAGATGTGCGGCAAAAACTCATTATTCCTAGGAAATGTTTTTTAATAGTTCAAAAGAAATGAAAAAATATTAAAGATGGTGTAGAATAAGATGAAAGTGAGAATATATGGTCAGAACAGTTACATATAAATTATATTCTGACATGGGAATAGTATATGCGAAAGCATGTCTTGTCTAGACTGAATAAATAATACCAACGTGTATTTTTCAATAGCTTGTACCAAATATCATGTTGCATTCCCAAGCTCACATTTCCAGAACTAATTTCATTAACTTGAAACAAACACACTCTAAAAGAGTACCATGATGAGAAGGAAGTGTCTTAATCTCCAAACACAAACACATCATATTACACTTTTTTGGAAAAATACATCATATTACACGTTTTTGAAAAGTTATAATTGTTGACAGCTAGATACTACGGGTTTGAAACGTCTCTAAAGGTTTAAGCAGAAACTTTAATATACCTGGATACTTGATTCATCATCAATAACACGTGAAATCATCTCTGTGCAGGCTCTTGTAAACCCCGAGAAGTTGGCGCTTGAGCTGCACATATCTCGAATAATTTTTATAGCTCGTTTTCGAACACTCAGTCCAGTATCTTTGATTCTCTCTGCAATCTTCTCAAAATACTACAGTACAAATTTGGAAAATTTGCTTTATCAATTCAACGACCTTAAGTTTGAATTGTCTCCATAACAGCCATGAATTTTATAAGGCATGACCAGATTTATTTTTTAAAATTAAGGAAAGAGTCGCTGAGACATACCTTAAAACCCACATCTGGATGGGAAGCAATATGTCTACCAACAAGTTCCAATGCTGCTTCTCTAACAGATATTGCAGTGTCACAAAACCTACCTTCAACGGATAATTGTACTAGTTTATCACCCAATACCTCTGGATCAGCCTCCACAATGATACTAACCTGTTCATCATATTGAATATTAAATGAAAGATGATAAAGGTAAAACCAGGGCAAAGAAACTATAATAAGTATCCCATTTTTCACTTGAAAATAGAAAACATAGATAATAAACTTACTGCTCGTAAAGCTTTAGCCCTAATAATTGGAGTGTTCTCTTTCATACTTACCTGTACAGTACAAGAAAGATTGGTATACAAACTCTTAATTTGAAAAAACAAGTGAAAGGGAAAATATCAACTGACCAAAAGCGTGTGAAAAATCTTATCAAACCCTCGACAAAATGAACTTTTTTGGCCTAAAGCTAGAGTAATTTTCTTGATTGAATCTCGCGTCAGCATAGAAGAATCAGTAGCAGAATCCCGTATTATGGTTCTTGATCTCATCCTAGCAAAGTAGTAAATGGGCTTCTGCTGACATTTTGGATCATTTTTATACCACGAACCAAGATAAAACCTGCACAAGATATAAAAGCATTACCCTTGCATAACTATAACTAAAATGTCAATTAGAAGATCCCTAACAAGTACGAACCAGCCAATGAAAAGATGCAGGTCATCAGCAGAGGTGACATCTTGAAGGTAATTCAAAAGCAATTGTTGAACAATTTCAAGGTTAGAAAATGTAGAATCATCCTTTGAAACTTTACGATTCTTTTTAACATCATCCTTGCGCTGGGAATTGCAATATGATTGCAGTACAAGCAGTTGCTTTGAGCAGATGCACATGTGACAGTACCAGTTCTGATTGAGAACTTCATTTTCTTCAATGTCCAGGCATTCAGCATGAAAAAGCCTACTGCAGCCGGAACATGGGAACAAATTTTCAGCCCTTCCATCCAAACAGACACAACATGTATCTTTTGGATAATTCTGAGGAGCAGCATCCTTACTAAGTAAATCTTGAAGTACCCAGAACTTTTCCCTGCTACAAATCACAGCATCACGCTTCAACCTTGCAGCAATAGTGCCAAGAATATCAATTGCCATGGAACGTGCAGCAAAATCCTTGGAACTTGTCCCAGCATTCTGAATTAGTATGGCACATAGAACCTGAAAGAACTCTCAGCAGTAAACTAACCTGATGCCTTAACCAAAACAATAATTCACATATATACATGCAGATTCCTGCACAATCACATGTGTGAAGGCGTACACAAAAATTACCTCTAGAATAGAAGCTGAAGCAGGATATTCAGGTAAATTTAGAGTGGTCAATAAATCAGTAACAAGATTCTCCATTATGGATTTCAAATCAGAAGCATCCTGACTCTTTACACTTGCAAGTCGCTGAAGTACACGGCTCCAAAAATAGGAGCAGGCTTCTGTTACTGCATCGCGGCATTTAGCTGGATAACTAGCATCAACCGAGATTTCCATTACAGAGTTACTACTCGATGCTTGTCTTAAAGTATCAGGAAGGTTAGCACTACAATGAATTAATTGGATAAGTAAAGCAGTAATCATCTGGATCTGTCTTTGCTCTTCCTCACGTATGTGATAATTCCTTAAAGCTCGTTTTGAATGCGGTAATTTCCAAAGAAGGTGAAGCATTTCATCTAACACATAAGTGCGATGTTGTGTGTATAAATAGAATATCTGTACCAGCATATCGGAAAAAAACAATTATGTGTTAGCTACCTAAATGGGCATGAAAGCTAACATACAGAAAGTTTTATAAGAGAGAGGCATCTGTACCGCACTGAGTAAACTGATTGCCTTCAATTGCAAGAGCTGGATGTTATCAACCAAGAATGTCGTAATGCTTGTTTTTATAAGTTGTAAAATGCAACTATCTGACAACCTCTCTATTAACAACAAATCCTTGAGTAGTCCAAGAACAGAACACAACTTCTGAAGAATAACATTCATAGTACTAGAGAACCTGAAAAAAGAAGGATCAACAATAAAAGTTTGTAAACAAATCTAACTACATACACATCAGAAAACCAAGGGAATCTACGGGCTGTTTGGTGGACATTACTGCATACAGATGAAGAGTGCAACCGTATTGGACAAAGTGAGATAGGATACAAGAATACTAAACTTTTATTCTATCTAGTGTTTAAGGTACACAGAATAACAAACAAATAGTATCATATCATCTTATCTTCGTAACTGAGATGGATAAAATTATAGTTATAGGATGTGAATAAAAACTTTAAAAAGTTTTTATTTGTGTGTTTTTTATTGATTAAGATTAACTTTTATAATATGTTTTTTGTTTTAAATTTAATTATATTTTAAATTGTTATTCTTAACTTCTACATATTTTATTAAACTCTACATAAGAGAGGACAAGGATGAATAGGGAAATTTTTAATCCTGCTTCGCTAATTTTCGCCCAACCCTCACCACATGATATAATTTTAACTAGACCATAGGTGATAGATTTAACTTATTTTATACAGATGATTCATCAATTAATGTATTAAGAAAATATATGACGGTTCATTATATCATGTCTATCTTATTCTAAGCACCATACGGATCCTTGATGTGAAAATAATCAAACCTGCTTGATGATGGTCTCTTTAACTTTACAGTCTTGCTGCTAGTACGTCGTTTTTTGCTTGCTGAACCATAATCAGAATCGTCATCTTCATCATCAACTGTGAAACATAAAAATTCAGTGTGAAGACATTACTTCTTTCCAATTTCTCGCTCCCATAGTGGCCCTCAAATAAGTTATAAAGCAGCATTCACTATCAGTAGCATCTCTATCCTCCAAATGGAAAAATAGTGAAAGGAAAAAAATTCTATTTGGCACAAAAACAGAAAAGGCTGACCTTCAAGTGCAGTGTTTTCACTAGGTCTGTATAACGCACGGTATGATGGATCACATGCACACATGACATCCATTATCTGATGCCTGGAAAACTCCAAAATTCTCTCAATGACCTGGCCCAGACAAATCACTTAAAGACATTACAAACTATAATTATTAATAGAGTAACAATCTGAGCACATCATGGCAATGCAAATTACTTGCAAACAATACTTTTCTCCTGCACAGGGTACATTATTTTATTAAATTTGCTTTTACAGAGATGATTTCTAAAAAAAAATTGATTTATTCATAAAACAGTGATATTTGTTTGCAGCTAGCATAAAGAACTCGCCTCTTCTTTATAAATTTGCTTTGGCATGTCAGTATGAGCCATCACCGCCAGTGCAGCATGAATGGATTCCAACGCAGCTAAAAGAGACGAAACTAGTTCTGAATTGGACTGAAACATAGAACAGTAACAATTATAACAATAATAACTACAAAATATGTGCCATGTTTTTTTTATGTACATAAGAACTCATCTATGTGACTCATTATTAATTACCTTACCAAATTTGATCTATGTACCAAAGCTATTCATAGCTTATAAATTAGACCTATGTACCACAGCTATTTATAAATTTTAAATTTCTGTTTACTATACAATTCAGATTATAGCAAATTATTATAATAGAAAAATAGAGGTCATAATCAAAGTCAACTAAATCTAAACAAGCCAAAATATTCAGCATAGACTTGTACAAAAAAATCTAAAGTGAACTTACATTGTCAGAATCCTCCATTGACAGGCCTTCTGCTCTATGTATCTGATTATCTAAAACCTTTAGCAGTCTAACAAGGAATTCTACAGGAACCAAATGCAGAAGATTCTTCTCACGTATAGACATGATTTCATTTACAAGCAATCTAAGATCTGAAAGAGGCAATGGCAACCATTCTACTGCTTCATCTAGATCATCACTATTCAATTCAGCTTTGCTACATAAGTCTTCCAAAAACTCGCGAAACCTTCCGATGATGTCATCTAAACAGACAACAAATACTAGTTCATTACACAAGTAATCATGGATGTGTCAGTGTGCTGTATGAGCGTGCACACACACAGGGAGAATAAACAAAATTGTTGAAAATTAGGATTGTATTGTAGGAACCCGTCATGCACGGACCTTGAAGCACAGCAGAATCAGGTGCGACAGATATTTCATTGCCGCCTTTCTTCTTAACTTTTGATTTCTTAGAAGACAACGTAGAAATGTCCTGCCAAATTATTATGAAAATTAGCAAAAGAAAAAAATTGTCAAATGATATAACCAAATGCATCCATACATTTGTAGAAAAATCATCAAGCAAGCGGCTATGGGTTGAATTATAGTCTTTTTGAGTCTGACTTGGGTCAGAAAAACTAGATTCCAAGAGCTTCTTTTCAGGTAATGCACTACCAGAGATCTTCTCCTTGACAGGACCTGAGAAACTTGACCAATACAATAAACAATAAGCAGAGCACCATTAAAATGTTTAAACGGAAAGCAACGAGACCAAAAGAAAACGATATTTCTTTATGGAAAAGGTAAAAAACACACTACCTGTTATTTGACTATATAACGATATTTGGTAAGCATTGCAACTTATGATACATTATGTATTGTATTATGTAGCATTGCACATATGTTTTATCTGCTTGGTTAGTCTAAATGTTGCTTAATTAGTCTAGGAGTTTCTAGAAACTCTAAATGCTGTAACTAACTGCAACTGACTCAGTTGGTAACAGTTACATGTTTTGACAGTTGTGTGTGTGTGTGTGCAACTAACATGTTTTGACAGTTACGCTCACTGTAATCTTAGATTGAGAATACACTAACATATCACTATTTTCAGTTCCTATCTCTCTACCATAATTTCCAAACCTACAAATTTTTAAATCACACCCCTTATAATTTTTATCAAACAGCAAGATACACTAAATCTCTTCAACGTTATTAAGGACAGAAATTTGCCAACATCAAACCAAAACCTTATTTGAGTATGACACTTTCCACCTACTATAAATCTCATTCTAGTCATATTCTTCATAATGAATAAGTGTCGCACCATGAATCTGTCAGACCACTATAGACCTATGAGCAGCTACAAACTTGTGAGATCTGAAATTATTTAGAACAGAAACCAAGTAAATACTCTGTTTACCTGCAGTACCACATTCAAATGCTTCAGGATAGCACCTGAGAACTTCATCATGGAGTTCTAAAGGCTCAACGTAGTTATACTGAACAACCTTGGCATCATCTCTTAAATTCCTATGTAGGCCAATGTAAATAAAATTATATTAAAATATTAAAATATTAAATTCAACCCCAAGTAATGATACTAATGACATAAGCATCGTTGATGAAGATACGATAACAACAATAATAAGCATTTGGTTTATACTAAAGCACGTTTCAAGTTTCAACAAAACAACAAAAAATTGGAAACGTACAAACGGCTGGAGTGAATGTCATGTTGATTATATCAAAATACACAGGGAATAAAATTCAGGCAGTTGGCACAAACTAAGCTCATACTTTTCTCTTCTTTCCAATGAAAAATAGAAAATTAAAAGTGAAAAGGTCAATAATCCCAAAAACTAAATAATCAAACTCTATGTGCCAAAAACTATAGCATCCACTACTTATAACAGCAACACTAATCTACCTGTAAACTAAACCTGCAAACATAGCAACGACTGTCAGCTAAATTAAGATATTGACTCACGATTTCACTATTCACTAATCAATTAAAAACTGAAAACAATAACTAAACAGGTAACCGCTAAGCACCTACTATAACAGCATGCAATATATGTAACTCCAACTCTAATCTACCTATAAACTAAACCTGAAAACTTCAAAATTAACAAACGACCTAAATTATAAGTAATTAATTAAGTAATTAAAACTGAAAATTATAACTAAATAAGCAAGTCAAGCACTATGCAGTCATGAGTCAACTAAAAGCTCCTAAGGTCAAATCTAGTATCTACAGTAAATCACATGGAAATTTGAATTCTTCTAACTTCAGTTCACAACCGCGAATTTCAATTGTACAAAAAAGTTAACAATAATTCACATCCTAATTCGGTACTTCCGTGTGAATTCAGCATCCTATCGACTAAAATAGCGGAATTACAATGCGTGCAGAAAATGTCAAACGAAAGCCAAACAAAAAGCTTACAAGTACGACACATCAGTGTGCCGGAGCATCTCAGCGATCTTACTGGACTTCGAGAGGATATCGTCGCGGTTCAACTGCATCGGTGAATCGAAGAGTCGTAGGTCTTGATCGGAAGCTCCACAGAAAACCGGAAGCGAAGGTAACGGCAAGCAAGAGGCGACTTCAGAATGGACAGTATTAGACATGCTAGTCCCGCGGTGGCCGGCGAAATTCGCCGCCGCAGCAGCGGCATCGGAAGTGGTTGAAGAAGTCATGGATTAGTCACGAGAAGAGCATGTAGTTGGTGAAAAGTGTAAAAATGGATGAAAAAAAGAGCGAATTGAGATTAAATAGGGTTTAATTTTGAAGTTGAAGGTGAAGTGTTGAACCCTAGAGGGATAAAATTGGGAAGAGAAATTGGAATTGAATGGCGGGGAAAGAGAGATTATAAGAAAATGATTTTGGATTTCTCGAAAGAAAAGGGTTTGCAAGTGGATTTAGTTGTAAGAATGGATCTAACTGTGAGATTACGGAAATACCCCTTCTGTTTGTGAGAAGCGTGTTATGTAAGTCATACTGAAGTCGTGTTGATAGTGAAGATGTAATTAGTGTTTTTTAGTGTACATTTTGGGTAATTTCTTATAAAGAAATAAAACTGTTGCATTTTAATTAGAAATATAAATAAAAATGGATAAGTTTATATAGTCAAAGTAAACACTTCTTTTTCTCATAATAGAATTTTTATTTGATTGAAATATGCACAACTCCTACATTTAAGAGAAAAAAATTAACACTCGTGTAAAATTTTATACATAATTATATATTCTGCTAAGTCAATTAATAAATTTTAAATTATTTGATTTAATATTTTTAAAATATTTTAGTTAAATATATATTTATTTTTTTTACGCTGTCTACTACCATTAAACTCCATTTTAAAATTCTTAGAGTTAATTTTTATACAATTTCTTTTTTTCTTACAAACATAAAGTGGTCCTCTATTACTACTATATTACCATATATAGAACATAAGGGAAAACTTTTTACTACATCAAATCCACTTCTACCAACATTCTTTTGCTCCATACACATTCTATTTGTCCTCTTTAGCTTCGGCATATTTAAAAATTCCTATTTTTACATTCTAACTCATTGTTTTTTAAGTAATGTGTTATTAAAGATATTATTTTCTAAAATTGGTTTCATCAAAATTAATGTTAAGATAACATTCCAAGTTTTGATATTTTTGATCTAAACAATATTTGATGTTTAGAATAAAACCTAATATAAAAAAATTATTTTGAGGCAAAATCCTCCATTTAAAATTGACTCAATCCTTGGCGTCATGCCAATATTCAAATTTGTGTGTCAATTATACATGTATTTATCTTTTGTAATCAATGTAAGAAGAGTAAAATTGATTAAGCATATGTTTGATTACACGTTTAGAATGCTTAGAGTTGATTCAAAATCTATGAAAATAATTTTAATATATTTGATTATTCTTGATTAAAATAATCATAATTAATTTTAATTTAAAATTAAAACTTGTAACTTTTAGGTCTTATTTATTTTACAATCAATAATTTTTTTACTTGTAAAAGAAATATTGGAGTGTGTGACATCTCTGAACTAGTATGAATGATTAGAGATTTTAGTAATTTTATAACGGTTAAGGTTTTATTGTGACAGTCAAAGATTCTGTTTGGTGGTGTTTATGGTGTTGAGAGAGGTTTAGCTCACGTGAGGTGAGAGGTTCTTTGTTTTGCCTATAACAACACTTTTCAAATGTTGCCTTGTTTCATCTACAGTAGCACTTTTAACAAATGTTGCATTGTTTCGCCTACAACAACATTTTTTTAGCAACAGTTTTCAAAGGTTGTATTGTTTCACATTCTTCAACACTTCATGAAGTGTTGTCTATATCTGAATTCAAACTTACTGCAACACTTCACAAGTGTTGCATATTTCTGAATTCAAACCTACTGCAACACTTCACATGTGTTGCCTATTTTAAAATTCAAAAATTAATCTTCACTTCAATATTTTTTTGTCATTTTGGAACACACTCAATATTATTAATTGTTAATAATTTACTACAGTTAGTTTTCATGTTTTACCAAATGTTAATTATGCTCGTATTTATTTAGTGGTCATTGGTAATTGATCATCATCTTTCTTCGGACGAATATGGTAATCATGTCATGTTTCTTGGCCAAACCACTTGAATTAAAGATGAAACCTCTACCTACTACGTAAAATTATATTTTATGAGACTTTTAGTAATATTTTCTTTGACTGTGTAATTATCTTGACTTGTAATATGTTTAAATTGTTTTCAATATATAGAGTTGTGGAGCGACACAATATGTTGAACGGAGTTAAAAATTAAAGGTTTGTATTTTGTATGTCTTTGGAAAGTAGATTACTCGTGACAATCATTTATCTATAGTTACATCTGTGTCGTATATTCTTGTAATGTTTAAATTTGTATATGAGAAAATAGAAAGGAGGATACAAGTGTGGTTTATATGTCATAAAACACATATTAAACATTGTCTCTACCGGCATTGTTGATTATTGGGATCACACACACACACACTTACACACACGTGTGTGTGTGTGTGTGTGTGTGTGTGTATATATATATATATATATATATATATATATATATATATATATATATATATATATATATATATATATATATATATATATATATATATATATATATATATATATATATATATATATATATATATATATATATATATATATATATATATATATATATATATCTTCTTCTTGATTCATTACAGAATTACCTTGTATGCAGACTCTGCTTGTCCACTACCTTATGGGTGAATAATAGACATGGATTTTGTTTGAACTCCTAACTTGCGGCAAAAGTTTGTGATCATGGCACTGGCGAATTGAGTTCCATTATCAGAGACGTTGACCCTATGGAGTCCAAATATGCACATGATCTTCTACCAGTAGAGACGATGAATTCTCTCAACTATGATTTCGGCGACAACTTCTACTTCTATCCATTTTGTGAACTAATTGACGCCTACAATAAAAAACTTTAGTTGCCCTGGTGCCAAGGGAACAGGTTTAAGGTGTCCACCCCCACTAGTAAAAAGGTCAGGGCGATATCATGGAATGGAAAAGTTTAGTTGGGGTATGATAGAGGCTAGAGTGTCTCTGACATTGGTCACACTTTTTAACGAATGTCAGGTTGTCCTTTCGTATGGTGGGCCAATAATACCCCACTCTTAGTAGCTTATGGGCGAGGGATCTACGCAAATATGAGTGTTATAGGCCCCCTAGTATACCTTTATGATATTAAGGGCAGTTTCGTGATCCCCCAAACATCGTAGCATTAAGGGGGCTCTTCCCATATTATAAAGTTTTCTAGATAGTAGGTGTCGCGGTGAAATTTGGATACCAAACTATTGATTAGTTTGAATCTTTAATTCATTTTGCAACTGAACTTTGATTTGTCCAAAGGAAGGGATAAAGATCAAAATACCCACAATGCAATGCAAATGCAAGCTAGAGAGTTTTAGGTTCGGGGGTCGGTTAAACTTAGGGAAGGTACTAGCATCCTAAGTTTTTGTAGTACTCTACAGGAACCTCTTGTTTTATGTTTGTTTATTGCTAAGGTTTATCTGCTTAAGGTTAAAAGACCTAGGGGTTTATTTCTATGTATACTCGATAAGATATCGCGTCTTATGCCTACATATCCTTACGGGAGTGGAATCAGAGTATCTATAGTTCCCCTAAAGGGTTTAAGGAGTTCTTTGACTGTGGTCAAAGTTCCTACGGGTTTAGGGTAGTTGATTGATTGATTTTAGGAGAAAGGATGGGTTGTCATTTTAAGGGAGATTTAACCGCCACAAATTGTAGGAAAGTAGTTTGTGCATCGTCTTAAGAGAAGGGCTCAAGTACTCGGATATTGATCGACGATGTACGCCTCTATCTCTCTTAAGGCAAAGTTCCTACGTATTGATTGTATTAATGTGGGGTGGAGATTCTATCTCGCTTAAGATGATTAACATCTTATTTCTCTATTGTGTTTGAATATTTGTTGTTTTGAGTTGATTTTGTTTATATCTAAGTTGTAAAAGAGGTCCTTCCTATGGGGTAGGATTTAACTTAGAAGATCGACTTGAATGGGATCAAGGATCATAGAGAAAATGATGCAAATGATGTGCACTACACACAATTGTTGAATCACGTGTAGGTTTTTCCTTTGGACGGAATGCAATACGATAAAATAAATGCAGTAATGAAAATTGCTCGTAAAATAAATTGCGGAAATAGTAAAGGGCAAGTAAGTAAAGCATACACATACGCATGAAAGCGTTGAAGTGTGTGAGAGTGAATTGTGAAGTGTAAGCGTGCACGGCTGATTATATTTTGCGATGTGAGTTAATTTTAGTTGGTTGATTTTAAGTGAGATTAACTATAAATCAAATTCTAAGTTTTAAATAAAAAGCTACAGTGATCTTGATTATATTATAAAAATTTAGGTGAAGTGATTATTTTTACTATGGCTATCATTAATATTTAAGTGATATATTAGGAGTTAAGTTAATTGATTACAAAGTTATTTTATTTGCTTCTTAAAAGATAATTAAGCACTAAAGGTTTTTATATAAAAAACAAATAGGTGTAATTATTTATAAAAAGGTTTTATTTATAGTGAACAAATAATATTTAACTAAAGGGTTATTAAGTTGATTTAGAAAAGGGTTAATTTAAATTTAATTAATAAAAGGATTCAAAATGATTTAATTTTATTAAAAAAAGGAGTTTTTAGTTATTAGAATAAAAGAATTAACTAATTGGAATTATTAAACAAAAGGTAAAATAGTTAATTATTAATTAAGGTGAATTAATTAAATAATTAAAAAAGGACAAAATTGATTATGATTAATAAAAGGTTGTTGTTTATTTTAAAAAAGATTAGTTATAGTTATAATTAATTAAATAAAAAAAGTTGGCAGATTAATAGGTTGATTTAGGGTGATTAGGGTGGTTAATGAAGAATTAATCGCAAGATAATGAAGAGATTAGGAGAATCGCAGGGTTGTGTGCGTGCAGGTACAGCGTATTACCGTGAGGGCGCGATTTGGAACGTGTGATCCGATTCGATCTTGGCGTGTGTGTCTGTGGTGTGAGGGTGCATCGTAGTTACAATAGACGGCGTATACACGATTACAATAACATAGGCAAGCAACCCAAATCCCTAATTCCCAACAGATGCCCTAATTCCCCTTTTCGTCTTTCCGTCTGCGATCTCACTCTTTCTCACGATCGTGAATTCCTCTTCACATTTCGCCTCCATCTCCATGTTCCGCCTTTCTCTCTTCACGTTTCGCCTCCATCTTCTACTTCTCCTTCTCCATCTTTGCGGTTTCCTCCGTTCTCGAATTCTTTTCTCCGTCTTCGATCTCTTCCTTTCTCCTCCTTTGATTCTCAGTTCTAAACCTGAAAACAAACAAAATAAATCAGAGTGTCCACAATATTCGATGAAAACAAAGATTACCACGAGGTTTCAACGACGGCAAGCGAGTTTGACGCGGACGGAGGCTTGTCACGGCGGTTTCCGGTGGCGGGGTGTGCGGAAGTTCAGACTGTGATGTTGCGGTGGCAAGGGTCTCGATTACGATTGGGTCGCGGTTCGCGGATGGCAAAACACGCAAGATAAGTCCTCTTCTTTCTTTGGTTTTTCTGTATGTTAGGGTTTTGAATTGGGATTCTGGATTCGTCGAATCGCTGTGGATTTTTCTCTTTTGGTGTTTTTGTATGTTGTATCGTATCTGTGTGTTGTGGGTTCGTCGTGATTTTAGGTATATGTGAATCTTATGTGTTGTTGGTGATTGCTGTTTGTGAATGGATTGCCCCCCTTTTTCTCATCGATATTTCTCCACTTATATAGCCAAGCCTTTGATTTTGAATTAAGTACTGTGATAAATACTTTCCAAATCAGTTGCGACATGTCTATCAGCTGTTTTGGGAATAATTATCACCGTGTCCCCCTTTGAATCGATTTACTTAAAATCTTATATTTTGGTCTTATGGACGTTAATGATATTTGAATGAATAAGGATTGCTTATTTATGATTATTTGGGACACAAATTGATTTCCTTCCTTTGACACGTCTGAAATAATTTGGGAAATTTTCGAAATCACAATGAACCGTTGTTGTCTGTTGCAGGTATTTTGGAGTTCAAAATTTCCTCTTCCAATTAAGAAAGTGGCTTTGATTAAAGGTCCACCCAGAAAGCAAGGATAATCAGTAGCGCCTCCTAGAACAAGACCTTCAATTCTCTGCACAGTAGCGATACGAACGGGCTAGTCTTTATTCAGGTACAAGGGTAGATGCAATCTTCTCAACTTCCCTGGTTAACTCTTCCTTCATCATATTCTTCTTGTTCCTGGAGCTGCTCATTATTCTCAGTAGCCCACTCATCATCATTACCACTGGAGACAGAACATGAGGTAACTATACTCTCTTTATCATCTACAACAGGTGTTGCTATCGATTAAATACTTGGAACTGATACAGGGCTGTTTTTGTTTTCTTCAGAAGTCACTATTGCAGAAGAGTCTACAGAGTCATTTAGATTATCGTGCGAAAGATTTGTTGGTTGTGAAGTTTCTTCTTTTTATGGCTCTTCTAATAGCCATTCTTGCTTCGCCCCACTCTTGTTCAATCTTCATCATTCTGGTATATACAAGCAATGAGTTCATTGTTATGGTTGATATTTTGTTTCTATTCACTTTGGTGATTAATCGATGGTTCAGTAGCTAATAGGTTGACTCAAATACTTTAGAGAACACAACACAAACTCACTTTCATTGTTGGTAATGAATAATCGGTTATGTTGACCGTGTGCTCACATTTTAAACGCTTTTGCAGGTCGCACACTCGGTAGAGGAATGCACGTGGGGATTTTGCCAAGTCATGAAGTAATACAGTTGATTGTGAGTTCATATTAGAACCAGGCAAAATCATGGATGGAATGTTCTGATTAGCGGATACGCTTCCATGCTGCTTCCAGCTTCCAGGATTAATATTTGATTGTAGATAATATGGTGAACTACCAGGAGCCTGTGATGTTCCTGTTTCAAATTTCGTTGGTGCAGGTAGGTACTTCTCTCGAGAGTTTTGAATTTGTTTTACAATCCAACATGCTGTAATGGTTTGTATTTGAGAAATTGGAACATGAAATCAGGGCTGATGCAGTTGACAAGAGTCTGTTTCAGTTGTGTGATTGTGTCGAAAACTCGCTTGCTATTTCACTTGGCTTCTCAAGGTACGTCGGTTAGCCTTCAACACCAACGGTTCATCAAGTTGAATTACTTATAAGCTTAACATAAGTAAATCCTCTTGTATACTAAATGGTTCCATCTTTAACTGTGTAGTAGTCTAGCTTTGGATGGTAGAGTGACATTTCTTTGTTCATTTCAGGATCTTTATGTTGGTAATTGGCTAGACATTGTTCTAACGTGAATTTAGAGCATGGAGTCGGGATTATTCAACCTTCTGCGAAACCAATGCAATGTTGTAAGTCTGATTTTGTTCGCGTTATTATTTCTTGTCTTCTCCTCGTGCTTCCTTGATTCACATGTGTTTTTTTCATCTTCTCCTGAACACGTTTGGACGACGCACAGATGTTGGTAATAGTAATAGCCGTGAATGAGTTCTATTTGAGTGTGATTGCATTGGAGGTCAATTAACAGTGTCTATGTTTCGGTTTGCAGGAAATGATGATTCTGCATTGCAGATGGAGTGCGGTTCTTGACGGCTAACAAGGTGGTAAATAGGCCTTAATGCGTTTTGACTGTTGTAAGTAGGCGGTTGTATCGTGGAGGGAACTTGGAGGTTTAGATTCTTTGATAAAACACTTGTACATGCTACTGTGATTCACAAAACTGCCATGAAGAAACACTAATGGCCCTGCTTAATTACTGAAAACGACCTCTGCTAACAACCTTTGTTCTGGCTCTTACGCAGTTGCAACATCGTCGGACGTAGAAGAAACCCTTCTTCGAGTTGCCAACAGGAGAACCCTCGACTTTGGGTTAACAGCATTTTGAATCTGTCCTATTGGAGCTTCCGCGGTTCTGATTCCCAACGTCTCATGAGGTGAGCACTTCTTCTTTCGCGACAAAACCGACATCTTCTCCTTTAATACTGGTCTGTTTTTCGTAAACGAATGCCCTCTAATATTGTTGCAATTTTTTAATATGCAGGGCTGGTCCTTCCAACTAGTGCATCTAGCTCAAAATGATACTTATTCAGATATGCACTCAGTTCATCCGTCTCAAGCGCCTTGGCTATTTTCACAAGCGGGTCATGGGCTTTACTTTTAACATAATTGGTGAGTATACTTTCTTTTCAAATTGGGCATACTTTGGTTAGAGGGATGTTATTGAATTCTGTTCTTGTACAATTGTGTTGCTCTGATGTAGGATGTGTGATACCACCAGCTGGAGCCCTTCTATTAACGATGATGCAATATTCAATTGTCACGGCTTTAATGCAAACTGACGCCCAATGGCACTTTTATCAGGATGTTCTTTTTTGAAGTTATTTGGACAGCCTCTGTGGCGGTTTCGCCGACCAGAGTAGTTGCTAAAACTCTGTTTCTCTTCTTCAAAACCTTTTCATTGATTCATTCTCATTTCCTGCGACATATGTGTAAACACGGCTATACAGGTGGAGTGCGAGGCTCAATACTTATCCCAGCTGATACGAATAAGTTTGGAGCAGTGTAGAACTTATAAAGTAGCTTGTAACTGATAGGGTTCTGTAACGAATGCTTGAAACCGGTGCTCTTCAATTTAGTTTAATGAAACAACTATATAATGTATGAAGGATTTTATATCTTCTGAATTTGTTGGAAAAAATTGTAATGCAATGATTATGACAATTTATCCTTCAGCTTGTTTGAAAACTTGCTCTTGGTATGCGTTTAATATGCAAATGGGATCTTTCCCGCTTATAAATGAAATCATGGTCTTGCAAAAGGAAAACACCGTTGATCCTTCAATTCTCATTCATGAAGAGCTTTTAATTTTGAGTCCAATAGAGTTCATTTTGTAAAGTCTTATGAATTTGAACTTTGCTTAGTCATATGAATTCCTTGGTATGAGCTTGCAAATCCAACCTTAAACTTGATTGGCCTTGTGATGATATCTTCAAATGGTAATTTTGGCATTCTTGGACATTTGCAATTTGGGTGGAGCATACGGACCAATGTGTCTCGAGCTTTAAGTAAAATTGAGTTATTTATCATCTTTAAAAATTCTTGAACTTCTTTGAATAACAATCACCACAAATCTTGTGAAAAAACTTCTTTCGCAATTTTAAACCTCTTGCATGATGAATAGGTTTGAGATTACCCCTCAAACCGATGTAGGAACTTTGAACTTGCTTTTTGAATTCACAATTTGGATTAGCCTACAAACTCATATCATAAGCGAGAATCTTGAATCAACTGATGATCTTGAACAACACCTCCTCTATTTGAATCTCAAGGGGTACACGCAAGGCGAGCTTTTAGATTATAATAAGTGCACATAAAGTCTCCATGACTTCTTGAATTTTCAGTAGTGAACCTAACCTCACAAAGCAAAATAAACAAAACGGCTAAGATAGTTAGTTATGTGTGGACGATTGGTCGTGAGAAAGAACGTTGTCTCCACTCGATATTATTGCGTCTGCACAAAAATTGGTTAGTCACATAAATATTAAATATTAAAATATAGTCAGATAACAATATGAGAACACAAGAAGAGGTGGAATCTTACGGTCAAAAATTAGGGTGCAACAGTAGGGTGTAATTTGTAGCCTACTTTCAAACCTTATTCGCTTCCCCTTCATATTGAGAGAGTACGCCCTTCTGCAAGTAGCCTAGTATGGGCGACATCCAACTTAACTCAGGGGTAACCTCAAAGGCGTAGATTTTGCCCTTTTCAACGTTGTAGGTGACAAAAGTCTCTTGAATTATTGTCCTATTAAACCTTGTCATCTTTGAGCTGATGTGCTTTAATAGGAGGTCGACTCTAAAGTTTTGTTCCCTGGGAACGTGTTTTATTTCAAAATATATAAAGCCATTAATAAACTTTGTACCTGTACCGAGGAAATTTTTGAGTGTAAGTTATTGATTAACCTAACTCAAAAATACAATAGTCGCAACCGCACTTTTATTTTATCCAAAATGAAAGGAAAAAGAGCGAACAAAATCTAAGAGTTCTAAAACAAGAACAAATAAATAGAGATCTGAGCAAGGGAGTTGGTTACCCGATGGGAAAGTGTTAGCACCCAAAACATCTATAGTACTCTATAGGAGCCCTTTGAAATATCTACACTTTTTAGTTTAAAAAGGTTTGTTTGAAATGAGATTGGGGAGGTGAGAAGAGAATTATTTTTTAGATTTCTGTGTTTAGAGACTCTTACCGCCTCATGCCTACGTACCACAAAGTACAATATAGGATCAAAACCCTGTAGTTCATGGTATAAATAACAAAATTTTGTTGGTTATGATTCATTTTAAAATGTAAAGACAAGTCGTCGTTTTAAGGAGAAAACTACAATTGATCGCCCACAAGTATAAGACAACATTTACATCACCTAAAGATGGAGGATTTTACTTTGATTAAAATCAACAAGTCTATCACTCAACATCTAAGTGAAAAATATCAACATCTTAAATAATATGGAGAATAGGATAATTATATCTCAACTGTGGAAATGACTCATGTCTAAACTTATGAAAAAGTTTTAAAATAAAAAGTGCAGAAAAACACAAAAGGTTTGAATGAGGTAAAGTGTTTGTTATATCTTTTTTTGAAATTGGTCAAAGTATGATTAATATTGGTTGACATTTATTAAAGAAAATAAGGTTTAAAAATTACTTTACAAAAGTCAAGGTTTTATTGTGAAAGCGGTTTTATGTTTGAAAACAAGAAGGTTTTTGAAAAAGGGAGAAGATTTTGAAATTTTAAGAAGGGGAGGAGATGGAGTGACTACCATAGAAAACAAAATAAAAGCTAGAGATAAGAAGGATCTAACCAAATTGTAGCACACTCCATAGCAAGCCAAATAAGAATTTTATCCATCTTGAAGCACATCTTGAAGCATAAGCAAATGAGCAAGTCAAATAAAGGCAAATATCCATAATACTCCAAGTATAAGGAAAGAGGTCTAATTCTAAGTCCAAGGGTCCAAGAATAGTCCAATAGGTCCAAGGTCTAAGAATAGTCCAAGAGGTTAACCACAAAGTTAAGAGCACCAAGTTTTTTAGAGGTTTAATCATTTATTAGTGTTTTAAACAGGATATGGTCCAAATGGACAAAAGAAAAAGAGCGGAAGCATAAACAATAATATGATATAAGATGATAAAAATGGAGCATAAAAATAAAAGAGAGATAGAGAGGAAGAAGGAAACATAAACAAAATTAGTACAATAATATTGTTAGTGAGTTAGTGATTAGTTGTTAAAACAAATGATCAACGATGGTTAACTCATGCACTTAGGCCAAAGTTAATGAAGACTCATTAGAGGATTGGTAGAATCAAAGCCTCCTAACAACAAGTTTCATATGTGATGAACCTAAGACAAATAATCAATCATACTTGGACTTTCAAACATAAGTTTAAGCCACAAGTGATCACTTTCCGGTTACGGGACAATTTAGCATTATGTTAAGCAATCGTAATCGGATTTATATAAAAACTATGACTATCTAAGGTCGGTCAATAAAAATGTTAGTGCTAATGCATGCTAGAGAAGTGATATGTAAATCACTCTCCGAATGCAATATCGCACGAAAAGAAAAGTGGTAACGGTCTCATCTTTATCAAGAACTTGAAACAAGTTCAAACGATATCGAAGATTTTCATCGATCAAAAGAAAAAAAGAGAAGAGGAGAGGGATGTCAAATTGAATTACAATTTCAAGATCATTCCATCTTTAAGTTCATCCACTCATCTTTGTGGATTAAAGCACCAAACATATCATTAACTCAAAGCACCTAAAATAAATTGAACAATTCACTTTAAAGATAGATTTGAATTAGTAAATACTTTTCCAACTTCATCTACACCCTAAGTCTAATGAATTTAAAGAGAAAACAGACTTTTAAAAGTGTATTCCAAAGCAAAAACCAAAGGGAAATGGAAAAAGAAGAAGAAGAAGAAGAAGAAGAAGAAGAAGAAGAAGAAGAAGAAGAAGAAGAAGAAGAAGAAGAAGAAGAAGAAGAAGAAAGAAAGAATCAAAACAGTCCCAAAATAAAGCCAAAAAGCCAAAATGCTCATTGTGTAATCAATTACCATCAGGAAGGTAATCGTTTACACCTATTAAAAAATAGAAAATTAGTTCTTAAAAGGTGCAAAAATTGATCAATCATTTCTTCAAACACCTCATGATCAAGGATGCAATTGAACACGAAAATTCAAGTAAAATAACAACAAATAACATAAAATAGAACACAGTTTTCAAGATCTGAAGATCAAGCAACAAGAATCAATAATAGATCATATTTGAAGGATATATCAAGAGCAATAATGGTAGATCAAGAAATTACCACTTCAAATTTAAAAATTCTTTAAATCAATTCCATAAACCACACTCCAAAGTCTTGATCTATTGAAATTGATGATGAGAAAGTGAATGGATGAAGATTTAGCTCAAAGATTAGTAAGTTCTAGTGATGAACTTACTAACTTTCAAAGGAAGAAAGAGCTTTGGTGAAGTTGGTAGTTGGAGAAAAAAAAAAGAGTCAAGAAAGAATTTGACAAGGTGAATTTGGCTATCAAAAGCTTGTGAAATGAGATAAATAAGGCCTCTATATATAGGATTTAGGCTTGGAAAATTTGGTGGATTGAAATTTGGTTTAGAATAAAAGTTAGGCTTGGAATTTGAATTTGGAGGGAAATTAATGATCAAGTGGTGATTAGTGAATATGTATGGTGGGAATTAATTATGATGAGGTAGGGGAATAAAAATGAAGTGATTTAGAATACTCTCATGATGAAAATTTTGAATTTGGTGCCAAAAATGCTGCAAAATTTGAATTTGGCCAATTTTCACAAAATGCGCATAGGGTAATCAATTATCCTAATACCGATAATTGATTACCATAGTCGAAAAATGTGAAAATCTGCCTTTTTGACATGTTTTCTTGACTCTGGCTCGATTCTTTTGTTTGTCAAAGAAGACATGGAAATAAACACATGAACCTTGGAGTCTCTTAAATAAAAGTCAATCAAATTTTGGGAAACTATTGATCAGATGATTTTGAATTATTTGCATATTAACTTTGAATTTGTTCAGATGAAATTCATTCGAGTTGAGAGACTGGCATTTGCTATGCTTGATCCAAATTCTTCCTGAAAAAGTTAGTAAGGAAAAAAACAAATATTTGTTTGGATTTTAATAATGGTTAGTAAACATGAACATAAACAAATATCAAACAAATAAGAAAACAAAGGTGTTCGGTGATCCCTCAAGAACAAACATGCGGAGGAAGACAAGAGAACCAAAGCTTGAGATCTTATTTATGGAATGAGATGTAAATTATATGTGAGATCTTAGGGGTAAAAATTAGAGTATTACAACTACCCCTATTTAAGTTCCTTCTATCCGGAGATATGAAGATTGACATCTTTGTCTCGACCGGATAAAAGAGACTTAAATATAACAAGTAGACTCAATTTTTGGCCCTAAAAGGCCACAAAATGACATGATTATGCTAATGATATGCAGACAAAAGACATATGTGGGGAAAACAAACCACAAGAGACAAACAAACTGCTGGAGAACAGAAGAAAGGAAAAGAGACTCTGCAGGGGAAAATAAAAGAGCAAGATCCTATTTTAAAAAGGGAAAGGAATCAACTAAACCGGGGAAGAGATACTAACTGCCAATTACTGGGCGAAGATACTCAAACCGCAGAGGAGAGGTAAAATACTTTCTACTGGTTACTGAGTAGTAAACAAGGGCAATAAACACGAAAGAATTATAATCTACCAGTTACTGGATAGAAAATAAAGAGATGTATTACTTATTACCATTAGCTACCTGTCACTCGGCAGCTCAAACCATACAACAGACTTCTCAAATAAAGAGACAACCATCTATTGGGGATGAAATATTCATAACTCTGTCGGGGATCTTCAAAAGAGATACAAGCAGGTTAAATCATACAACTGACTTCTCAAATAACGAGACAACCATCTCTTGGGGATTTCTCAATAAACTTCTCAACATGACTTCTTCCACAGAGATGCCATTTGATGGAAAAGTTGGTCGGATAAGGATCCATCATTTCACAATAAACTTATTTGCTGAGGATGAACTAGGAAACTGCCATTTATTATGGAAATACCAATAAATTCCTGAAGATTGCACAAGCTTGCTCAAATAAAAAGGCTTCTACAGTTCCACGTGTTACCAAGTGAGGTTTATCTTGCTGGGGGTATACAAGTTGTTCAAATAAAGAGTCTTCCACATGAAGTCGCACAAGCAATTACCAAGAGAGTATTATCAAAACACCGCTGGGGAAATTCAAATCTTTATCTTCTAATGGGGATTAACAATAGATTTTTACCGAGGAAAATAAGTCATCAAAAGAGAGAAATAAATACCTTCTCATCATCTAAGTTTCACAGCCCAGAGAAAATAAAAATAATCACTGCAAGAGACCAAAGTTCAATCCAGGAACAAACTGGAGAGAAACAATCAAACAAGACTCGACCCAATGAGGAAATAACTCAACTAGGGATCAATTTCATCCAGATAAAGGTTGTGGAGGAAAGCTAAAACAAACATCTTCCACGAGGCATAAAATCAACGGGGAATTGGAAAGGATATATATTTTCTGCTTAGAGTCGACATTCTAATGGAAAGAGGACACACGCGCTCCGCGAGGATAACAACACCGAAGAACAAGGAAGCACCAAAAAATGCAAGATGCACAATGCAACCAAAACATGTTATGCTCGACAAAATGAATGTGTGTGTAATGTATATGAGTATGAATATGCTGACAAAACAGACAAAAAAGGAACAGAGGGTGAATAAAACCTCACAACACCACTGAAAAACTCGGCTAATCTCAACAAGATAGAGACATCACAGAAGATCCTGCTAGGAATTTAACTGAAGAAATCTTGCAAGAAATAAGCAAAAGTCATCAAAGGAAAATAAATTCCACTACAAGGCTCAAATCTCGCTGAGGAGATGGAAATACTGCTTGGGGAAAAAACCCAAAGATCAATATCCAATAATCAGTAATCCACAAAAGGGACAACAACATTAATTATGCTTCAAGGACGGAAGATAAACTGTTTGGGGAACATCAACCCAAATCTTCATGACCCATCTTGGGGATAAGAATAAAAATCAATCGAAATCCGCTTCAAAAGGGATGGAGAGATTTGCTGCAAAATATAATGGATCCGCTGGAGGATTGTAATCATGTAAACAACTACATAAACTTCACTAGAGAATAACACAACTCTCCTAGGGATACAAGAAATAACTCTGAAAGAAACATCCTGGACTTGCTGGGGAAAGTAAGAAGTTGACATCATAGTAAAAAGTCAAGTTGTAGGGGATTTTAAATCGATACCCAACACAAGACGAGAAAAAACACGACAGGTGACTGCTATATCAATACTTCTTAGAAGAAATCTATATTTCTCTTTGCTTGGAAAATATCCAAAGTAAATATTTATAACCTCTATTGGGAATCAGCAAGGACAAATCTCTGCATGGGCATTAACATCAAGGAGAGGTGGCCCTCAAAACTGCTCAACTGCTTGAACATAACTTGGCTGGATGAAAGAAACATACTAATCTGGAGAAGATTTGAATCAAGAATTAGTTGGGGAATACCGAACAATACTTGTCTGGTTATCCATAGGAACAAAACTTTGCTCAGGAAATATCAACAAACTCTCTTGGAGAAACATCAACATAACTCTACCGAGGAGGTGTCAATAAATTCTACCAAAGGAGCAAGAAAGAATCATGTTGAGGAAAACATCAACAAACTCTACTGGGGGAAAGTATCAACAAGAACAAACTCTGCTAAGGATAACATTAAGCTTTGTGCTTCGAGATTTTACCATTTTTGGGATTACTGTTGACGTTCTTTTTTATATTCATAAACCAGAGAAAAATATATTTTGATAATTTTCAAATTTAAAATTAATTATTCACATTTGTTTCAAAAATTATCATCAAAAATAAAATGAAATTCTGTAAACAGAAACAAAATAAGAATTGTAAATAAAGGGACAAAGGCCCAAAGTTTATTGATAGAATGGTAGTCCGCAAATGGTGTAACTTCACAAATCATTACAAAGTTTGAAAAATGGTAAATACAATGGAAAAGGCTACATTGAAATACAATGGCCAATATTCTTTCTAACAACTTTGAATTTCACTGTGCTTGAGACTTCAGCTGAAGATGATTGAAGTAGAGTCTTTGATAGGAAATGTTGATTCAAGTGATCAAAACTGGCCAGGTGCAATTACTTGCCATAATCCCTGACTTTTGCCTAGATTACTCTTTCTGGTTTTCAATCTATCGGGATAATTATTTATGTTTTTGTCTCTAATTTTTGCATGGACCACCCTTTCGGGCTTTTAATCCACCGAGACGTTCATTTTTGCCTAAGTCGCCCTTTTAGATTTTCAACATAGCAAGTTGTTCTTTTTTTTAGGCGAAGTATTTCTTGACTGCATCAGCATTCACAGGACAAATGAACTCTTCACCATCCATAGTTGTAAGAATCAATGCACCGCCAGAGATGGCTCTCTTAACAACACACGAGCCTTCATAATTAGGAGTCCATTTGCCCCTAGAATCAATGGTAAAATTCGATATCTTTTTTAGCACGAGGTCACCTTGTTTGAACACACAAGGTCAAATCTTCTTATCAAAAGCTTTATTCATTCTCTGTTGATACAATTGGCCATGACACAAGGTCATCATTCTTTTTTCCTCAATTAGATTCAACTGGTCGTATCTACTCTGGCACCATTCAGCTTTAGACAATTCAACTTCCATCAAAATTCTCATAGAAGGGATTTCAACCTCTACCAGGAGCACTGCTTCCATACCATAAACAATAGAGAAAGAGGTTGCCCCTATTAAAGTACGGACGAATGTATGATACTCATGTAGAGCAAACAGAAGCATATCATGTCAATCCTTGTATGTAACTGTAATACCCTAACTTTTACCCCTAAGATTCCACTTATCATTTGCATTTCATACCACAAACAAGTTTACAAGCTTTGGTTCTCTTAACTTCCTCTACAGGTTTGTTCTTGAGAGATCACCGGGCATCCTTGTTTTCTTGTTTGTTTGATATTTGTTTATGTTTACTAACCATTACTCAAAGTCCAAAAATATGTTTGTTTTCTTTTTCTTTACTAACTCTTTTTCAGGAAGAATTTGGGTCAAGGATATCAAATACCAATCTCCCAGCTCAAATGAAATTCCATCTAAAAAAAGTCAAAGTTGATATGCAAACAATTCAAAATCATTTGATCAAGAGTTTCCCAAGTTTTAATTGATAATTATTCAAGATACTTCAAGGTTCATGTGTTTATTTCTACGCCTTCTTTGACAAGTCATAAAAATCGAGCCAGAACCAAGACAGTACATCAAAAAGTAAATTTTTACAATTTTCACTGTGTTAATCGATTAACAATTTGCACATGCAAATGGTTAATCGATTAACTAGTGCGCATTTTATGAAAATACAACAAATTCAAATTCTGCAGAATTTTTGGCACCAAATTCAAATGTCTCGTCATGAGAATATTCTAAATCACTTCATTTTTATTCCCCTACCTCGTCATAATTGATTCCCACCATACACCTTCACTAATCACCACTTGATCATTAATTTCCCTCCAAATTCAAATTCTAAGCCTAATTTTGATTCCAAATCAAACTCTAATCCACCAAATTTTCCAAGCCTAAATCCTATAAATAGAGGCCTCATTTCATTCATTTCAGAAGCTTTTGATAGCCAAAATCACCTTGTCAAATTCTTTCTTGGCTCTCAATTTTCTCTAATTACGAAATTCACCAAAGCTCTTTCTTCCTTTGAAAGTTAGTAAGTTCATTATTAGAACATACTAATCTTTGAGCTAAACCTTCATCCATTCACTTTTTCATCATCAATTTCAGTAGATCAAGGCTTTGGAGAGATTTAAAGAATTTTCAGATTTAGAGTGGTAATTTCTTGATCCACCATTGTTGTTCTTGATCCATCATTCACAATGTGATCTCTTGTATATTCTTGTTGCTTGGTCTTTAGATCTTGCAAATTGTGTTTTATTAGTGGTGTTTACTATTGTTTTACTTGAATTTTCGTGCACATTTGCATCCTTGATCATGAGGTGTTTGAAGAAATGATTGATAAAGGATTTTGCAACTTTCAAATTAATTTTCTGCTGTTTTTACAGTGTTAATCGATTAACCAAAAACAAGCACAAAATGGTTAATCGATTAAGAATTGGTTTCTGCGCTCAGATTTGAAATTTTACACTGGTTAATCGATTAACCAAATTTGCACTGCAAATGGTTATCTGTCTAGAATGTGATTTTTGCTTGTTTTGGGGACTGTTTTGGTTCTTTCTCCTTCTTCTTCCATTCTCTTTTGTTTTTTTGTGCCTTGTAATACACTTTTAAAGATCCTTTTCATCTTTAAATTCATTGGACTTAGGGTGTAGATGAAGTTGGATAAACATTCACTAATTCAAATCTACCATTAAAGTGAATTGTTCAATTCATTTTAGGTGCTTTGAGTTAATGATATGTTTAGTGCTTTAATCCCCCAAGATGAGTTTATGAACTTAAAGATGGAATGATCTTAAAATTGTAATTTAATTTGACATTCCCTCTCCTCTTCTTTTTTCTTTTGATCGATGAAAATCTTAGATATTGTTTGAACTTATTTTAAGTTCTTGATGAAGATGAGATTGTCACCTATTTTCTTTTCGCGTGGTATTGCTTTCGGAAAGTGATCTACATATCACTTTTCTAACATGCATTAGCACTAACATTGTTATTGAACAGCCTCAGATAGTCGTGGCTTTTATATAAATCTGATTATGATTGCTTAGCATAGCGCTAAATTGTCCCGTAACCGGAAAATGATCTGTGGCTCAAACTTATGTTTGAAAGTCCAAGTATAGTTGATTATTTGTCTTAGGACCATTACCTATGAAACTTGTTGTTAGGAGGCTTTGGTCTTATCAATCCTCTAATTAGTTTTCATTAACTTTGGCTTAAGTGTATGAGTTGACCATCGTTGATCATTTGTTCTAACAACTAATCACCAACTCGCTAACAATATCATTGTGCTAATTTTGTTTATGTTTCTTTCTTACTTATTATCTCTCTTTTATTTTTATGCTCCATTATTATCATCTCATATCATATTATTGTTTATGCTTCCGCCATTTTCCTTTTGTCCATTTGGACCATTTGTTTATGTTTATGTCATTTTTCTCTTGTCCACTTGGACCATATCTTGTTCAAAACACTAATAAAGGCTTAAACCCCTAAAAAACATCTTATCTTAATGGTGGAATATGGTTATTATCCTTTGCATTGGACTTAGACCTTAGACCTCTTGAACTATTCTTGGACCCTTGGACTTAGAATTAGGTCTTTTTCCTTATGTTTGGAGTATTATGGATCTTTGCCTTTATTTGGCTTGCTCATTAACTTATGCTTCAAATCAGATGGAATTCTTATTTCGCTAGCTATGAAGTGTGTTATAATTTGGTTAGACCCTTCTTATCTCTACCTTTTATTTTACTTTCTAGGATAGTCACTTAATCTCCTCCCCTTCTTAATTTTTCAAAGTTTTCTCTCTTTTTCAAAAACCTTCTTGCTTTCAAACTTAAAACAGCTTTCACAATAAAACCTTGACTTTTGTCAAGTGATTTTCAAAAAAAAATTTCTTTAATAAATGTCAATCAATATTAATCATATTTTGACCAATTTTAAAAAGACTAAAAAATACAAAAACTCACAAAATCTTTTTGTGCCTTTGCGCACTTTTTCATTTTAAAAACTTTTCAAAAGGTTTAGACATTAGTCATTTCCATACTTGAGATATAATTCTCCTATTCCCCATAGTATTTAAGATGTTGACATTTTCCACTTAGATGTTGAGTCATAGACTTGTTGATTTTAATCCAAGCAAAAATCCTCCATCTTTAGGTGATGCAAATGTTGTCTTATACTTGTGGGCGACTAGTCGTAGTTTTCTCCTTAAAATGATGACTTGTCTTTACATTTAAAAATCAATCAAAACAAGTTTTTTTTATTTATACCACGAACTACAAGGTTTTGATCCTATATTCCACTTTGTGGGTACGTAGGTACGAGGCGATAAGTCTCTTAAACACAAAAATCTTAAAAAGTTACTTCTCTTCTCATCTCCCCAATCTCCTTTCAAGCTAACCTTTTTCAAACCAAAAAGCGTAGATATTTCAAAGGGCTCCTATAGAGTATTATATACATTTTGGGTATTCAGGTGTAGACTTGAATTAGTTATTATGAGATAACACACTCAGACGAGTTTCTTTTGAGAATATTGTCGTTTAACGAGTAGTCATTTAAGCCGATAATATCCAAAAGATGGAATTATGACTCTAAGAACTTTTTAAAACCTTGTTATAGAAGTGATGATATAACCTTAGTATATACCATTGTGGGTTGGTTCTTACCTTTGGCTTCATGCTCGTGTCGAACCTTTGGACTTGTGTGCTTTGTGTTATCTTATTTGTGGGTGTTACATCTTGCACTCATACATTCATGGGCATTTTGTTTCAGTCAATTTTTAACGATCTTAGATATATTCCTTTGCAAACATCACATATATTGTGATTATGGACATTGGAAGGAGAAACACTCAGAAGTACGATTTCCGAGCTCCCGATCTTACAGATTTGAGAAAGCTAGTGTCCTTGGTAGTTGATCGTTCTGGCTTCAGATCTTGTTATGGGAGGCTTTTATTTGTTCTTTCTACTAATATTGAAGATGAAACTCTAAACACCCTGTGCAATTCTATAATCCTATCTACCGATACTTTACTTTTCCTGATTATCAGCTCATGCCAACTGTTAGATGCCCAATTGTGCTTATTTGAGCTATCAAATGTGGGCATCTTTTGCTCCTTTTTGTCTGATTTCGGTTCAAAACCGCCTTGCTTTTGTTGATATGCAATATAATGTCAAATGCTCTTGGTCCTTTTAATTTGTGTGTTATTGTGCAGTATTGGAGCATGAAAGAGTAGAATTTGAAGACACAAGAAAGTTGATAAAGGAATCAAGAAAGAACAAGAGCAAAAGCATGTTCGTTAGGCGAACATCTGGAGAGTGTTGCAGCGAGTTGTTCGCTAGGCGAGCTCGTAGCGAGCTGCTAGTAAACACTCCCAGACTTGGACATAATCAAATTGGCATCATTCGCTGGCAGCGAGGAAGGTGGCGAAGAACTCGCTAGGCGAGCACCTAGCGAGCAAGTAGCGAAGCATTCCAGAATCTTTTCCTCAGTCCTCGCTAGCATGTTCGCTAGGCGAGGCTGTAGCGAACGTTCGCTGTTAGCTCGCTAGGCGAACAAGATCGCGAGCGTGACAGGACGTCAACTTTTTCTATAAGTAGAAATGTGTACTTTTAGAGACCATACCATATATTTTTCACTAGTTCTGCTCCAAAAGAGATTTTTGTGATCTAGAAACCCAATATCTCTCATTTTCTTTATTTCTAAACATTATTCTACAAAAAGAAGGTGGATTCTCATCCAAGTTGGAACCTTCGACTCGGATGTTCATCAACCTTTTTCCGAAACTTCTTTTGCAAGCTACCATGAAAATGAGTAGCTAAGTTCTTCATTTTGTCAAGGTTAGATGTAGGTGATCATTAAGCTTTGTATGTATATGGATGATCTTCATTTGTAAACTCTTCGATGATGAATATATGGTGAAAATCTTGCTTTATTTATAACTATTTGTGTTGGTTTATGATTGAAAGATATTTTCCAACTCTTGACCTAGGTTTTCATCCCTCTATTTTCGTAAGCTAGAAATAGTTTTGAATGTGATTGTTCATAAAAATGTTAAACCTAAATATTGTCATTTTGATAGATTGTGTGAGAAATCAACAATGGATCAAAATGGGAAAAATCACAATGTGAGTTAGAAATAATCACATTGGGAGGATGTTGTGAATGTGTTTATCATCTAAAGGATTTTATGCGTATTGTTGATCTAACATATACAAGCAAAGTGATTACCGAACCCTAACTTTGACAATCTTTATTAAATCGTAAAATTAATCTTTTACCAAATTTATCACTTTTTATGCAAGATACTGTGACTAAAAACCAAACCCCTTTTGTTACTACAAAGTTAAGAACTTGACAACAGTCGAACGACGGCAATATCTCAGATTCCCTGTGGAGGCGATAACAAAAACCCGACACTTTACCACTGTTCTAATAAAATGGTGTCGTTGTCGGGGAATTTAAATTGATATTGTGAGCATCGCAATAGTTGTTGAATTTTTAACTCTTGAATTTTTTGACTTGTGCTTGTTAATTTGTTTGGTTTAGTGTGCAGCTTTCGTTTTATGCGAGGGCAGATTCCTGAGGACCAAATTCTTTTTGATCTCTAGATAGAAAGAACCGCAAGGAGACTGAATAGCAGAATAAGACGGAGGAGGCAACTTGCTAGACAACGACAAGAATAAGGATAAGGTTCTTCTACAACACCATCACCTCATTTCATACCTATCATGGATCCACCACCACCACCGCCCGTTTCCATACCATGTATCAACAGTCCAAGAAATACTGCTCAGTTTGCCAACCACACGGGAAGGCAAGCCGAGATGAAGACGGGAACTCTTAACTTGTTATACGAAAGTCCATTCACCGGAATGGACCATGAAGACCCCTTTGCTTTTCTCACCAAATTTTACGAGATATCATTGGCGGCAGGAGTTGATCAAGCTCGAGAGCTACCGTTGTTCAAAAGACTTTTTCCACATGCTTTGCTCGGCAAAGCCAAAGATTGGTACTTGGATCAAACACTGGCGGTCATGACGGATTGGAACGTGTTGGAAGAGAAATTCATTGGAAGATTTTTCTCTCACAACCGGTTCATGGAATCCAAAACGACAATTTCCGTGTTTTCTCAAGGAGCCAACAAATCATTGAACGAGGCATGGGAAAGATTTAAATCCATGCTTCGAAAGTGCAAAGGTCATGGCTTTGATGAATTGACGCAAATCCACATATTCAAAAACGCCTTCAACCAAATTGTAAGACTTTGTTGGATGCCACTGCTGGAGGTTCTTTGTTGTCTAAAAGCGTCGATGAAGCTACGGATATCATCAACCGTATGGCTCTAAATGTCCTTCAAAGTCAAAGTAGAGGAAACACTTTGAAGAAACTGGGAGTGTTTGAACTTGGGACAAATGATGCTATCCTTGCATAAAATAAACTCATTTCACAACAAGTGGAACTCTTAACTCAACAAATCAAAGAGATGAAAGAGCCTTCAAAAGCTAAACAAATAGCTTGTTGTGAGCTTTGCAAGGGTGGACATGATACCGGATTTTGTCCACCTCCCGGGTTCGAAGAGGTAAATTATATGGCGAATCAAAGAGACTACCAACCGAGGCAACAGCAACAACCACCATATCAACAACACTCTCAAAATCAACCACAACAACACTATCAACCAAATCAAGGGTACCAACCAAGGAGTAACTATCACCATAACCAAGGTTATGGGGGTGGTAATTCTAGCCGTCAAAATCCTTATCAACCTCAACAACCGTCGGTCATAACTTCAAAGTTGGAAGACACATTGACGCAATTCATGCAATTGTCAATGGCTAATTAAAAGAGCAACGATGCGGCAATCAAAAATCTTGAAACTCAAGTTGGACAACTTGCTAAGCAACTAGCGAAACAACAATCCAGACCTTCTTTTTCGGTGAACACGCAAACAAATCCAAAGGAGCACTGTAAAGCGATAACGATGAGAAGTGGAAGGGAGTTGGTTAGTGAGAGTAAAAAAAGAGAGGATGAGAGAAAAGATGAGGAGAAAAAATTGATGATAGAATTGATGGTGAAGTTGAGGAGGAAAGTGAGGAAGAAGTTGAAAAGAATGAAAAAAAGGTTGAAGTGGAAAATAAAGAAAGTGTAGAAGTAGAAAATAATAAAAGTGAAAAAGTGAAGGTGGAGGAAGTGAAGAAGAAAAAAGAGCGGAATTCTAGAGCGTCTAGAGGAAAGGAGGTAGTGAGCACTACTCCGGTCCAAAACCTACCATATCCACATGCTCCATCTAGGAGGGAAAATGAACGGAATCACGCCCGGTTCATGGATATTTTTAAACAACTTCAAATAAACATTTCGTTTGCCGAAGCTTTTGAGCAAATGCCTAAGTATGCCAAGTTCATGAAAGACATACTAACTAAAAAGCGGAGGTATACGGAACCAAAAACAATTGTTCTTGATGCTAGTTATAGTGCCATCATCCAACAAACTCTTCAGAGAAAAGAGGTTAATCCGGGGAGAGTTACTTTGTCGGTTACTATCGGTGATGTATATGTCGGGAAAGGGCTAATTGATTTGGGGTCAAGCATTAATTTAATACTTTTGTATATTGTGAAAAGGCTTGGCAACATTGAAATGAAAGCCACACGGATGACGTTGCAATTGGTCGATAAGTCGACTACCCATCCTCATGGGTTAGCTCAAGACATATTGGTTAAAGTTGACAAATTCTTCTTTCCGGTTGATTTCATTGTGATTGACATGGAAGAGGATGATGATGCTCCGCTAGTCCTAGGCCGACCTTTCATGAAAACCGCGCGAATGATGATTGATGTTGATGACGGTTTGATGAAAGTGCGAGTCCAAAATGAAGAAGTCACTTTTGATCTTTTTGAAGCTATGAAGCATTCAAAAGATAATCGTGATATTTTCCGAATTGATGTGGTTGAAGAAGCAATGTTGTAAGTATCTAAGCATATTCATGTGACATCTCTTGTGGAATTAGCTCTTGATGACTCTTTTGAAGTGTTCACAATTGAAGAAGAGCAAACTCTTGAGGAATGTTTAAGGGAACTTGATAATCTTAAAGAGTTGCAACCATGGGAAGTCGAAGAGGAAGTGTTGAAAAAGGAGGTCCATGAAGAAAAACCACCAATTGAATTGAAAATGCTACCTTCTAACTTGAATTAAGCATTTCTTGATGAAACCGAAGAGAAGCCGGTTATCATAAGCAACCTTTTGTCTAAAAAGGAAGAATCCCGTTTAATTGATGTGTTGAAAAGAATAAAGAAGCAATGGGATGGACTCTTTCTGATCTCAAAGGAATTAGTCCTTCTTATTGCATGCACAAGATTTTAATGGAAGAGGATTTTAAGCCGGTGGCTCAACCTCAATGCCGCTTGAATCCTACTATGAAGGAGGTTGTTAGGAAAAAAGTTGTTAAGCTTTTGGATGCGGGAATGATCTACCCAATTTCGGATAGCCCTTGGGTGAGTCCAGTGCATGTGGTTCCAAAAAAGGGTGGCATTACCGTCATTCGAAATGAAAAAGATGAATTGATCCCGACGAAGGTGGCAACGGGGTGGAGAATGTGTATTGATTATAGGCGGTTGAATACTGCAACTCGAAAAGACCATTTTTCACTTTCGTTCATGGACCAAATGTTGGAAAGACTTTCGGGGCAGAAATACTATTGTTTCCTTGATGGCTATTCCGGGTATAACCAAATTGCGGTTGAACCGGCCAATCACGAGAAGATGACTTTCACATGTCCGTTTAGAATTTTCGCATACAGAAAAATGCCCTTTGGATTATGCAACGCACCGACGACCTTCCAACGATGTGTGCAAGCTATATTTTCCGACTTGATCGAGAAAACGATGGAAGTGTTCATGGACGACTTTTCCGTGTTTGGAAGTTCTTTTGGTTTATGCTTGGATAATCTGGAAACGGTGCTTGAAAGGTGTGTGAAAACAAATCTCATGCTTAATTGGGAGAAATTCCACTTCATGGTAACCGAGGGGATAGTGCTTGGACATAAAGTCTCTTCAAAAGGGCTTGAAGTGGATCGAGCAAAGGTTGACGTGATTGCAAAGTTGCCTCCTCCGGTAAATATGAAGGGAATCTGAAGCTTTCTTAGGCATGCCGATTTCTATCGGTGATTTATCAAAGACTTCTCAAAGATAGCTAGGCCTTTGAGTAATTTGCTCGCCAAGGACCATGTATTTCTCTTAATTGAAGATTGTTTATATATGCTTTTAAAATTTTAAAGGAAAAACTTGTTACCACTCCAATTATAGTCGTTCCGAATTGGAACTTAAATTTTGAGCTAATGTGTGATGCGAGCGACTATGCTATTGGAGCGGTATTGGGCCAAAGGAAGAAATTTTTTTTTCATGTTATACACTACGCAAGTAAAGTTCTAAATGAGGCACAAATTAATTATGATACCAACAAAAAAGAATTACTTGCGATAGTGTATATGCTAGAAAAATTTCGGTCTTATCTTATTGGTTCTAAGGTGATTGTGTATACCGACCATGTGGCGATTAAATATCTGCTCACCAAACCGGATTCGAAGCAAAGGCTCATCCGTTGGATCCTCTTGTTGCAAGAATTTGATGTTGAAATTAAGGACAAGAAAGGATCAGAAAATTTGGTGGCGGATCATTTATCTCGCTTTGTGAATGTGGAGGTTACATCTCCTGAAAAGGAAATCCGAGAAGAATTTCCTAATGAAAAAATTTTTAAAGTTCAAGTTAGACTGTGGTTTGCGGACTTTACAAACCACAAAGTGAGTGGTTTTATGCCTCCCGACCTAACTCCGAACCAAAAAAGGAAATTCATCTCGAATTGTAAGTATTATGTGTGGGATGACTCATACTTGTTTAAGTTGGGTGGTGATAACATTTTGAGAAGGTGTGTTACCGGCGATGAAGCACAAAAAATTCTATGGCATTGTCACAACTCGCCTTATGGCGGACATTTCAATGGGGCAAGAACTGCCAATAAAGTCCTCCAATCAGGATTTTATTGGCCTTCTATTTTTAAAGACGCAAATGCCCATGCGCAAAGTTGTAACAATTTCCAACAAAGTGGTGGGATAGGTAAGAGAGACGAGATGCCTCTCCAAAACATCCAAGAGGTTGAATTATTTGATTGTTGGGGTATCGATTTTGTCGGACCATTCCCACCCTCTTTGGGAAATGAATACTTGCTTGTTGTAGTTGACTACGTGTCAAAGTGGGTTGAGGCGATCGCCTCACCGCGGGCGGATTCGAAAACGGTCATAAAATTTAAAAAAAAAAACATATTCTCCCGTTTCGGAACCCCCCGTGTGTTGATTAGTGATGGAGGATCACACTTTTGTAATGCACCATTGGAAAACATTTTAAAACATTATGGTGTAACACATAGAGTGGTGACTCCATACCACCCACAGGCCAATGGTTAAGTTGAAGTCTCTAATCGGGAGATTAAGATAATACTTGAAAAAACCGTGTCTAACTTTAGAAAAGATTGGTCGCAAAAATTGGATGAAACTCTATGGGCATACCGCACTGCTTATAAAGCTCCAATTGGGATAACTCCATTTCAACTGGTTTTTGGTAAAACTTGCCATTTGTCGGTCGAAATGGAGCACAAAGCCTTATGGGCTTTAAAATTTTTGAACTTTGATAATGAGTTGGTCGGTGAAAAAAGAAAGGTGCAACTGCTTGAGTTGGAGGAGATGCGCAATGCTGCATATCACTCAAGTTGGTTGTACAAAGAAAAAGTTAAGGAATATCATGACAAAAAGCTCCGGAAAAAGGAATTTGTGCCCGGGCAGTTGGTATTATTGTTTAATTCCAGGTTGAGGCTTTTTCCCGGAAAATTGAAGTCAAAATGGTCCGGGCCATTTCGTGTGAAAGAGGTAAAAACCTTTGGGGCTGTTGTGATTGAAGACATGGAAAAGAAGGACAGTTGGACGGTAAATGACCAACGTTTAAAGGTATATATTGGTGGCCTAGTTGGTCGAGAAAGTTGTGCCTTCCTTCTGGATGTTCCGGTGTGAGCATCTTGGACCGTCGAGCTTATCCGACGTTAAACAAGCGCTTGTTGAAAGGCACCTCAACATTGTAAGTACTTGCTATTTTTGGTTGTGTTTTGTTGGTGTCTACAAGGTGGAAGCATGTTGAAACTGAACTTTGGCTGCTGTCCTGAATTTGTGAAATTCTGTCATGCTCGCTAGCATGTTCGCTAGGCGAGCATGTAGCGAGCATTTGCTATCTGTTCGCTAAGAGAGCATACGCGTATCTGGCATTTTAAGTTGTTTAGTGGGCCACTCTTGTAAGCCTAAAATCTGTTTTTCTTTTGTAACTTAGTCATTCTCATTCACTCTCACTCTCACACTTCCAACTACACTTACACAACACAAGAACTCTCCTCTCTATTCTCTTGCAAGCCCTAATTTGTGTGTATCAATCTCTCTGCTGCAATCAGGTTTGATCTTTCTCCTCTCTTTTGTTCTTCATTGTTTAAATTGTAGAAAAAATAGGATTTAGGTTAACTGTTGCAAGTTAGGGAATTGAGAAATTTTAGGTTTGCATGTGTACTAAGAACAATGCCTTTCATGTTACATTAATTAGTTCTGGAATTGTGTTGGACAAACTTGTGATTTTGATGTTTGGGGTCCAGAACAGTGGTTGATTTTGAACTTTCGCAGCGCTTGCTAGCTTGTTCGCTAGGCGAGTCAGTAGCGAGCATTCGCTATGAGCTCGCTAGGCGAGCAAGCTAGCGAGCATGACAGGACTTGCTTTTTAATTATGATGACTGATAATCTTGTGCTGTTGTTTGTTGGTGTTTTTTGTGGTTTGTGTGCAGATGGCCTTAGGTAGTCATGGTAAGAAGTGAAAGGTTGCCAGCACCTTCCGTACGGTCCCGATCCAATTTGATACCGAAAAGTTCATCGGGGAAAAACAAGCCGTCCGTTTTGTAGCGTTACAAAAAAGGAAGATCCTCCCTAAAAAGAGGTCCATCATAGACCCACAAGGCGAATACCAAACTTTTGCGGGGCTGATTAACAGTAAAAGGTGGGCTAGACTGGTTTCTCCACTCGAAAACTACAGCATCGATATAGTGCACGAGTTCTACGCGAACGCGCTGCCTAATGACGACGAGCCCTTCACATGGACGACAAGAGTGATGGGCCGTCAGGTCACTTTCGACAGGGATTCCATTAACCGAGTGCTTGGAGAGCTGCTCCATCTGGGAGCAAATGAATTGGACACCTACACCAAAAACCTGAGGTTGCAAAGAGATACGGATGCCATTTCCGCTGCCCTGTTGCTAGAGGGTAAATCGGTTGAGCTAAACCAATCTGGACATCCTATGAGATATCATAGGGAGGACATGATTCCTATAGCTCAGCTGATTTTACATTTGGTTCTGACAAATATTGTGCCAAAATCCCACACATCGACCGTGTCGATCCCAGTGGCACACCTTGTCTATTGCATACTCACTAATGTCCAGATTGATGTGGCTAGGATTATTGTTAATGAGATGAAGTCTATTGTTGAGAGCGGTCTAAAGTCGGGGGCGCAAGTTAATTGCCCTCTTGCTTTTCCTTGCCTCATTATGGCCTTATGCTCCCAGTCGAGGATGAAGCTTCCATCCCGCAGTTTGGTGAAGATCCCGGCCCCTATTGATGACAAATATGTGGATAAGTACTGTAAGTCAAAGAACTACAAAGGTGGTGCAGCTGCTAGTACCGGGACTACTGATGGTCCTGGCGCTTTTTCTCAAGGGTTCGACCCTTTTCAGCAGGCAGTGTGTAACTACAACTGGGATTGGATGGCGACAACGCAGCGAGCTATGATGGATATTCACGATTCTATGCAGGTATTGCAGTTTCAGATCCGTGACCCCTCCGTTGAGCGTCCTATGATGACGCGTGAGCAGTTTATGCAGCACGCGAACTGGCTTGTGGACAGGCCTGTTTTTGGAGAGGGGGCGGGTGCTAGTGGTTCTGCTGGTGATGATGCTGATGTTGGTACTGATGACGATGGTTCTGATGATGTTGAGGGAGAGGAAGATTTTGATGATGATGGTTCTGAGGATGAGGAGTCTGAGTCCGAAGAGGACTAAGTTTTTATCTTTGTCAGTTTTAGTGTTTTGTTTTATTTTCAGATATTTTGGGTTGTACTTTTTGGGGTGTTTAGTCCTCACGCATATTATTTTTATTCTAATGTTTAATGTTTTGTTTTAAATTATTGTGTTTTGTTTTAAAATTATTCTGTTTAATAATTTTTGTGGTTGTTGGGTGTCAAAACCTTCTAGATTGGTTGCTCTCTGAAAGAAGTATCCAATGAAGGTGCATCCGAGCTTGGATGACAATGATAAAAATAAACAAGTGAATAAGGCTAAGGTACATGGTTACCTTTGGTTAGAACTTTAGAATGCATGAAGAACTTTATTCTTGTTGTAATTGAATATTGTTCTTTTTGCAACATAATTGAATGAATGATTCACTTAGGACTTAAGACCACAAATTGTGAGGAAACCTCCATTGTACAAATAAATGCTGGATTCTAATGAACTGTGTTGATCCTCTTAACTCATGCTTTGTCTTTTATTATTGTGAATTTGTGGAAGCAATTAGAAATGATCAAGGCACTTGTTTCTTTCGAGCACAACCAGTTCCAAATACAAACTACCCGTGAGCAGAGAGTATTTGTTAACCCCTTTGAGCTTAAACAGTTGAATCTCAGCTTGAAACATAGCGAGACTTCAAAAATCTTTTTCTTGAAAACTTGAAATTTTTTTATTATTGTTCTTTTGCCGTCAAAAGTAAAGAGCATTCACTTATGAAGGAAGTAGAAGATAAGTTGGGGAGAACGAAATTGTAAGTTGGTAGTTTGCCACAACTCTTGAAAAACCAAGCAAGCATTGAAAAGAAATTAGAAAAAGAGAAACACTTGTTTTGTGAATACAGTGTGAAAAAGAAAGAAAAAGTGATCAAAAGAAAAGAATGAAAATGAATGCTTGCTTGGAAGACAAATATTGAAAAATTTGAGTTGTGAAATAAGAGTTGTGAAGGTTTCAAATGATAAATAAGTTAAATGAAGTTGAGATGTGTGAATAGTTGTACAGTGAATGTCTCTTTTGCGTCGGCAACTTCATTTTCAATGGCTTTAGATATGTCCCTTGTTTGTTAACCTGACCAAGCTAAAACTGGAAAAGACCTTAGTGATCTTTGTGCTTCTGCATTTTCATTTATAATTGTTAGACATTGTATGAATTGAACTGAGTTTGGCATTGTTCGTTGGAGAATGAGATTGCACCCGCGGTTGTAAACGCATGATCTCTTCAATCCTTATTCGAAGAGGAGTGATAGGGTGATTCATTCAGGATATTATTATTGTGGATTGATGCATGTTTTGTATTACTTTAAGGATTTAGTTTTTGTGTATTGTGTTGTTCTAACCATTGGAGACTTGTATCTAGTTGAGTCGCTTGTGTTTGAGCCATTTGATCCAATTTCGGAAAAACCTTTTTCTTTAAGCAAATCCTCTTGTTCTTCAAGAGGCATACTTTGCTTGAGGGCAAACAAGATTCTAGTTGGGAGAGTTGTTAGATGCCTAATTGTGCTTATTTAAGCTATCAAATGTGGGCATCTTTCGCTCCTTTTTGTCTAATTTCGGTTCAAAACCGCCTTGCTTTTGTTGATATACAATATAATGTGAAATGCTTTTGGTCCTTTTAATTTGTGTGTTATTATGCAGTATTTGAGCATGAAAGAGTAGAATTTGAAGACACAAGAAAGTTGACAAAGGAATCAAGAAAGAACAAGAGCAAAAGCATGTTCACTAGGCGAACATCTGGCGAGTGTTGCAGCGAGCTTTTCGCTAGGCGAGCTCGTAGGGAGCTGCTAGTGAACACTCCCAGATTTGGACAGAATCAAATTGGCATCATTCACTGGCAGCGAGGAAGGTGGCGAAGAACTCGCTAGGCGAGCACCTAGCGAGCAAGGTGGCGAAGAACTCGCTAGGCGAGCACCTAGCGAGCAAGTAGCGAAGCATTCCAGAATCTTTTCCTCAGTCCTCGCTAGCATGTTCGCTAGGCGAGGTTGTAGTGAATGTTCGCTGTTAGCTCGCTAGGCGAACAAGATCGCGAGCGTGACAGGACGTCAACTTTTTTTATAAGTAGCAATGTGTACTTTTAGAGACCATACCATATATTTTTCACTAGTTCTGCTCCAAAAGAGATTTTTGTGACCTAGAAACCCAATATCTCTCATTTTCTTTATTTCTAAACATTATTCTACAAAAAGAAGGTGGATTCTCATCCAAGTTGGAACCTTCGACTCGGATGTTCATCAATCTTTTTCCGAAACTTCTTTTGCAAGCTACCATGAAAATGAGTAGCTAAGTTCTTCATTTTGTCAAGGTTAGATGTAGGTGATCATTAAGCTTTGTATGTATATGGATGATCTTCATTTGTAAACTCTTTGATGATGAATATATGGTGAAAATCTTCCTTTATTTATAACTATTTGTGTTGGTTTATGATTGAAAGATATTTTCCAACTCTTGACCTAGGTTTTCATCTCTCTATTTTCTTAAGCTATAAATAGTTTTGAATGTGGTTGTTCATGAAAATGTTAAACCTAAATGTTGTCATTTTGATAGATAGTGTGAGAAATCAACAATGGATCAAAATGGGAAAAATCACAATGTGAGTTAGAAATAATCACATCGGGAGGATGTTGTGAATGTGTTTATCATTTAAAGGAGTTTATGCGTATTGTTGATCGAACATATACAAGCAAAGTGATTACCGAACCCTAACTTTGACAATCTTTATTAAATCGTAAAATCAATCTTTTACCGCAATTTATCACTTTTTATGCAAGATACCATGAATAAAACCAAACCCCTTTTGTTACTACAAAGTTAAGAACTTGGCAACAGTCGAACGACGACAATATCTCAGATTCCCTGTGGAAACGATAACAAAAACCCGACACTTTACCACTATCCTAACACCAACCTTGGAGGAGTATGCTTATCTGTTGGGTGTACCGGTTTCTGATAAGGTTTTGTATACTGGTTTGGAGGAAGTTCTTAAGCCTTAAGATATTGTTGCAACCACCTATTTGACAAAATATAATGTTGATGCTAATCTGATGTTTAAGGGAGGCATCAAGGGTTTGGCTTCTAAGTTCTTGATTGGGAAAGTCACTTTGTTTGCTAATGTTGGTAGCACATTGGCTTTTGAGGCTATATTTTCTTTGCTTATCTACGGACTAGTCTTGTTCCCTAATGTTGATAACTTTGTGGATGTTAACGCTATTAGGATTTTCTTGATTGGGAACTTTGTTATGACTTTACTTGGTTACACCTATTTCTCCATCCATAGTATGACTTCTGATGGGAACAGTACCATCGTTTGTTGCACACCTCTGCTGTACAAGTGGTTTATTTCACACTTGCCACAGTCATCTGTTTTTAGGGAGAACAAGAATTATTTAATATGGTCTTAGAGGATCATGTCCCTTACTTATGCTGACATTATTTGGTCTTCTTTTGTTTGTGAGAATGTTCAGATTATTAATAGTTATGGGGAGTTCTCCAATGTTCCTCTTCTTGGAACATGAGGTAGAATTAACTACAACCCAAATTTAGATCGCCGTCAGCTTGGTTATATGTTGAAGGATAAGCCTAAAAATATTCTATTAGAGGGTTGATTTTTTCAAGGAGGGAATGACTCTCTTGGTTTGAAGAGAAGAATGACTCATGTTTGGACTAAGATTCATAGGGTGGGTAAAGGAGAGCTTGGAAGACAAGTTTGCATTGCCTTGGAACCTTATACGCTTTAGGTGAAGAAGAGAGCTAAAGAGCTCAAAATGCTTTATCCTTTTGAGAAATGATTACAGTGGTCGCTACGCTACTCCCTGCTTCTTCTGCTCAAAATCAACCATCACCACCTCCTCCTTCTCCTGTGCAGAGAACTATGATTTTTGAGATTGGATCAACGCTCATTTTTGTGGCTTTGATTAATGTTTCTCAATATTAGATGCTTACTGGTTTCCCTTGAGGTATTCCTTTCAATTATATGCTAGAGGGATATCGACCTCCTTCTTCTGAAGGTCCGAGAGTTTTTGTTGTTATGGTTGTGCCACCTCCTATGGTTAATGTTGTTTCTAATATTGAGATTCTGGTTGTTCCTACCGTCATACTTGTGCCACCACCCATAGTTCACACCATGCCTTATGCTGAAGAGAAAATTTTCCACACTTCTCCGAGTGAGAGTTTGGATGTTATTGATCGTATGGATGATTTTCAATATCAGTTTGCTGAGATGTAGAAAGAAATCAGGGCTTTAAGAAAAAAAGAGTTATTTGGAAAGAATGCTCACGAGCTTTGTCTTATTCCAAATGTGAAGATTCCTGCCAAGTTCAAGGTTCTGGATTTTGAGAAATACAAAGGGAATACTTGTCCACAAAACCATTTGGTCATCTATGCTAGAAAGATGTCTACCCATACTGACAACCATCGGTTATTGATTTACTATTTTAAAGATAATCTTACTGGTGCTGCACTAAAGTGGTATATGGGACTTGATAGTTCCCAAATCAAGACATTCAATGATCTCGGAGAAGCTTTTGTCCGTCAGTATAAGTATAATCTAGATATGACATCGGATCATGATCAACTATGTGCAATGTCTCAAAAAGAGAAAGAAACTTTTAAAGAGTATGTGCAGAGATGACGCGAGATTGCAGCTCAGATAAGCCATTCGCTTGAAGAGAAAGAGATGACCAAAACCTTCCTGAAGAATCTGGGTCTGTTTTACTTAGAAAAGATGGTTGCGAGTGCTCCTAGTGATTTCACAAAAATGGTTAATATGGGAATGAGGTTAGAAGAAGCTGTCTGTGAAGGACGTCTGACAAAAGAAGGTAGTTCTGGAAGTGCGAAGACGTTTGGTGTTGGGTTTTCTAAGAAAAAGGATGGAGAAAGTAATGCCATCTCTCAAGAGAGGTCTATAAGATGCAAGGTTATAAACAATAATGGTAGTCATTATCAGCAACAAGTAGCGTCTATTACGGCCGTTATCAGTGTCGCTCCTGCTGCTCAAGCTACTTCAAATTATCAACAATGTTTCCAACATAAAACAACTCATCAAGGTTGTGTGCGGAGGAAAGCATAATTTGATCTCATTCCAATGTCGTATACTAAATTATTTCTGACTTTGATAAAGAAGAATTTGGTTTAGACTCGTGATCCGCCGGATGTTCCTACAGATATTCCATGGTGGTATAAGCCAGAGGCCCATTGTGCATTTCATCAGGGCGCCTCGGGGCATGATATTGAAAATTGCTATCTTCTGAAATATGTAGTTACGAAGCTCGTAAGAAGTGGTATTTTGTCTTTTGAAGATACCAATCCTAATTTGCAATCAAATTTGTTGCCTAATCATGGTAACACAACTGTCAATATGGTATATGGGTGTCCTGGTATATACCGCATTTTTGATATTCGCTGGATTCGAAGGTCGCTTGTTGAAATGCATGCTACTTTGAGCGAATTCCATGATATTGAGCATGATTATACCGCCTGTTGTATCTGTTCTGTGAACCCCCATGGGTGTGTCATTGTTAAAAGGGACTTACAAAAGATGATTGATCAGAATTTGATTCAGGTTATTGTAAATAGAAATGAAGTTGAGAATGAGGTGAATGTCATAGTTTTGTGTTTCAACATCCCGGAACGAGTTGTAGTTTCTTAGAATAGTCAGAAGTCTGCTGTGGCACCTTTGGTCATTCGTTTTCCTGGCCCGATACCATATGAATCAGATAAAGTTGTTCCTTACAAATACAATGCTACCGTGTTAGAGGATGGAAAATAAGTTCCTATTCCTTCTCTTCCCTTAGTTGTGACTATTGCAAATGTAGGACGCGTGACCAAAAGTGGTTGAGTATTTGCTAATGTACCCTCAAAAATAATTGAAGTTGTTGTGGGTAAGCAAACTTAGTTGAAGACTTCTGTTGAATCTAGTCAATCAAGTGATGTGAACCAGAAATCATATAATGACGAGGTAATGAAATTGATCTAATAAAGTGAATATAATATGGTGGATCAACTGTTGCATACGCCGTAAAAAATATCTATTTTATCCTTGCTAATGGGATCTGTGGCTCATCGAGAATCTTTGTAGAAAATATTGGTATAAGCTTATGTAGATCATGATGTGACTATTAATCAGTTTGACAACATTGTTGCAAATATCGTTGTGTGTAATAATCTGATCTTTTCTGATGAAGAGTTGACTGAGCGTGGAAGAAATCATAATTTGGCTCCCCATATTTCCATGAATTGTCAGGAGGATACTCTATCCAATGTGTTGGTTGATATCGGGTCACAATTGAATGTGATGCCAAAATCTACTTTGTCCAGATTGTCTTATCAATGTACTCCTGTGAGATTCAGTAGGGTCACTGTGAAATCCTTTGATGGCTCGAGGAAACTATGACTGGAGAGGTTGATCTCCCTATCAAAATAGGTCTGTGTTTATTCCAGATTACTTTTCAAGTGATGGATATTTGTCCTGCTTACAGTTGTCTTCTAGGACGCCCTTGGATTCATAAAGTCGGAGCTGTCACTTTGACACTCCATCAAAAGTTGAAATTTGTCCAGAATGGCAAATTTGTTGTTGTTGGTGGAGAACATGCTATGTTGGTGAGAAGTTTTTCATCTTTTTCTTATATTGATGTTGATGAGGATGTTGGAACTCTGTTCCAAGCTCTTTTTGTGGTTGATAATGTTGTTAAGAAGAATGGGGTGTCCTTGTCTTCTCCGAAAGATGCACAACATGTGTTGAAGAGTGGCCAAGCTGATGGATGAGGCCGAGTCAATCAAGTGATGTGAACCAAAAATCAGATAATGATGAAGTATTAAAATTGATCAAATAGAGTGAATATAATATGGTGGATCAACTGTTGCACACACCGTCAAAAATATCTATTTTATCCCTGCTAATGAGCTCTGGGGCTCATCGAGAATATCTGCAGAAAATATTGGTACAACCTTATGTAGATCATGATGTAACTATTAATCAGTTTGACAATATTGTTGCCAATATCATTGTGTGTAATAATCTGAGCTTTTCTGATGAAGAGTTGATTGAGCGTGGAAGAAATCATAATTTGGCTTTCCATATTTCCATGAATTGCCAGGAGGATGCTCTATCCAATGTGCTGGTTGATATCGGGTCATAATTGAATGTGATGCCAAAATATACTTTGTCCAGATTGTCTTATCAATATACTCCTATGAGATTCAGTAGGGTCATTGTGAAATCCATTGATGGCTCGAGGAAAACTACGATTGGAGAGGCTGATCTCCCTATCAAGATAGGTCCGTGTTTATTCTAGATTACTTTTCAAGTCATGAATATTCATCCTGCTTAAATTTTTCTCCTGAGACGCCCTTGGATTCATAAAGTTGGAGTTGTCACTTTGACACTCCACCAAAAGTTGAAATTTGTCCAGAATGGCAAACTTGTTGTTGGTGGTGAAGAACATGCTATGTTGGTGAGAAGTTTGTCATCTTTTTCTTATATTGATGTTGACGAGGATGTTGGAACTCTGTTCCAGGCTCTTTCTATGGTTGATAATGTTGTTAAGTAGAATGGGGTGTCCATGTCTTCTCTGAAAGATGCACAACATGTGTTGAAGAGTGGCCAAGCTGATGGATGGGGCCGAGTCATTGAAGTTGCTGAGAAAAAAAGATAGAGCTGGTTTGGATTTTACACATGGTTCAACCTATAAAGATTTAAAGAGTATTCATGAGGTTTTTTGAAGTGCTGGGTTCATTCATGCCAAAGATCATTTTACAGATGCAATTCTTGAAGGTGACTCTAAAGATTACATCTCAGATGGTTGTAAAGATGATTCCATTCCTGCCCAAGACTGGGAGCCCTATTTGGAAGATCTTAGATATGGTTCTGAGACAGAGGATGCATATGTACCCTTCTACTTTCCTCGACCGAAGCTTAAGGAACCTGAGTATGAAGTCAGTGCCATCATCGAGGATGATCAAGAGGAGCAAACATCCAACTTTGTGACGCGTGGATTGATATGTCAAAATTGGATCGTTGTTGACATTCCTACTATTGTTAATATTTCAAAGTAATTTGTTTTTGTTTCTTTCAAAAATACATTTACTCTGCCCAAGGTGAAAGTGAATTTGTGAGGGCTTTGTTTCGACTTTTATCATCATCAATGAAATGTTATTCTGTTTATCCATATTATGTTTTCCCTTTTTGCTTTATTTCTGAAAAATGGTAACATAAAAAACCAAATAATAATAATGTGATGATCACTTTTATCTGCATGATATTTGCACTTTTGGTTCATATTCTAAAATCAAACATAAATCATTGTACGATTGATTGTTAAAACCATTGAAAACAATGACCCAATACCCTCTCCCAACTTTGAGTTCCCTGTGTTTAAAGCGGAAGAAGAGGATGTTGAAGAGATTTTTGATGAAATTTTCCGATTGCTTGAGCACGAGGAAAAGACCATTCAGCCTCATGAAGAGCCAGTAGAATTGGTTAATTTAGGTTTTGATGATGATAAGAAAGAAGTCAAGATTAGGACACTGCTTCAGTCATATGTTAAGAAGATGATGGTAGAGCTTCTTAGAGAATATGTTGACGTGTTTTCTTGGTCCTATCAAGACATGCTTGGTCTTGATACTGATATTATGGAGCACCATTTGCCATTGAAGCCTGAATGTTCACCTGTAAAGCAGAAATTGAGAAGAACTCATCCTGACATGGCTGTAAAAATTAAAGAGGAGGTTCGGAAGCAGATTGATGTTGGTTTTCTTGTGACTGTTGAGTATCCTCAATGGGTAGCCAATATTGTGCATGTTTCAAAGAAAGATAGAAAAATCCAAATGTGCATTGACTATAAAGATTTGAATAAAACAAGTCTGAAAGATGGTTTTCCACTGCCACACATTGATCTGCTGGTAGATAATACTGCTAAGTTCAATATCTTTTCCTTTATGGATAGATTTTCCAGTTATAATCACATAAAGATGGCACCCGAGGATATGGAAAAAACAACTTTCATTACACCCTGGGGAACATTCTGTTACAGAGTGATGCCATTCTGTCTAAAAAACGCAGGTGCAACATACCAGAGAACTATGACCACTCTGTTCCATGATATGATGCATAAATAAATTGAGGTTTATATGGACGATATGATTTGTAAGTCGAAGACTGAAGAAGATCATATTGAATACTTATTTAAACTATTTCAACGTTTGAGAAAGTCTAAGCTCCGTCTGAATCTTAATAAATGCACTTTTGGTGTCTGTTTGGGAAAGTTGTTGGGCTTTATTGTCAGTCAGAAAGGCATTGAAGTTGATCTTGGTAAAGTTAAAGCTATTCAGGAAATGTATGCACCCAAAAACAAGTAAGAGGATTCTTGGGACGTTTGAACTATATCTCCCGATTTATATCCAATATGACTGCCATATGTGCGCCGATCTTCAAGAATTTCCACAAAGATTAGGGTTGTGTATGGATATAAGATTGTCAGAATGCTTTTGAAAGAATTGAAGAGTATCTGCTTGAACCTCATATTTTGTCTCCTCCCGTGGAAGGAAAATCTTTGATCATGTATTTGACCGTGCTGGAAGAGTCTATGGGCTGTGTTCTGGGTTAACAAGATGAATCTGGGAGAAAATAATTTGTCATTTATTATTTGAGCAAGAAGTTCACCGATTATGGGTCCCGGTACTCAATGCTTGAAAAGACATGTTGTGCTTTAGTTTGGGCTGCCAAGCGCCTCCGCCAGTATATGTTGAATTGTACAACTTGGTTGATATCTAAAATGGATCCAATCAAGTATATATTTGAAAAGTCTGCTTTAGCTGGGAGGATTGCTCGTTGGCAAATGTTGTTGTCAGAATATGATATTGAGCACCGAACTCAAAAAGCGAAAAAGGAAGTGTTTTGGCTGATCATTTGGCATACCAGCCAATTGATGATTATCAACCTATCCGATTTAATTTCCCTGATGAGGATGTGATGTATCTAAAGGTTAAAGATTGTGAGGAACCATTACCTAAAGAAGGGCCTGAGCCTAGATCCCAATGGGGTTTGATTTTTGATGGAGTTGTTAACGAGTATGGCAACAATATTGGGGCAATTCTTGTTATTCCTCATGGTTCTTATATTCCTTTCACTGCAAGGTTGGTGTTCACTTGCACAAATAATGAGGCTGAGTATGAAGCGTGTATTATGGGCTTTGAAGAAGTTATTGATTTAAGAATCAAGATCCTTGATGTATATAGAGATTCAGATCTGGCAATAAATCAGATTAAAGGGGAGTGGGAGACACGTCAACTTGATTTGATTCTTTATCGTGATTATGATAGAAGGTTGTCAACTTTCTTCAATAAGGTTGAGTTTCACCATATACCAAGAGCAGAGATTCGAATGGCAAATGCTTTAGCGACTTTATCCTCCATGATTGTGGTAAATTATTGGAATGATGTACCAAATATTGATGTGATGCGTCTCGATAGACCAACTCATGTGTTTGCAGTTGAAGAGGTCGTTAATGTTAAACCTTGGTATTATGATATTAAATGTTTTCTTCAGAATCAAGAGTAGCCATTTAGGAAATCTAAGAAGGATAAGAAAATTTTGAGAAGATTGGCTGGTAGTTTCTTCTTGAATGATGATGGGATGTATAATAGAAATTATGACATGATTTTGCTCAGATGCATGGATAGACACGAAGAAGACACATTGATGAAAGAAATTCATGAGTGATCTTTTGGTACCCATGCCAATGGACATGCAATGGCTAAGAAGATGTTAACGACAAGTTATTATTGGCTGACAATGGAATCTGACTGTTGTAAATATGTGAAAAAGTACCATAAATTCCAGATATATACTGACAAGATTCATGTGCCTCCAACTCCTCTCAATGTTATCTCTTCTCCATGGTCTTTCTCCATGTGGGGCATTGATATGATTATAATGATTGGGCATAAAGCGTCAAATGGAAACCATTTCATATTGGTGGCTATTGATTATTTTACCAAGTGGGTCATAGCGGCATCATATGCCAATATGACCAAGCAAGCAGTTTATCAAGAACCAAATCCTCTGTTAGTATGGTGTTTCGAGAAAGATCATCACTAATAATAGGTCAAATTTGAATAACAAGATGATGAATGAATTAGGCAATGTGTTTAAGATTGAGCATCATAATTCTTCTTCTTACATACCTAAGATGAATGAGGTTGTTGAAGCTGTTAATAAGAATATTAAAAAGATCATTCAGAAGATGGTTGTTACATATAAGGATTGGCATGATATGCTCCCTTTTTCTCTACATGGATATCGCATGTCTGTTCGCACTTCAACAGAGACAACCTCTTTTTCTCTTGTTTAAGGCATGGAAGCAGTGCTCTTGGTAAAGGTTGCAATCTCTTCTATAGAGTTTTGATGGAAGCTAAATTGTCTGAGGCTGAATAGTGTCAAAGTATATATGACCAGCTGAATCTGATTAAAGAAAAAAGAATGACGACCTTGTGTCATGTCCAATTTTATTAATAAAGAATTAAGAAAGCTTTTGACAATAAGGTTTGACCTCATGAGTTTAGAGAAGGCGACCTCGTGCTCAAAAAAATCTCGACTTTTACTACTGATTCTAAGGGCAAGTGGACTCCTAATTATGGAGGCTCATGTGTTGTTAAAAGAACCTTCTCTAGCGATGCATTAATTCTTACAACTATGGATGGTGAAGAGTTCACTCGTCCTGTGAATGCCGGTGCAGTCAAGAAATACTTCGCCTAAAAAAATAAAAGAACAGCTCGCTAAGTTGAAAACCCGAAAGGGCAGCTTAGGCAAAAATGAACGTCTCGGTGGATTGAAAATGCGAAAGGGCGGTCCAGTAAAAAATTAGAGACAAAAACATAAATAATCATCCTGATAGATTGAAAATCCGAGAGGGCAATCTAGGCAAAAATTAGGGATTATGGCAAGTAACTGCATCTGGCCAGTCTTGATCGTTTGAAACAACATTTCTTATCAAGGACTTTACTTCAATCATCCCAGCTGAAGTCTCAAGCACAGTTGGAATTCAAAGTTGTTAGGGAGAATATTGGTCATTATACTTCAATGTAGCCCTTTTCATTGTATTTACCATTTTTCAAACTCTGTAATGATCCATGGAGTTACGCCTTTTTGCGGACTACCATTCTATCAATAAAATTTGAGCCTTTTTCCCTTTATTTGCAATTCTTATTTTGTTTCTGTTTACAGAATTTTATTTTATTTTTGATGATGATTTTTGAAGCAAATATGAATAATTGATTTAAAAATTTTGAAAATTATAAAAACATATTTCTTTGATTTATGAATATAAAAAGGAATGTCAACAGTTATCCCAAGAATGGTAAAATATCAAAGCACAAAAATTCGCATTATCCTCAATGGAGCTTGTTCTTGTTGATACTCTCCACAGTAAAGTTTATTGATGTTTTCCTCAGCAGGGTTCGTTCTTACTCCTCTGTTAGAATTTATTGACAGCTCCCTAGTAAAGTTTTGTTGATGTTTCTCTAGTAGAGTTTGTTGGTTTTTCCTCATCAGAGTTTTGGTCCTGTGGATAACCAGACGAGTGTTGTTCGGTTTTCCCCAGCTAAGTCTTGATTCAAATCTTCCCCAACTAAGTATGTTTCCTTCATCTTGCCAGGTTATGATCATACAGTTGAGCAGTTTTGAGGGCCACCTCTCATTGATGTTAATGTCCATGCATAGATTTGACTTTGATGATTCCCAGTATAGGTTATGCATTATTTACTTTAGATGTCTCCCATGTAAAATATTGTTGTTTTCTTCTAAGAAGTGTTGATATGAAAGTCACATGTCGGGTTTTCTCTCACCTGTGTTGGGTATTGATTTAAAATCCCCCAGGTTTGACTTTTCTGCTATGATGTTAACTTCTTACTTTCCCCAGAAATTCCAGGATGTTTCTCTCAGAGTTGGATAATCCACAGAGAACTTTTTCTGATATCCCCAGAAGTCCATGATGTTTCTCTCCGAGTTTGTGTAGTTGTTTACATGATTACAATCCTCCAGCGGATCCATTATTTTTCTGCAGCGGGTCTTTCCATCCCTTTCTAAGAGGATTTTGATTGATTTTTATCTTATCCCCAGGATGGGTCAGGAAGATTTGGGTTGATGTTCCCCCAGCAATTTATCTTTTATCCTTAAAGCAGAGTTGATGTTGTTATCCCCTTTCTGGAATACTGATTATTGAAGATTGGTCTTTGAGTTTTTCCTCAAGCAGTATCCTCATCTCCTCAACGAGATTTGAGCCTTGTAGTAGGATTTATTTTCCTTTGTGGCTTTTTCTTATTCCTAGTAGGATCTCCAGTGTGTGAGGCCAAATCCTTATATACCTTACATATGTATGTTTCAATGATGTCAAAACGCAATCACATGGAAGAGTCGGTTTTTGGCACTATCACCACAAGGTAAATGCATATCACATATCTTATGTCTCTCTTGTGTGCATGTCATGTAAATCCAATTAGCTATATTGAGTCCAACATATTTGGTAGATCATAGGTTATGTCTAGAAGTGTCGAAATCTAAAAAATAAGCATTTTTGCAAAATAAAAGGGTTTGAGTCAACCACTCCAGGGGTTCCGGTCGACTCATAGAAGGTGTTTAGAAAGTGAATTTTCCACTGGTTAGCGCATGCCGACCTGTGGTCAACACATAGTCTGTTACCTTGACAAATCTTTGTTGTCTGGGGAGTTCCGGTCGACCGCTGCTCTGTTTTGGTCGACCGTTCGCTTCTTTTTCTGCATTTTTCAGTCTTTCCACTTATTTCGAAAAGTGGTTATGTCTGTTACTTTTTGGCATGCTATAAATAGATTTTTGCTCATTTTTATCAACAACAATTGAAATATTTGAGTCAATTGCATAAACAAGAAAAGTGAAATAGGTGCCATTAGTTATCATCATCTTCATCATCAACATTTCATAACACAACAATTACACACAATAATTCTTGTTGTGCATTGTGGTTTGTTTGAAGTGATAACGTCTGAAGCCGTTGATTGGGAATTTGGTTCGGGTTGAGTTTTTGGCAGGTTTTTCTTGAATAAAACCTTGAGGGTTTTGTCTTCCAAGATTCGGTGAATTTGGGGTTTTTTGGTACGCATCTTCTCAACAAACATTCAGTTGAGCGAAGGTGATTGAGGAGCGGTGGCTTCCGTCAATCTAGTAGTGGTAATCGGTGAATTGTTAAAGAGAGGTTCGGGTTCGATTAGTTTAAGTTTAAGATCAACCGGGCTAGGGTTTGAAGAATGCAAGGTTGTTCAACAAATGGGTTGTAATCGGAGGTCTATTCACAACAATTGAAGGACTTGATTTGACTCGAATCAAGGAACAAGAAGAGAGAGCATCTTCAACAAGAAGAGAGTTTGTTTGTATATTTGCTTGTCTATTCTTGTATAAACGTTTCAACTACGACATGTGATATCTATAGTATATGAGCTTAATTCTATTATTATAATTAAGGGCAGACGTACCCCGAAGCGAGGACGGTGGGGGAACCGCCTCAACAAATCTATGTGCCTTTTATTTTCTGCACTTTCATTTTTGCTTAATAACTGAGTAATTTTCGTACAAACAATTCTATCAAATTTAGTATTGGTTTGAGTAAGTTTTGAAAATTGTTTTTGACTCTAGTACAATATTTTATTGTACAAGGAAGCTATAGCTACTTACTCAAGGCAAAACTCACTTGGAGTGCTACGCACGCCAAGTGTTTGATAAATTGTCTAAACCAAAATTCTCTTGTGATGTCCATATAATTTATTGGCAATTTGAGGCATTGGAACTAGTCTACCAATTAGTGATATTAATCAATTGATATTGTGAATAGTGTGGTGATTCTCTTTGCTCATTATCATATCCATAGGGTAGACGCATATCCGGTCTTCTAATAACGGTTCGTTATAGACGATAATTTTTCCACGGCTGCTTCCGCATTTTAAACAAATTTTTAAAACCAATTTTTTATTGGTAGCGCCGACTGATTTTTTAATTGGGATCTATTCAACCCTCCTTCTAGATCTGTGCCATCATTTAACAAGTGGTATCAGGAGCACCGGTTCACTCCATGCTTCAAGTATAACTTTGTAGAAAATGGCTAACGAACCTAAAAGGGCTTATAATAGAGCTCCCGTTTTTAATGGAGAAAATTACAGTTATTGGAAGGACTGTATGCGGGTGCACATTAATTCTATAGATAGAAAAGTGTGGAATGTTATTCTCAATGGTCCAATATAAATAACTATGACCAATGCGAATAATTAGATTGTGCCTAAGCCCGAAGCACAATGGACCAGTGATGATGAAAAGAAATATAATTACGATTGGAAAGTCAAAAATATTTTGATCTCCTCATTAGGAGTTAATGAATATTATATGGTTTCTCATTATTTAACAACAAAAGCTATGTGGGACTCACTGCAAGTTACCCATGAGGGAACCAATGATGTTAAGCTAGCGAAAATCAACATGCTAACACAAGAGTTCGATCTCTTTTACATGGAGCAAGGGGAAACCATTGCGGACATGCAAAAGAGATTCACTCATCTCATCAATAGATTATATTTACTAGGTAGGCCAGTGGCCAATGATGTTGCTACTAACAAAATTTTGAGATGTCTTAACAGGGAATGACAACTAAAGGTAACCGCCATCAAAGAAGCTAACGACCTCACAATTTTGGATCTAACAACATTGTTTGGAAAGCTGCATGAGCATGAACAAGTGCTTCTAAGCCTAGAGCAACATGAAAAGAAAGAAAATAAGGACAAAACAAATATAACTGAAAAAAAGTCAATTGCTCTTAAGACTTCTTCCTCAAAGTCTCAATCTAAGAAGCATAGTGATTACACGTCGAGTGACGACGAAGAAAATGACAAGAGTGAGGACATGGGGTTGTTCGTAAAGCATTACAACTTCTATGTTATAAAGAATAACATCCAACACTTCAAGAAGAACCTTGTCAACTTCCGGAAACAATCTAGGTACTCTAGAAATGATGACACCAAGGGGAACAAAACAAGAGGGTCATGTTACACCTGTGGAAAGACCGGACATTATAAACCAGATTGTCCCTTAAACAAAAAGAGCAAAGAAAAAGAATCAAATAGACCACATAAGAAGCAATCAAAGCCTAGGAGAGTGTATATAGCTTAGGAAAGTGATATCGACTCCTCTGAGGATGAAAGCTCAAGTGATGAAGATGAATCCGTAAACTTGTATCTTTCCACTCACCAAAAGAACAAGAAAAAACAGGTACGACATGTTAAATATGAAAATTCCTCTAACATGTCTCATTTTGAATTACAAACCGCGTTTAATACTTTTCATTGTGAAGCAAAAGGAGCCTTTAAGAGGCTTGCCTCAAATAATCAAAATTTTGCTCACTTAGAGTAAAAGATTCGAGAGTCCGAAAAGAAACTTGAGGCACTTAAAGCTTCCATAGTGGAAAGTACTAAAGCAGGTTGTGAGGATCTAAGAAGTAGAATAGTTAACTTTGGGTGTGATACTTGTTACATTTGGCAAAATGAAGTTAGAAACCTAAATGCCAAACTTAACAAGGATCTAGAGCCCAAAATTACTTTTGCCATCGATAAATCTGATTTTAGAAAGAGTATGGTTAATCCATATCAAAAATACAAATATGTTGTAAGAAATATCGATAGCAAAGGTAATTCAAAAGTTAACTTTTCATGTCTATATTGTTGCAAGAAAGACCATTCCATTGCTAAGTGCCATTTTAGGAGATTTTTGGTTCCTAAAGGCATTTATGAATGGTTGCCTAAATGCGATCATTTTGTCACTCACGACTTAGGACCCAATAAGCCATTGGGTACCTCTTCTTGTTAATTATTTTTTCATAGGTACAATGTTTTGAGACCACCGAGAAAAGATGGGTTCTTGATAGTGGTTGCTCAAGACACGTGACAAGAGACATATCTCTCTTCATCGACTTCGTGGCAAAGAAGAAGGGGTATGTAACCTATGGAGATAACAATCGCGGTGCAATACTTGGTAAAGGTAATGTAGGTAACCCTTCTTCCACTACTATATCTGATGTATTGCTTGTTGAGGGTCTTAAACATAATCTCATTAGCATTAGCCAATTATGCAACAAAGGATACAATGTATCATTTTCAAAAGAATGTTGCAAAATTATGCATAATGATGAAATGAAGAGTGTGTTTAATGGCCTAAGAGTAAACAATGTCTATATGCTAGACTTGAATGAAGTATCTTTGACAAGTGACAAATGTCTCATGACAATGAGTGAGGACTCATAGTTATGGCATAGACGTTTAGCACATGTCAACTTTGACTTGCTTAACAAGGTAGTTTCCAAAGATCTAGTCCTAGGTCTGCCCAAAATAAAGTTTACCAAGGATCACCTTTGTGATGCTTGCCAAATGGGAAAGCAAACGAGGATCTCTTTTAAATCCAAAAATATCATTTCAACTATGAGATCTCTCGAGCTTCTTCATATGGATTTATTCGGGCCATCTAGAATTAAAAGCCTAGGTGGTAACTATTATGGTTTTGTAATAGTTGATGATTTTTCTAGATTCTGTTGGACTATATTCTTGGCTAGCAAGAGCGATACATTCGTCGCCTTTGAAATATTTGCTAAGCTTTCCCAAAATAAATTAAACACAAACATTGTCTCAATTAGGAGTGACCATGGAGGTGAGTTTGAAAACTATTTGTTTGAATAATATTTTGGTAAACACGAAATTGATCAAAACTTCTCCGCTCCACGTACTCCTCAACAAAATGGGGTTGTGGAGCGCAAAAATCGTATTTTAGAAGAATTGGGAAGAATAATGATCAATGAAAGTGCATTACCTAAATATTTTTGTGTCGACGCCATAAGTACGACATGTTATGTTTTGAATAGGGTACTCATTCACCCCATTCTAAATAAAACACCGTATGAACTTTTAAAAGGGCGCAAGCTGAATGTATCTCACCTGCATGTCTTCGGTTGTAAGTGTTTTGTGTTGAATAATGGAAAGGAAAACTTAGGCAAATTTGATTCCAAGGTCGACGAAGGTATCTTCCTCGGATACTCTCAGTCAAGTAAAGCTTATAGAATTTATAATAAGAGATTACTTACCGTTGAAGAGTCGGTACACGTAACATTTGATGAATCTAATTCGAGAAATTTCGGAAAAGGTAGTGTTATTCATGGTGGATGTACATCTATGGAAGATATACTCAAAGGTGCCGAGCTGGGAATTGATCAACTCGACCAAGCCAAAATTGAGGAGGAAAAAATTACCGCCATGAGGAAACTGAGGAAGTTCATCCATCTACAAAAGATGATCTCCCTCTAGCTTGGAAGTATTCCAAAGACCATCCAATCGACAACATCCTCAGTGATATCTCAAAGGCAGTTACGACTTGGTCTAAGATAAGTAATTTATGTTATCACTTCGCTTTCGTTTCACAAATGGAACCTAAAAACCCTAAAGACGCCTTACTCGATGAGCACTGGTTTTTATCTATGCAAGAGGAACTTAATCAGTTCAAGAGAAATGAGGTTTGGGACCTTGTCCCTCCTCCATGAGGTCATCGAGTAATCGACACCCGATGGTATTGTTGTACCCCAAAATTTGACCAACCTTTTTTCTTTACTTGGCTTATGTTTCTTTTCATTTTAGCATTTGCATTTGCATAACATTGTCCTTTACAGGGGATCATAAGAGGTGTTCCATTCAAGAGAAGAGTCTCAAAGGCTGCAAGCTCAAGTAAGAGTGTTTATTCAAGTCATCAAGTGCTTACAATCATCAAGAAGTGCTCATAGCTCTTTGAAAGAGAAGATGGATGTATACTGCTTATCTCCTATCTTGGAGGTCAACTAGGGATCATCAGGGATTCATAAGATCATGGTTATAGATAAGAGGTGTTTGAGAAGCTCATTGAGTGCTCTGGAATCCATTGTGGAGCTCATTTAAACATTTATTTCACTTGCAAGAGGTCACAGTCAAAGGTTGTGCACCTAGGGTTTCATCTGGTCAACTCAAGGTCAATTGTGGACTTGAGGGAGTTTGAGACTTGGTTTTAAGTCATTGGAGCTATGGGGAGTTATGTTGAGACATATAGGATGTCATTTCAAGTTCAAATAAAGAAGAATCAAGAGTTCAAGAAGTTACTAAATTAGGGCTTCAAAGGGTTTCAGTGTAAAATCCCCTTCTTTAGTGCTCAACTTCAAGGACAATTTACTTCATGATGCAAGTTTCAATCTCACTTTCATGCAAACATGAAACTTGTAGGGAATGCTATTAGATTTCTTTTGAGTATTAGAAATCATCCATTGGGTTTGTGGAGCTCAAGTTATGATGCCAACAAGTTAGAGTTCTAAGATAAACATATTTTTGATCAACTAAAAGTCAACTCACTTCCAAGGCATTTTTGACCTAGAATCAAGTTTCTCCTCAGCTTGAAGTGAACATGAAAGTTTTTCCTCATGATCTTAGCTTTCCAAAAAGTCCTATAAGTCCTTAATATCATTTGTTGAACTCAAGTTATGGACCTTACAAGGCAAGGGTATTTTGGGAAAGTTTGATTATAGGTCATTTGTTACATAGGTCATTTTCATGCACTTGTGTACTTCAAGTGAACTTTCAACCAACATAAACATTTCTCCTAAATACCTCATTTACCTCTACAAACCCAAGGATCATATTAATTATGATTGATTATGGACATGTGGTGAGATTTTCAAGTGAAAAGTGAACTTTGAAGTATGATTTGAATTCAATACATTGAAGGTCATGGTTATGTCTTATTTTGGTGCAATTCACTTCAAGACACAATCATGAGAAAATTGCACAATTTGGTTTTGGTTCAAGTAAGCTCAAACACGTGAAATTCCACATTTCTTCATAAAGAAGTTTCCATTCAAAACTTGCTAATTCGATGAAATCAAAAGCCCAAATCAATTCCCATGTCAAATTAAGTCCACATGCTGCAGATTTGAGTGGTTTTCATGTGTGTATGCAAGCAATTCACGTGTGCATGAGGAGCTTGCCATTTTTGGGCATTTTTCAAATTCATCAAATTAAGGCTTCATGGGCCTCTAAAATCATTTCATATCCATTGTATATAAGTTCAAAACGCGCCTTGAGAGCTCAGAAGGGCAAATTAGAGCAAGAGAGATCATTTTCAGATTTCAAATTCTCATTTGTTCTTCACAAATCAAGGTAAATTGATGTGCAATTCATCTTCCTTGAAGTACTTGGAGTGGATCTGGATCATTTGAAGCAAGCTTACACGTCTGAGAAGCACCAACAAAGTGTCTCTGTTCAGTAAGTTTCCAATCAACTTTTCTCTCATTCTTGGCCATGATATAGGTTCATACTAGTTGCGTCTAAAGCCCTACGTCGAGTAGGCCATGTTTGATTTGTTTTTGTTCATGTTTGGTTGAGTTTTCAGTTGTGCATCTCAAACTTTGGATCTTCGATTCTCTTAATCTATGAATGTTTTGGATGATTGGATCTTGGATTCATGACCTATGTGATTTCAACTTTAATTTGATACCATTTTTGTGGATTTTGGTTGAGGTTTGATGACCTAAACTCCGACCATCTCGCCGGAGAAGACGACCGGAGCTAGGGCTCCGGCGTCTGGTTCATTTGACCTCAGATCTGAGGTGGCGAGGGTTTGAAACTTTGACCATGCGTGTGTTTGCTTGCTATTGGCTTGTCTGTGCTTACTTGGAGTGTTGACTCCATGCTGTTGCACCCCAAAATTTGCCCTCACAATACAAGACTTTGCGTTCTAAGAAGATTCACAAGGTTCACATATGTTGCACCCTAATTTTTGACCGTAAGATCCCACCTCTTTTTGGTTGTGATCTTCTTGCGCTTTTTGGACTTCGTGATTCCATATTTTTATGCTTTTGCGACTAACAAGTTTGTGCAGTGGCTTTAAATTCCAATGGAGGGTGCCCGTTGCATAATCAACATTCTGACATGACCTTTAGCCCCCGATTCAAAGTCTAATCCAACGGGGATTAAGACTAACTATGTGTTAATACAAGGTGCTCGTGAATGATTGGATTCAAGAATGTCATCCCTTGTAATATAAGACGCTCATGAAGAATCAGATCCGAAGGCGTCAAAAGTTGGCTGAAGGGTGCATTTAAATTATCTTTTTTTTCTCTGGATTATTCAAGTATTTAATTCTACAAGTACAAGATAATCCTAAATTCAAAGTGTGTCCGAAGTCAAAGGAGTTTGAAAGTCTAAAACAGGTAAAAGAGAAGACTATTTTGAACTTTTTTTTAAATCCAAGAGTTACAAGTACAAAGAAGTTTGACATGTCAGCTGGGATGAGATCATACAACAATTTGGATGAGATCATACAACAACGTTCCTCAACCCACCGCCATTAACTACTACGCATAGAGAGCATCTCAAGGAAGACTTCTCATAGCGGAAGCTACTAGTGTTTTTGCCACGGCTCAAGGACATCCAAGCACGCCAGGTTTGGCATGTTGAAAAGCTTTCAAATTCAACTTATCAACCGAGTGAGCCAAGAATGAAATTAAAATAAAAATGATGACCTCTTTGGATTCACAAGATTTTCTTCAATGCTACAAGTGCAAGACAATATCATGCTTTCATCTCCATAATCAAAATAATTTCATGTTCATTCAAAGCTACAAATTCAAAGCATAAATAACTGAAGCTACAGGATCCTAGGATCCATGTTACACCCCACATTTCAACCGTGACGTCCAACGCTTGCCTCCGTAGTTTCCATGAGCTTGTGCGTGATGCTGTTAAGGGGCAGCTCCGACAACTCTGATCACCACACTTTTTTTTGATGTTGTCAGCACAACAAATATCAAGGGAACACATCAACAGCAAGTAACGCCGCAGTATCAGTAGAACAACATTTGTCGGCATCAGCAAAGCATCAAATGCATACACAATTACTCGACAGTCTCAATGTCAGCTGCAATTATGATTAGCACCCTGCACAACACAAGTTTCAGATAAAATCACCGTAAGAATATCTGATGGAATTACCAACAAGAATAACAAAAACACATCACATGTTTAAATCACAATCATAAGCAACCATATCAGTTAATCACCTCTCAGTAATATGTTATGCAATGTCACTTGCTATGACCGTCGATGATGCAACCGTCTTTATCATCTAACCTTCCGCAGAATCAACATTCTAACACAAGCTAGACTTCTACAATTTATTCCATAACTTGATAGCAACGAACTTTTGCTTCTCAACAGCAGGACCAAACACCATTGCTAAGCTGACGACGGATTGAACATGAGCTCGTTACCATATTTCAATAGACTCCGTAGTCGCAATTATAACCAGTCCCGCAGCTGCCAGACGTACATGAGATCCACTCAGTTACCACAACCGAGACTCCCTTTCAACCTGTCAAAACACAACCATTAATCAAATGCCGTCGAAAATAAAGTGAAGTTTAAGGGGAAGAGAATTTAAGTCTGGCCCTCAGTTCAATTCATCATCGGGCATGAGACTCGAGCGGCCGGGAGGACTATGGCCGTGGCCATTATCAAACTCCCTACCGAGCATCGAAAATCGAAATAAGGCAACTGTTTCGAACAACTCAATGTAATTCGCAAGGCAACTACATCCGACAACCCAATATGGCTCAGACTATTAAGTCGTCATCACCATTATGTCCTTTCTCGCCAGTGGCACAAGACCGGCAGCCTCCGAACTTATTTGCACCTGAAAGAAAAAGAGAAAAGTTAATTGGGTTCAAATCCAGAAATCCAAGCCAATGCAGGTTATCCAAATCAAAGCAAACCCAACGAAATCCAGATGAGATCAGAATTTGAAAATGGAAAGAATCTCAATCAAATCGAAATATTATCAGGTTCACAAAATCCACAAAAATCATATCATATCTCAGTAAAATCCAGAACCAACAAAAAGCCCAAAAAAGAAATTATAAAAGGAACAATCTCACCGTGTTGGAACCCTAACGGGCTGAGGGCGAAAACAGAGGGACAACCGAGAGAGAAGACAGAAGGGCGAACAAAATCGCGAACAAATCCTAGCGGGATCGAGAAAGAGCGAAGAACAACGCGAACAAGCCACCACGGAAGATCGCCTTCGCCGTCCGGCGGGCAATCAAACCGCGATCCATCATCAAGCCTCAGAGAACTCATCATAGGCCCTTCGACGCAATCTTCATCGGCGAAAATTTGCAAGATGTAAGACGGATATCCGTGTCTCCATATTTAACCATGTGTGTGTTTTTTTTTCCAGGGAAAGGCGTCGGAAGATGGTGGGGATTTGAAGACGGTAGCCATTAGAGACAAGAGTACGAGAGGGAGGAAGACGAAGGCGATGAAGGATGGGAAACGGCCGCGAGACACATTAGGGTTTTGAAACCCTAAGTCCTCTTTTTTGTTTTTTTACATTTACAACCGGGTTGGGTCCGGAGGTGATTACCGGCCCAACCCCTTTTATTTTTGTTTTTTTAAGTTGTTTTAAAAAACCTTTTATTTTTTGGATTTTTATAATTAAAAATTGTTTTTAAAACCCTTTTTTTTTAAATTTGTTTTTTTAATAAATAGTATCAAAGTTTTCTTTAAAATAATAACTAAAAAAACATTTTTTAAAATAATATCATCAAACTTTTTTTTGAATTAAAAATTTGTAGATAATTAAATTAAAACTATTTTTTTAAAAAAATTAAACTTAATCTTTTTTATGCTTAAACATTTTTTTTCTTTCTTAAATCAAAACTCTTTCTTTAAAAACAACAAAAAACTCCAACATTGCACTCTTGTCTCATAACCCGTCCAATTACCGTCTGACTTTGCCTACTGACGGGTGTTCATCTTTTGCAGCTCATGTTTACTACTATTGCGTTGTGTTTTTAAGTTTCATTATTATTGTAACTACTTCTCATCTGTAACTCCGCGAATCCTAACAATCGCGCTTTAATTTCTGCCTTTAACATTCCTGCTTGCATGGTTTGCATGATTCAATTATCTCACGCCTTTACCGTTATTGTTGTCACCTACACACATCCGAAGGAATTAGGTCTAGCTTTTGGTCGCCGCACCAATAGTCCTCAACTTCAAACCCTTACAACTCATACAAACCCTAATTTTCACAAATGCCTCGCCGCAGGCAAAATTACAATTTTACCCTTAGCATTAGGTCAAAGAGCCGCCGCGCTCATTTTAGGGTTTCCCGCCGTGGAATCCCTAATTTAACCCTAATTACAACTTAACATTTCAACGTAGAGATTTGGAGTTTCTACACTCCACGTAAGCGTGTCCTTAAGATGCGTTTATTCCCCTTGAGACCTTGACCACAGTCAAGAAGTTTCTAACCTCCCTATTGAGGGGAACTACGATTACTCTGATTCCACTCCCGTAAGGATACGTAGGCACAAGATGCGATGTCTTGCCGAGTAAACTTAGAATTAACCCCCTTTATTATTTATTATTGCTTATTTATATTTTATTTATCTTTGCTATTTAATTATTTTGCTTATTACTTTGTAATTGTTTCTTGGATGTAAAGTTGTTTAATTATTTAATTATTATTATGGTTAGTAATTAGGGAGTGTAACAACATGTATGTAATATTAAAATAAATTTAGATCACTTTTAAATAAAGATAATTAAAATAAACACGTCACACACGTAAGTCGATTTTAATCGCCGTCTCACTTCCTAAGGATATCCCTCAAGTTGCCTACGAATAATGGTTAAGTGGGGTGTATAAAGCAAGTCCCTCAAATAGAAAAATCATCAAAGTCCCTTATGGTTGCCTTTACGAATCGAGTCCCTTTCGAAAAATGATGATAGTCCCTCCAGTTTGCTTATTACATCCCACAATGGCCTTCAAAGTCAAATTGTCCCTCACATGTCCCTTAACATCCAAAGTAAGGACTACCTACTCCATTATAGTAGGGATAGTCTTACTAAAGGAAAGAATGAAGAATAAGAAAGACCTTTAAACATTAGGGTAGGTTACTCCTAGGTGCTTGCTCACTTCAAAACGGTTTCACACTTAAACAAATTTTCAACAAGTTTTCAAACAAGTTCTTAACACATCCTTACATGGATTATTTATTAACTATTCTGAAAATTTTCTATTCACACACTACACTTTCAAAACAATTCAAAAGTGAGCTTAAGTACCTAAGAGCCCATGGATAACCATGGATGAAAAGGGTGCTAACACCTTCCCTTTTCATAACCTACCCCCCGGACCCAAAAATATTCTCTAAGGTCTTTCCTGTTCTTTTATAACCTTTCCTTATGGATAAAATAAAAGTCGGTGGCGACTCTTGCTATCCGCAACATTGTTTAAAGTCAGTTCTCCCACCGTGTTACAGAACTGGCGACTCTGCTGGGGACTTATTTAAGAGGGGTACCCTTAGGAATTAAGATCACTTTAAATTGTTTGCCTTGTTTGCTTTATTATTATATTGTTGGGGTGCTCTTATGTGTGAAAGGTCCTAACCCGGATCTAGTGTACCTTAGGTAAATGGCAATAGACCAAGGAAACTGTACGACGTATATCGATACGGTTGATCTGGTGGCCATAGTTAGTGCGACTTCTTGGTTGGTGCTTATATTCCTTAAGTCAAGTTGAGGATAATATTGAGGCTGCCATATGTTGTCAATGCACTAACTGACTTTTAGAACCCTAGTTAACTCATCTTGGCCTTTAGAAAGTAGTGAGGTAACCGGCTTTGGTGCAGACTGAAGTTGGTTGACACTCGGTGCTACGCTCATTGAGATCTTAAACTTGGAGGGTTTTGGTTGGCAAGTAAGTTGCCTTCTGATCAACCACCCTTGTGAAGGATCAATGATATTGAGATCCCTTAGAACCCGGTTACTTTTGTAGGACAGGATGAACCATCTAACTTCAGGGGAGGGTACTTGCCTTTGAACCTCATGCAAGCCTTTAAACCTAGGGCTATGGTGTGACTTGTTTGTGTGTGCCACATGTTTGTGATTGAGCATGACATCATGACATCATCATGCATCATAAGCATATCATTTTCCCTAACCATTTCAAGGACCAAAGGATTTATCTTTGTTCTTTGTTGCAGGTCATGGCTTCTGCTCGTAGAAACACCATCAGGATCAACTTTGTAGGGATACCTGCTAAGCTCAAGGAGTTGGTTTCCCTAGTGCCTGATCATTCCCAGTTCAACAAGAGACATGGTCACTTATTGGATCTAGTTACTTCAGGGTTCAGTGAAGACATGATGAGTGTGTTGTTCCAGTTCTTTGACCCTAAGCACCATTGCTTTACATTTCCTGATTATCAGTTAGTTCCAACCATGGAAGAGTTCTCTAAACTTCTGGGTATCCCTGTTCTTGATCAGAAACCATTCACAGGCTTAGAGAAGGAGCTTAAACCAGAAGTTATTGCTGCAGCTCTACATCTGAAGAAGTCTGACATTGTTCTAGAGACGAGAAGTGGAGTTAAAGGTATTCTTGCCAAGGTATTAGTGGATAAAGCTCAAATGTTCTTGAAGGCTATGAGTTACGATGCTGCTGAGGAGATCTTAGCCTTATTGATTTATGGCTTAGTGTTGTTCCCCAATCCTGATCAGTTCATAGACGTTCATGCCATCAACATATTCCTGAGTCACAATCCAGTGCCTACCTTACTTGGAGACATCCTACATTCTCTTCACACCCGTACTACAAGGGCGAGAGGAACTTTGATGTGCTGCATACCTTTACTTTCTAGGTGGTTTACTTCTCACCTTCCTCGCTCAGTAATGAAGAATGAGCAAGGGTTCAGATGGTCCAAGAGGATCATGTCACTTTCTCACTCAGACATCCATTGGTGCTCCAGATCTATGGAGAATGTCACCATCATTGACCGTTGTGGGGAGTTTCCTAATGTGCCACTTCTAGGCATAAGAGGAGGCATCACCTACAACCCATCTCTAGCTTTACGACAGTTTGGTTACGCCCGGAGCGATGGTCCACATGACATGTTGATTCAGGGCATTGTGTTTGACTACGACAACGATCTTCAGGGTTACCGTCAGAGATTCATACGAGCTTGGGGAAAGGTAAACAGGATTGACAGCAAGACACTGGAGCCTAAGTACACCATTCCTATGGAGGCTTATCTCAGATGGGTACGATTTCGTGCTCAGACACTCATGATGCCATATCTTGCCGTCCTACCAGTTACCATGGAACCTGTTGCTGAAGGAGACACAGCTTATACCATCCTTCACCCAGACATGCCTACTGATATGGAAGACTTGCAGAGATCATGGATCCAACTGAAAGAGCAAAGGGGTACTTTCGAGGCTCATTACAAAGCAAGCCAAGCAAGGATCCTAGAGCTAACAAAGCTACTTCATGAGGAACGAAACCTCAACTCATACCTCAACACAAAGAGGAAACGTCCATGGGAGACTTAAAACCCCATCTTTTGTACTTATTTCGTTTTCATTTTTTGTAAGCCTAAAAGGCAAAACAAGTTATTACTAATAAAAAGTTACTTTCTTGTTTGTTTAAGCAAATTTAAATCCTGCGGTCCTTGAAAACATTGCATATGCATTCCCATATCATTGCATCACAGGTTTATAATTGTGCACAGGTTTCTCATCTCCTCGCTGTTTATTTCAGCAATGGCTCTTGAACAATCAGTTAAGGATCTCCAGGCACAGAATGCACAGTTCCAAGAGCTGATCCTGAACCTATCCAAGGGGCAGGAGCCTTTACCTGATATGCCTGTTGACATTGGTAATATTGCTGGATCTAGCAAGATCACTCGTAGTGGAAGAGTCTTCTCTCCTCCAGTTGCTTCTAAGAGTGCAGTTACTCCTGCTGTTACTTCCACCACTGATGCTCGGGGCAAGGGTCCTGTTATTGAGCCTGTATCTACTGATGTGCCAGCTGCTGATGACCTCTCTAAGCAGATGGAAGAAGTATTGAAAATCATTCGCAAGAGTGATATTGTTGATCAGCTGGGGCATACTCCCTCAAAGATTTCTATGCTCTCCCTGTTATTATGTTCTGAGGCTCATGCCAGGTCATTGATCAAGTTTCTAAAGATGGCTCATGTACCCAGTGCAATTTCTGTGGACCAGTTTGAGAATTGTGTTGCGCACCTGACCTATGACAACAGGTTAGGATTTTCTGATGCTGACTTGACCCCTGCCAAGAGGGATCATAACAGGGCCTTGCATATTTCAATTGAATGCAGGGGCACTACCCTGTCTCATGTGCTGATAGACAATGGTTCCTCTCTGAATGTGTTGCCTAAGGAAGTCCTGAACAAGCTGAGTCCTGAAGATACGGTATTGAAGCCCAGTAATATTGTGGTAAAGGCTTTTGATGGTTCTAGAAGAGTAGTGCATGGGGAAATTGATCTTCCAATCAAGGTTGGTTCTCAGGTGTTCACTGCTACATTCTATGTGATGGATATTCGTCCTTCGTACTCATGTCTGCTTGGTCGTCCCTGGATCCATGGGGCAGGTGCTGTGACCTCCACATTACATCAAAAGTTGAGATATCCGGTGAATGGAAAAGTTGTTACTGTCTTTGGAGAGGAAGAATACTTTGTCAGCCATGTAAACACTTTCAAGTATCTGGAAGTAGAAGGTGAATACATTGAAACTCCATGTCAGTCATTTGAAGTGGTTCCCTGGGCTGTTAAGGATTGTGTGACTCCTCCTGCTGTGAAGAAGGTTCCTGTGGTCATCAGAAACCCTCCAACAATGGCAATGGCCTCCCTCAATGATGCAAAAGCTATGGTGGAAGAAGGTGGTTGTACTATTTGGGGTCAGCTTCCTGATATTCCATACAAGTCTGACAAGTTTGGTTTGGGTTTCACTGCAGAGTCCCAGAAGGCTGTTCGTCGTGCTCGTGCTGTTCGTATCACCAATCAAGGGGTTATCAATGCTGTGGGAGATCAAGATGAAGACTACAACTTGGAGGCATGGATTTTTCCTACTGTGGGTGCTGGACTCAATAATTGGACAGCTGAAGATGTTATCCCTATCTCCTTTAGTCAGGAGTAAATACTATTACTGTGTTATGTTTTTAAATTTATAATTTCTGGAACAATTAAAACTTTCAAGCCATGTGCCTTACCCGGGGCACAATGTTGTGCTTGTTACGGGTTGTCATTTCATTTGCATACATCATTCAATAAAATCAGTGGACGTTTCGTTTTCGTAAATATTGTGTTCCTTGTCTTTCTTTTTCTTTTATTTTTGCTTTATCAGCTATGTGTTCTTACACACACCCACGTCACTAAAATGCAGATCCTCATCCACTCTGGATCCAGTTGATAACAGTTCTACTATTGCCAATTACAATTTCGAGAATCCGATCTATCAAACTGAAGACGGAGACGAGGACGATTGTGAAATACCTGTAGAGCTTGCTAGGTTGTTACAACAAGAAGAGAAAGCTATACAGCCACATGATAGCCAGATCTCAGAATGAAGAGCAACATCTTGATCATCTGCACAAGTTGTTTGAGAGGTTGAAGAAATACAAGTCGAGATTGAATCCAAACAAGTGTACTTTTGGAGTTAGATCTGGAAAGCTCCTGGGTTTCATTGTCAGTGGAAAAGGTATTGAAGTGGATCCTGCAAAAGTGAAAGCTATACGAGAGATGCCAGCTCCCCGTACTGAGAAGGAGGTTAGAGGTTTCTTGGGACGATTGAACTACATTGCAAGATTTATTTCCCAATTAACTACCATCTGTGAGCCAATCTTCAAGTTGTTGAAGAAAGATCAGATGATGGAATGGAATGATGAGTGCCAGACTGCCTTTGATGAAATCAAGAGATATTTGCTAGAACCTCCAATTTTAATGCCACCAGTTGATGGAAGACCCTTGATTATGTATTTAACAGTATTAGACAACTTAATGGGGTGTGTATTGGGGCAACATGACGAGTCTGGTCGAAAAGAGCAGGCAATATACTGCCTTAGCAAAAAGTTTACCGACTGAGAAACAAGATACTCACTGCTCGAGAAAACTTGCTGCGCTTTGGCATGGGCTGCTCGCCGACTAAGACAGTATATGTTGACCCATACTACCTTGTTGATTTCGAAGATGCAGTTCAAGATTAAGCATCACAACTCTTCTCCGTATCGTCCAAAGATGAATGGGGCAGTTGAAGCTGCTAATAAGAACATTAAGAAGATTGTACAGAAGATGACTGTTACTTACAAGGATTGGCACGAGAGGTTACCATTTGCTCTGCATGGTTATCGTACTACAATACGTACTTCAACAGGGGCAACCCCATTCTCCTTAGTCTATGGTATGGAAGCAGTTCTGCCTATTGAAGTTCAGATCCCCTCCTTGAGAATTATGAAGGATGCAGGCTTGGATGAAGATGAGCGGATTCAGACTCGACTTGACCAGATAAATTTGATTGATAAGAAAAGGTTAGCAGCAGTTTGTCATGGCCAGATGTACCGGAAACGGATGATCAAAGCTTTTAACAAGAAGGTTAAGCCAAAGGTATATCAGGCTGGTGACTTGGTGATCAAGCGTATCATATTACCACAGGGTGACCCTAGGGGCAAGTGGACTCCAACATATGAGGGACCATTTGTAGTCAAGACAGTGTTCTCAGGAGGTGCCATGATACTGACTACAATGGATGGTGAAGACTTCCCACAACCTGTAAACGCAGACATAGTTAAAAAATACTACGCATAAAAAGAGACCCGCTAGGTTGACAGGCCTAGGCAAAAATAAGGGCATCCCGGCAAACCAAAAGGGTTTGGGCAAAAATTAGGGATATATATATAAAAAGATGTACACCTGGCAAGTCGAAAACCTGAAAAGGCGGCTTGGGCAAAAAAGGGTATCCCGGTGGATTGAAAACCTGAAAGGGCAATCCAGGCAAAAGTTAGGGATTAAAGCGTATGACTATGTCTCGTTTGGATCACTCATGAAACTGCAACCAGTTGTACTACTTACTCAAGCTCAAACAGATAAAGCTCAATCCAATCGTTTCCGTCTCAACAGCAAGAAGATGAGATACTTGAGTGGCAATAGTAGAATTGAAACTCAATAGGATTATTTCCCACGTAGCTGATTCTTTTTGTAAAACTTCATGACAAAATTCTCTTACTAGGGTTTATGTCTCCTTGTACAAACTTACCCGTGTATGGGTCACTTTTGATATAAATAAATTCCATCTTTTGAATCCAGATTCACTTTTACCCTATTTACATAAGCGAAACGTCCATTGGTTGTGTTTGAATGTATGTATGCCTTTGAATATGATCGATGTTTACCAGAAACGCATGTATGCTTTTAATATGATTGATGTTTACCAGAAATGCATGAAAATGCAGTAATAGTATTTACTAAGGACGAACGAGGGAAGGATTTCAACGAAGCTTCGCCGGTTCATCTTTACAAGACAGTTACAAACCATCAGTAGGACTAATCCATTTTCACAAAGTCTAATCTCCCCTGGAATTTATATCCATCTCTTTTATCCTCATACGGATATACGGGAAATTACTTTCCAATAAGGGCACGATGAACGAAGACGGGATGTCATACTTATCCTACTATCAAACGAAAACAAAGGTTATCTATACCATGTTATCCCCAACAACGGGAGGTTATCTATACCATGTTATCCCCAACAACGGGAGGTTATCTATACCATGTTATCCCCAACAACGGGAGGTTATCTATACCTTGTTATCCCCAACAACGGGAGGTTATCTATACCTTGTTATCCCCAGCAGACGGAGGGTTATGTATTCTTCAACAACGAATCGGGATTTATTTTCCTTGGCCAGCAGTTGTTATACAAGGATATCCAGACACTTCCAGCAGTGTCATAGCATACATACATCATTTACATCATACCATAACATATATGTCCATAGTACATTACCTAAGTGCATCATGTCATACATGCATACATAAGGCATAAACTAATGTTGTTATACAGAATGCTACCTTGTTTTCAGGTTAATTATCCAACAAACAATCTTATGATCTTTGGGACTGCTTTATTGTAACCTCAGGGTTACTTTATCCTCCTGATGAGCTTCTTATTACTTTGGGACTGCTTTATTGTAACCTCAGGGTTATTTTATCCTCCTGATAGCCTCTCATGACTTCAAGACTGCTTTAGAGCTACTGATTGCTCTATCCTCCTGAAATCATCCTATTACTTCAAGACTGCTTTAGAGCTAGTGATTGCTCTATCCTCCTGAAGACATATTACATTATTATTTCAAGACTGCTTTAGAGCTATCCGTTGCTCTATCCTCCTGAAATCATTACTTCAAGACTGCTTTAGAGCTATTGATTGCTCTATCCTCCTGAAGACATATCACATTATTATTTCAAGACTGCTTTAGAGCTATCCATTGCTCTATCCTCCTGAAATCATTATTTCAAGACTGCTTTAGAGTTATCCATTGCTCTATCCTCCTGAAATTACATTATTATTTCAAGACTGCTTTAGAGCTATCCGTTGCTCTATCCTCCTGAAATCATTACTTCAAGACTGCTTTAGAGCTATTGATTGCTCTATCCTCCTGAAGACATATCACATTATTATTTCAAGACTGCTTTAGAGCTATTGATTGCTCTATCCTCCTGAAACTACATTATTATTTCAAGACTGCTTTAGAGCTATCCATTGCTCTATCCTCCTGAAATCATTACTTCAAGACTGCTTTAGAGCTATTGATTGCTCTATCCTCCTGAAGACATATCACATTATTATTTCAAGACTGCTTTAGAACCATTCATTGTTCTATCCTCCTGAAATCATATCATTGCTTCAAGACTGCTTTAGGGTTATCACTATTGATTGCTCTATCCTCATGAAGACATGCTGCTACATCATTATTATTCCAGACTCCTAACAGCTTTCATCATACACCCATATTTTGAACTGCTCCCCCCCTAGTGGCATCTTTAAGCCCACTCAATCATATTCAACTAGCCATCTGTACCACTCTAGTGCACTGGTGAGTGCAAATTTTTGGGCTTTTGTGTTCAATCCCCTTCAACCTTCCAGGTTACGACTGACAAATATACCAATCTAACCCCTCAGGTTTCAGAAAATTGAACAGGGGCAGCTGTTGCACCCCAAAATTTGCCCTCACAATACAAGACTTTGCGTTCTAAGAAGATTCACAAGGTTCACATATGTTGCACCCTAATTTTTGACCGTAAGATCCCACCTCTTTTTGGTTGTGATCTTCTTGCGCTTTTTGGACTTCGTGATTCCATATTTTTATGCTTTTGCGACTAACAAGTTTGTGCAGTGGCTTTAAATTCCAATGGAGGGTGCCCGTTGCATAATCAACATTCTGACATGACCTTTAGCCCCCGATTCAAAGTCTAATCCAACGGGGATTAAGACTAACTATGTGTTAATACAAGGTGCTCGTGAATGATTGGATTCAAGAATGTCATCCCTTGTAATATAAGACGCTCATGAAGAATCAGATCCGAAGGCGTCAAAAGTTGGCTGAAGGGTGCATTTAAATTATCTTTTTTTTCTCTGGATTATTCAAGTATTTAATTCTACAAGTACAAGATAATCCTAAATTCAAAGTGTGTCCGAAGTCAAAGGAGTTTGAAAGTCTAAAACAGGTAAAAGAGAAGACTATTTTGAACTTTTTTTTAAATCCAAGAGTTACAAGTACAAAGAAGTTTGACATGTCAGCTGGGATGAGATCATACAACAATTTGGATGAGATCATACAACAACGTTCCTCAACCCACCGCCATTAACTACTACGCATAGAGAGCATCTCAAGGAAGACTTCTCATAGCGGAAGCTACTAGTGTTTTTGCCACGGCTCAAGGACATCCAAGCACGCCAGGTTTGGCATGTTGAAAAGCTTTCAAATTCAACTTATCAACCGAGTGAGCCAAGAATGAAATTAAAATAAAAATGATGACCTCTTTGGATTCACAAGATTTTCTTCAATGCTACAAGTGCAAGACAATATCATGCTTTCATCTCCATAATCAAAATAATTTCATGTTCATTCAAAGCTACAAATTCAAAGCATAAATAACTGAAGCTACAGGATCCTAGGATCCATGTTACACCCCACATTTCAACCGTGACGTCCAACGCTTGCCTCCGTAGTTTCCATGAGCTTGTGCGTGATGCTGTTAAGGGGCAGCTCCGGCAACTCTGATCACCACACTTTTTTTTGATGTTGTCAGCACAACAAATATCAAGGGAACACATCAACAGCAAGTAACGCCGCAGTATCAGTAGAACAACATTTGTCGGCATCAGCAAAGCATCAAATGCATACACAATTACTCGACAGTCTCAATGTCAGCTGCAATTATGATTAACACCCTGCACAACACAAGTTTCAGATAAAATCACCGTAAGAATATCTGATGGAATTACCAACAAGAATAACAAAAACACATCACATGTTTAAATCACAATCATAAGCAACCATATCAGTTAATCACCTCTCAGTAATATGTTATGCAATGTCACTTGCTATGACCGTCGATGATGCAACCGTCTTTATCATCTAACCTTCCGCAGAATCAACATTCTAACACAAGCTAGACTTCTACAATTTATTCCATAACTTGATAGCAACGAACTTTTGCTTCTCAACAGCAGGACCAAACACCATTGCTAAGCTGACGACGGATTGAACATGAGCTCGTTACCATATTTCAATAGACTCCGTAGTCGCAATTATAACCAGTCCCGCAGCTGCCAGACGTACATGAGATCCACTCAGTTACCGCAACCGAGACTCCCTTTCAACCTGTCAAAACACAACCATTAATCAAATGCCGTCGAAAATAAAGTGAAGTTTAAGGGGAAGAGAATTTAAGTCTGGCCCTCAGTTCAATTCATCATCGGGCATGAGACTCGAGCGGCCGGGAGGACTATGGCCGTGGCCATTATCAAACTCCCTACCGAGCATCGAAAATCGAAATAAGGCAACTGTTTCGAACAACTCAATGTAATTCGCAAGGCAACTACATCCGACAACCCAATATGGCTCAGACTATTAAGTCGTCATCACCATTATGTCCTTTCTCGCCAGTGGCACAAGACCGGCAGCCTCCGAACTTATTTGCACCTGAAAGAAAAAGAAAAAAGTTAATTGGGTTCAAATCCAGAAATCCAAGCCAATGCAGGTTATCCAAATCAAAGCAAACCCAACGAAATCCAGATGAGATCAGAATTTGAAAATGGAAAGAATCTCAATCAAATCGAAATATTATCAGGTTCACAAAATCCACAAAAATCATATCATATCTCAGTAAAATCCAGAACCAACAAAAAGCCCAAAAAAGAAATTATAAAAGGAACAATCTCACCGTGTTGGAACCCTAACGGGCTGAGGTACAGAGGGACAACCGAGAGAGAAGACAGAAGGGCGAACAAAATCGCGAACAAATCCTAGCGGGATCGAGAAAGAGCGAAGAACAACGCGAACAAGCCACCACGGAAGATCGCCTTCGCCGTCCGGCGGGCAATCAAACCGCGATCCATCATCAAGCCTCAGAGAACTCATCATAGGCCCTTCGACGCAATCTTCATCGGCGAAAATTTGCAAGATGTAAGACGGATATCCGTGTCTCCATATTTAACCATGTGTGTGTTTTTTTTTTCAGGGAAAGGCGTCGGAAGATGGTGGGGATTTGAAGACGGTAGCCATTAGAGACAAGAGTACGAGAGGGAGGAAGACGAAGGCGATGAAGGATGGGAAACGGCCGCGAGACACATTAGGGTTTTGAAACCCTAAGTCCTCTTTTTTGTTTTTTTACATTTACAACCGGGTTGGGTCCGGAGGTGATTACCGGCCCAACCCCTTTTATTTTTGTTTTTTTAAGTTGTTTTAAAAAACCTTTTATTTTTTGGATTTTTATAATTAAAAATTGTTTTTAAAACCCTTTTTTTTTAAATTTGTTTTTTTAATAAATAGTATCAAAGTTTTCTTTAAAATAATAACTAAAAAAACATTTTTTAAAATAATATCATCAAACTTTTTTTTGAATTAAAAATTTGTAGATAATTAAATTAAAACTATTTTTTTTAAAAAATTAAACTTAATCTTTTTTATGCTTAAACATTTTTTTTTCTTTCTTAAATCAAAACTCTTTCTTTAAAAACAACAAAAAACTCCAACATTGCACTCTTGTCTCATAACCCGTCCAATTACCGTCTGACTTTGCCTACTGACGGGTGTTCATCTTTTACAGCTCATGTTTACTACTATTGCGTTGTGTTTTTAAGTTTCATTATTATTGTAACTACTTCTCATCTGTAACTCCGCGAATCCTAACAATCGCGCTTTAATTTCTGCCTTTAACATTCCTGCTTGCATGGTTTGCATGATTCAATTATCTCACGCCTTTACCGTTATTGTTGTCACCTACACACATCCGAAGGAATTAGGTCTAGCTTTTGGTCGCCGCACCAATAGTCCTCAACTTCAAACCCTTACAACTCATACAAACCCTAATTTTCACAAATGCCTCGCCGCAGGCAAAATTACAATTTTACCCTTAGCATTAGGTCAAAGAGCCGCCGCGCTCATTTTAGGGTTTCCCGCCGTGGAATCCCTAATTTAACCCTAATTACAACTTAACATTTCAACGTAGAGATTTGGAGTTTCTACACTCCACGTAAGCGTGTCCTTAAGATGCGTTTATTCCCCTTGAGACCTTGACCACAGTCAAGAAGTTTCTAACCTCCCTATTGAGGGGAACTACGATTACTCTGATTCCACTCCCGTAAGGATACGTAGGCACAAGATGCGATGTCTTGCCGAGTAAACTTAGAATTAACCCCCTTTATTATTTATTATTGCTTATTTATATTTTATTTATCTTTGCTATTTAATTATTTTGCTTATTACTTTGTAATTGTTTCTTGGATGTAAAGTTGTTTAATTATTTAATTATTATTATGGTTAGTAATTAGGGAGTGTAACAACATGTATGTAATATTAAAATAAATTTAGATCACTTTTAAATAAAGATAATTAAAATAAACACGTCACACACGTAAGTCGATTTTAATCGCCGTCTCACTTCCTAAGGATATCCCTCAAGTTGCCTACGAATAATGGTTAAGTGGGGTGTATAAAGCAAGTCCCTCAAATAGAAAAATCATCAAAGTCCCTTATGGTTGCCTTTACGAATCGAGTCCCTTTCGAAAAATGATGATAGTCCCTCCAGTTTGCTTATTACATCCCACAATGGCCTTCAAAGTCAAATTGTCCCTCACATGTCCCTTAACATCCAAAGTAAGGACTACCTACTCCATTATAGTAGGGATAGTCTTACTAAAGGAAAGAATGAAGAATAAGAAAGACCTTTAAACATTAGGGTAGGTTACTCCTAGGTGCTTGCTCACTTCAAAACGGTTTCACACTTAAACAAATTTTCAACAAGTTTTCAAACAAGTTCTTAACACATCCTTACATGGATTATTTATTAACTATTCTGAAAATTTTCTATTCACACACTACACTTTCAAAACAATTCAAAAGTGAGCTTAAGTACCTAAGAGCCCATGGATAACCATGGATGAAAAGGGTGCTAACACCTTCCCTTTTCATAACCTACCCCCCGGACCCAAAAATATTCTCTAAGGTCTTTCCTGTTCTTTTATAACCTTTCCTTATGGATAAAATAAAAGTCGGTGGCGACTCTTGCTATCCGCAACATTGTTTAAAGTCAGTTCTCCCACCGTGTTACACATGCAAATTAATGAAATGATGCGTTTCACTAATCTGAAGCTTTGGCTTGGATCTGGGCCTGGTTTGTTATCCACACCCCCAGTTTTTGGGGCCCAAGCGCGTTGAACTGAATCCCTTTGTATCTGCTTTTACTCTTGCACCCCCTAGCCACTTGCATTTTATTTTTCTTTTATTTTATTTTCTGTTTTGTGTTTTAATTATTTAAAATGCTTCCGAATAACAGAAAATTCAACAAAAAATATTTTCAAACACTTTAAAGTCTTAATTAATCTTTCATAATTTTTAATTTTGATTTTCTTTTATTTTTCAATTTAATTTGAATTTTGTGATTGAAAGTGTTTTTAATATGGTTCTTCTTTGATCATGCTTGCTTTGTGGACCATTTGCAATCACCAATGAGTGAGGCTTCTTATCCACTTTGATGATGGATTGAGGTACCTTTGAGGCTCATTTTGGTCCATGTTCAATAAATTTTTGTTTGACTTTGTGTTGCTTTTGTTTGACCCTCGATAATAATTCCATAAGGTGGAGCACCCTAGTTGATCAAATAATTTGGTGACGCCTTGAATGGATTTTGGTTTGGATGTTTTGGCCTTTAGTTTCCAACATGTATAAGAGCTTTGTGTATTTTATTTGAGATTTATTAAACACTTCTCCTATTTTTGGTGAACCTTGCAAGTCAAGTCACACTAGTTGAGGTTCATACGAACTAGTTGACCTAGTTCCTTTGGGAGATGATCTTTGTGGATCCCATTTGAATCCTATGCTTCTTGATTCATATTCTTGACATGTTTAGGATGCTGGTTTCAATTTTATAGGTCACACACTTGTTTGGTTTGTGTTACAAGTCACTTTAAAGTTGGGTTTTCCATTCATGTTTGAATGTTGAAAGTGGTTTAAACTTTGCTTCTTTCCGTTGCCCTAACTTGTGATTTGTCTTGGCTTTGTTTCATATTTAATTTTTGAGCTTTCTACTCTTGTTCTCACTTCTATCCCTTGGACTTTGGAACTCATTCAAAGTGATTTGGTTTGATTGATCATACTTTGAGTTTACTTTGAATGGTGGGCCACTTTGAGAACTTGTTTGTGTTTTCTTTTTGCATGATCAATGTGATGCTTTTGGTTGAGATACTTCTCATGTTGCTTGCTGCCCAAGCCTATTCTCCCATCCTCATCTTAATTTTGGCTTCTTATTTTTCTTATTTGCATCCTTTTGAGTTTAGTGATTGATGCATGAATGGTTTTAGGAGTTGTAACTTCTCCCATTTCATCTCACTTTCTCTTTGACTTGTTTAAGTCATTTTGCCTCATTCTTTGGTTTTCTTTGCATATTTTGCATCTTGAATATCATATTTGCATTTCTCTTGACTTGTTTAAGTCATCTTCATATATTTCTTACATTTCATTTGTGATTGATTTATCTTGTGTTTTCTTGGTTTCTTTGCCATGATCCCTTAGGATTCCTAGTCCCATTTGTTTAAGGTGGGAGTAGACATTAAGTGTTCAATACAAGCATGATAACATTAGGGTAGACCTTTCCCCTTTTAATCTCAATCTTAGGAGCACATTGCATGATAACATTAGGGTTGAGTTAGTTTCCCCTTAGTTGTGTCTTCTCTTTTCTCATCTCAAAACTTCTTCAAAATATGTAATAAAGGAGAATGAGTGTTGTACGCTACGAGCCTTAAGCATTTGGGAAATGGTGATTGAGGGGCCTCCTCTCAATTGCCTAGAGTGTTTAGCGTATGCCCTTTGGGCGATATGCGACACATTCGCTCTCAAGTCATAGTCTTTAGTGCAACATGAATTACAAACACAATTCATTTCACTTCTTCTTCATAAAAGACTAAAAAACAAACATCAAACCTTTTTTTTATCCTTTGGGATTGTTTGGAAAATCATTTTCATAAAAAAGAGTGTTGTTAACGCTTGGTTCTACCGCAAACAGGTAACGCCTAAGTCTCCAATGGTCGAGCAGCGATACACCTAACTGCTAGAACTAAGGTTTAACCATACTCGGGTAAAACACTTGAACCAAGTTATGGTCGTGTTAGTCTGAACTACGTTTGCTCTGATTTCTCGTATCGGACGAGGATACGTAGGCACAAGACGACGATGTCTTGGCGAGCAACCTTCCCCACCTTTCACCCGCAGTTTTCCGAACTACGTTGACTCTGACTTTCCCATTGCACGAGGAAGTACGTAGGCGTAGAGCGGCGATGCTCTATCGAGTCTCTTTTCTTTTCTTTCGTCCCTATGAACAACCCTATAGTTTAACACCCCTTAGATAGATAACAAGTGTGGATCCCGTTGAGTACAATGGACGTGAGGGGTGCTCATACCTTCCCCTTGCGTAACCGACTCCCGAACCCGAGATTTGGTTGCGATGACTTTGTCTTTTCCCTTTTTCGTAGGTTTTCTCTGATCGTTTCCTTTCCCTCTCTTTGGGATAAATAACGAACGGTGGTGACTCTTCTGTCTTCTGCCGGCTCCTTTTTCGCAGTAGCGACAGTTGGCAACTCTGCTGGGGACCCTTCCCATCCTCTATGCGAGTCAATCTTAGCGCTTATGTGTTTTATCTTTGGGGTGTGTACATATGTGTATATGTGTTGTACTTTACTGCATTTGCATTTTACTTTCCGCATTTATATTATCATATTGTTGTGCTGTTGGATGGGAATGTTCCACTGTATGATAATCCAAAACCCAGGCTTGAGTATAACCATAGCATTAGAAGTGAAAAGTAATGGTGAACCTGTATGTTTGGCATGCACTAGTTCCCATGAAATTCGCGCTCAAACGAGATTCTCTTTGATGACTACCTTTCCAGTCTATTTCGGACAGTTGAGAGGATGTTGGATCTGAGGATTGTCGACTCTGGGGACCGATCATTTGGAAGTCAGCTAAGTGAGGCCACTTCGTTAGACTATGATGCCAAACCAGAAATAGTGAACGTATCATTGTTTCTCGAAAGTCTGTGATGCTGATGACCGCATAGGATGCCAGACCTTATCAGAGATAGGTTCATACCTGTGAGTGGGGAGGGTTATGCAAGAAACTTTGACCTTCAACCTACTCGGTTTTCTCGTCAGTGTGAACTTTTAGTCCTTGATACAGCGGTTCCTTATATCAGTGTTGTGTTCTCGCCGAAGCGAAGTGCTGGTTCTTCTCAGTCAACAACACATCGATCTTGATCCCCTGTTGCATTTGTATTTTCATTTGCATTTAACATTGACATGTATTTATGTTGCAGGTGTATATTTTCCTCTCGATTCTAGTGAGCTTATTCCACTTCTGACATGGAGCCTAATTTGAAGAAGACTGTTGTGTACAAGTTTCCTACTCCTGACATAGCACCTCTGATCAGTTTGATTTCTGTTGCTGATCGTAATATGATGAAAGATTTCAAGAAGTCATATGGGAAGCTCTTGGGTTGTGTCTGTAAAGCTTCAGTATTTGAGTTGGGAGGTCTTCACACCTTGCTTCAGTTCTATGATCCACAGTTGAGGTGTTTCACTTTCCCGGGTTATGTGTTGATGCCTACTTTGGAGGAGTTCTATATGCTTCTAGGAGTTCCTATTCTGGATCAGATGCCTTTTTATCATACTGAAGCTGAACCTAATTTGACTAAGCTTGCTAATGCTCTTCATCTAGATGCTTCAGAGTTAGAAGGGAAGTTGGTTAGAAGAAATGGGATGCCTGGATTTCCATTACCTTTCTTGGTTGGTAAAGCTCAACACTTTGTGAATGAGGGTTATTGAATTGTCTTTAATTCCATCTTAGCTCTATGCATATATGGTGTAGTTTTGTTTCTGAATATTCCTGACTTTGTGGATTTGGATGTTTTCCACATTTTCATCTCAGGAAATCCTGTGCCTACATTTCTGGGAGATGTTTATCATTCTGTGCATTACAAGAATGAGAACCGGAGGGGAAAGAATGTGTCTTTTTGTGTACCTCTTTTATACAGATGGGTTGTGAGTCACCTTCCCAAGGTTTGTCCTTTTGTTGACGTTGCAGGTATCTCTGAGTGGTCAGAAAGACTTATGGGTTTGATTTCTGAGAACATTGTATGGTTTGACAGAGATCAGTTGGGCACAAAGGTTATCTTTAGTTGTGGTGGTTTTCCTAGCGTCCCGTTGATTGGAAGGAAAGGAGGTATTAATTACAACCCATCTCTTGCAGTAAGGCAGTTTGGGTATGCTCTAAGGGAACCTACGAAGGAAGAGGAAATACAAGAATCTCTGTATTTCACTGGCTTGCTTGAGAATGAGACCCTGATCAGAGTGGAGAAAGCTTGGAACAAGATTCACCGTAGAGGGAATGTTTCTTTAGGTAAGAGCAACAGTAGAGCTTATGAGCCTTATATGGTTTAGATTCAGGAGAGAGCTAGGAGATTACTGATGCTATTTCCAGCTTGTGAGCCTTTACATCCTCTGATGATTGAGGAGCCTACTATTGTTGATATCCAGAAATATAATCAGCTATGGTTCGAGAAAGAGGAGTTGCGTAAGGCAAACGAGGAATTGGAAAAAAAGATTATTCAGCTTCGAAGCGAGAGAAATCAAGCCACTTTTTCATCTAAGAAGCAAACTGAATTGGTGAACAAGCTGGGTAGAGAGCTAACTGCAGAGATTCGCGCTCGAGAGTATGTGGGCTTAGATCTGAAGAGAGTCAGTGATGTTCTTAGTTCCAAGAAGAAAGAGCTAGACAGAGCATATGTAGAGATCTCCAAGTTTAATGACCAATGGAATGCCATTCTAACTAACAACAAAGAGCGAGCAGATGGATTGCAACAACATATTGCTAAGTTGAAGGCTCAGATCCAGGTGAGAGATGAGAAGGTTATAACTGAATCCTCACACCGATGCGAAAGCGACTTTAGACTGAAGGAAGCTCTTGCAACCTTGGAGGACTATAAGTCAATAGCTGATTTGAAGAGGCCCAAGCTTGAAGAAGCATTTGGTGAAGGCGCTTGGGAGGATTATGCTCAGAGCTTGCAGATCATCATTAGCCGGAGAGAGTTGCTCATCCAGGGGTTAGTAGCCAGGCCAGATCATTCAGATACGAGAGAGTTGTTGGAGGATTTCCAGGCTCGCCATTGTATTTGATGTTTTTCTCTCTTTGTAGTTTGTTGTTATGATGTATCTTGACCATCACCAAATTTGTTGGCTGAGGTCATTTTGATTCCGTTGTATTTAGTGTTGTGCTGTACATTGACTTCTGGCTCTCATCTTATTTATAAGGAGTTTGCTATGCTTATCTGTTGGCCTTCCATTGTCTTGCTATTCTCATGGAACTAGAATCGAGGGGGAAAATTTCCCTAACGCGTATTTACATGTCTGCATACTGCATCATTTCTCATTTTGCATCGCAGGTTCTCCAGAACCGTTAACCTTATCTTTGTGGTTTGTTCAGATTATTTCAGGATGACAACCAAATGACTCATCGCTATGCAACTCGGGGAAATCAATGCAAGATTATGGATCAGATTCAAGCTGAGCTTCAGGAATTCCGTGACAGGATGGCCTAGTTCATGGATATGATACAAGGGGTCGTTAATGGCCAAGAACAACTGAGAACTTTGGTGCAACCGTTAATTGCTAGGGTTGATGGAAGTGGTGTGCTTCATGGGGGAACTGCTGTTAATCCTCCTCGTAATGATGGTGTTACGCCACACGCTAATACTATTCCTACCGTTGTTATCCCTCCAGGCGGAGGTAATGCAGGTGGAGTTCATGTTCCTGAGATGAGATGTGTTATACACGACAATGCTGGCCTGCAGTAGGAACAGGATGAACAAGACGACGTTTTCTCTATGAGATATCTTAATGCTGGTCTGCAGTCTGACGCAGACAGGAGATTTAAGATGATCGAGGAGAAGATGCGAAGCTATGAAAATCAGCATTCTATGGGGTTGGATATGGCAAATTTGGGGCTGATCCCAAATTTAAAGGTTCCTTTGAAGTTCAAAGTCCCGTGGGGATAACCTGTCCGAGGGTTCATCTTTGTCCCTACTACCGCAAGATGTCCGCCTATTCTGACAATGAGAAGCTGCTTATTCACTTTTTCCAGGACAGTCTTTCTGGTCCGTCTCTAGAGTGGTACATGGGGCTAGAGCTAGTTAACATCCGAAGCTGAAGGGATTTAGCTGAGGTGTTTGTTAAGCATTACCAATACAATAGTGATTTGGCGCCGAACAGGGTCCAATTACAGAATTTATCTCAGAGAAATAATGAATGCTTCAAAGAATACGCCCAGAGGTGGCGTGAATTGGCCGTTAGGGTGGAACCTCCTATGGTGGTGAGGGAGTTGATAGACATGTTTGTTGCCACATTACTGGGGGTGTATTACGAGAAGTTGATCGACAATATGTCGGGGAGCTTTTCAGATCTAATCATTACAGGAGAAAGAGTTGAGAATGAAATTAAATTGGGTAAAATTCAAGCCGGTGAAGGATCCTCAGCGGGAGGAGTTAAGAAAAGTTTTGGCAATAAGAGGAGAGAGGGGGAAACCAATGCAGTCTCGGGTTTCCAAAACAAAAACAAGGGTAGAGGTCAGCAGTACCGTCAATAGCAACCTCAGGTTGCAAGCATTACCATTCCTGCAGTACCACAACCATAACAACCACAAGAGCAACAACAAAATTATGCTCCTCGCAGATTTCAGGATCGGGGCAGAGCAGTAAACAGGCAGTTTGATGCGCCACTGATGCCATACTCGCAATTGCTTCAACATTTGATGCAATTACAATTGATTTAGAAAAGGACTTTGGCTCCTTTAACTAGTGCACCACCACCCGAATATGATGCTAATGTTAGGTGTGATTTTCATTCCGGTGCTCCCGGCCATAACATCGACAATTGTAAAGCATTTAAACATAAGGTGCAAGACCTTATAGACAACAAAGCCATCAACTTCTCTCATGAGGCGCCCAATGTCGTGAAAAATCCCATGCCTAATCATGGGGAAGCTGGGGTTAATGCCATTATTGAGGATGAGGGTTTGAACTTGGTAGCTGATGTTGAAGATTTGAAGACTCTGTTGAGTTTTGTAAAGACAAACTGCTGAGTGGAGGGGTATTTCCTGGTTGTGACATAGCTTGTACAGAGTGTTTGATCCATCTTGAGGGATGTGAGAAGTTGAAGAGTCATGTTCAGAAGCTGATGAATGATGGTATTCTACAATTTGACAGAGTGTCAAAGAAGAAAGATGAGAAAATGGTCGATGAAGAGAAGAATGAAGTTGTGACAATTTTGATTCCTTACAAGACAATCACTATTTATGTGCCGCCAAGGACGCCCACTATTATAATCACTAAAGCAGGTTCGGTACCCTATGAAAGCACCAAGGCAATTCTATGGAATTACAGAGCCGAGGTCTATTGTAATGGTCAGAAGCAGGAACTGAAAGGTTCACCGTTGGATTCTGTTGACAATCTGGTAGGTGTCGGGGGGATAACCCGAAGCGGAAGAGTATTTTCACCTCCCGAAGTGAGTGTTGAGAAATTTGATAAGGGTAAAGGAAAATCGGTGGTCGAAGAGAGTTCTCAGGCTGGTGAGAAAGAGTCCTTGTTGAAGGATGTGGAAGAGTTTATGCGGTTGATCAGGAAGAGTGACTACAAGATCGTAGATCACTTACAACAAACACCGTAAAAAATCTCCATTCTTTCATTGTTGTTGTATTCTGAGGCACACAAAAATGCTCTCTTAAGAATCTTCAATATAGCATACATGCCAAATGATATATCTGTGAATCAGCTCGAAGGAGTAGTGGCACACGTTAATGCAGGTAACGGGCTGGGCTTCACCGATTTGGATTTGACGCCCAAAGGAAGGAATCATAATTTGGCGCTGCATATATCCATCGAATGTAGAGGGGCGGTGTTGTCGCACGTGCTGGTAGACACTAGGTCATCACTGAATGTGTTACCAAAGAAAGCTTTAATGAAGCTAGACACCTAAGGGATAATGTGCACTCCAAGTGACTTGGTGGTTCAAGCTTTTGATGGGACCAAAAGGTCCGTGTTTGGGGAATTGACTCTTCCAATCCAGGTTGATTCAGAAGTTTTTGATGCTGTGTTTTATATCATGAATATCCATCCAGCATATAGTTGTCTGTTAGGACGACCCTGGATTTATTTGGCAGGCGCTGTTACGTCAACTCTGCACCAGAAGTTGAAATATATGGTGGGTGGCAGTGTTGTTACTGTTTGTGGGGAAGAAGATATTATGATAAGTCATTTGTCTTCGTTCAAATACGTTAAAGTTGACGGTGAGATCCACGAGATGTTATGTTAGGCTTTCGAGACTGTGCAGATTAAGGAGAAAACACCGGCTGTAGACAAAGTACCTGAGGTTTCCATGTCATCTTTTAAAGAAGCACAGACAGTGGTGAAATCCGGAGCATCTCAAGGTTGGAGCCAAGTTCTGAGCATCCCCAACAAACAAGATAAGTTCGGACTGGGGTATAGCTCATTCTCCTCTTCACAGAGTATGCCGCGCTACAAGGAACCCGTCTAATTCACTAGCAGTGGGGTGATCTTTGAGCAGATCAATGTCATATCCGACGTAGAAGAGGATAGCGATTGCGACATGGATTCATGGATTCGGCCATGTATTCTGGGTCAGAGCCTAAGAAACTGAACTATCAAGGAATTCATCCAAGTGACTAAATAAGAGTAATGATTTGTTTTCTTGATTATGTGTAGCCCTATGTTCTACCCGAAACATAGTGGTCTTTGTCTGCAGGGCCTAATCTTTTATGTTTGAACAATCGTTTCATCAATTAATCAAAGTGCATTTTTCTTGCATTCAAATATTGTGATCTATGTTTTTCTTGTTTTATTTTTAACAATAAAATGGCAATGTGGTTTGTTCTTATTTTCATATCATTTTACGCATTAAATCATCATCATTGCAGATGACACCACTCCAGAATCGTCTATGACTCGCTTTGACTTTGATAATCTGATCTTTCAAGCCGAAGAAGAGATTGAGGAAGATGAAGACCTACCTGAAGAGTTATCCAGGCTACTAAAATAGGAAGAGAAAGTCATTCTGCCTCATCAGGAGGAAATTGAGGTCATCAACTTGGGTACTGAGGGAGCCAGAAAAGAAGTCAGGATAGAGGCTGAATTGCAAAGTGATGTCAAGCAAAGATTGGTTGAAGTGCTCCGAGAGTATAAGGATATTTTTGCTTGGTCATACAAAGATATGCCCGACCTTGATACATATATCGTGGTTCATCGCTGGCCTCTCCGTGAAGAGTGTCCACCAGTCAAGCAGAAGCTCAGGAGAACCAAACTGGACAGGTCGGTAAAAATCAAAGAAGAGGTCCATAAACAATTGGATGCAGGATTTCTCGTCGTGACAAACTACCCTCCGTGGGTCGCTAACATCTTACTTGTGCCTAAGAAGGACGGTAAGGTAAGGATGTGTGTTAATTATATAGACTTGAACAAGGCGAGCCCGAAGGATGATTTCCTACTCCACCACATTGACATACTTTTTGATAATACTGCACAGTATTTAATGTTTTCCTTCATGGACGATTTTTCCGGATATAATCAGATTAAAATGTGGCAGGAGGGTATGGAGAAAACAACTTTTATCACACTGTGGGGGACTTTCTGTTATAAGGTAATGCCTTTTGGGTTGAAGAACGTAGGGTCAACCTATCAGCGGGCAATGGTGATGCTCTTTCATGATATGATTCATCACGCGATTGAGGTCTATGTTGATGACATGATTGCGAAGTCACAGACAAAGGAGGAATATCTGGTGAACCTTTTGAAGCTATTTGAGAGGTTAAGGAAACTCAGACTGAGGTTGAATCTGAACAAGTGCACTTTTGGTGTACAGTTAGGAAAGTTGCTGGGGTTCATTGTCAGCGAAAAAGGAATCGAGGTCGATCCTGCAAAAGTAAAAGCAATTCAAGAAAAGCCAGCGCCGAAAACAGAGAAAGAGGTTTGTGATTTCTTGGGTAGATTGAACTACATTGCTAGGTTCATATCTCATCTCACAACCACGTGTGAACCCATGTTCAAATTGTTAAACAAAGATCAGACGGTTGTCTGGAATGAAAATTGCCAAAGGGAATTTGAAAGAATAAAAGAGTATTTGCAGGAACCGCCGATGTTGATACCTCCAGTAGCTGGAAGACCATTGATAATGTATCTAATGGTTCTGGAGAACAACATGGGTTGTGTTCTTGGTCAACACGATGATATTGGAAGAAAAGAGCATGCCATATACTACTTGAGTAAAAAGTTCACAGATTGTGAGTCCAGGTACTCAATGTTGTAAAAGACGTGTTGCACACTCACTTGGGCTGCCAAACGCCTGAGATAATATATGCTAAATCACACAACCATGTTGATTTTGAAGATGGATCTGACTAAGTACGTCTTTCAAAAGCAAGCACTTTCGGGAAGGATTGCCAGGTGGTTGATGGTCTTGACAAAATACGACATTCAATATGTTTCCCAGAAGGCCATTAAGGGGAGTGTTCTATCAGAGTATCTTGTAGAGCAACCGATTGGTGACTATCAACCGATGAAGTTTGAATATCTGTTGAAGCGGTAAAGCATCAAGCAAAAAATATTAAGAACCCAGTTTTTTCGTCTCCACAGGGATTAGTGCGATATGAACACCGTTCAACGGCCTCTACGTTTCTAAGCTTATTGTTTAAAAGTTTTGGTTTAAAAGGTTCAAGGAACCACAAATAAAAATAGAAAATATAAATAAAGACTAAAATATAAACGGAGCCTTGTTGGGATTGGATTTCATCAATTGATAACACATGCATTCTTCTGATCAAATTAAACACAACGCAATCATTCATCTAATATCATCATGTATCACTCACGACAAAGCTTATCTCTAACGCGACGTCGAGAGAACAACTGTGTTGTCTCATTGGTGATCTCTCACCCAACAAAAACACAACACAGGGCATTAAGATCTGATACTCACGCAAATGCTAAGCCTAAATCTATCTCTAGAATTTAGGACCTAGCAGGCAATCATCCTAGATCCAGATCTGAAGAGTATATATCTATCACGATTCAAATCAAAGATTAACAGGTAAACAAGAATGAAACCCATATCAGATAAACAATTGTTTTGCATAAAATACAATGATTAGAATATGTGCACACGCTTAACCCTTTTTACATGTATTCATCTAATCCGCCAAATGTCGGTGAACATCGTTCTTCATCACTATTATCACATACCACACAATATTATATTGATCCTACCCATGCTACTTAATCAACACAACACCATAGAGGATAAAATGAATATCAACTTCAAAACCATGTCAAAAGTTTGTTCATTGATAGAAGAAAATCTGAGATCAAAGATGTGAAAAGGTTTTGTCAAGACCCACAAATACATAATCAAAGATATTCAATCAATAGAGAATCCAAAATAAGTTCACAAACATATATTAGATGAAATACATAAGGTATCAAAAGATTACAATCCAAACCTCAACAAGAGATCGAAGATCTTACCTCCTCCCCCTTAGGGTTTTATGTTTCTCTCTCTAAAAAAATGAAGAGAGATAAGTTCTGATCTTTCTAAATGTTACAAAAATGGAATTCTGAAAATTTACCTTTGTTCTAATCCCTAAAAAGCACTAAATAAAGTACAAAAGATGTTATGTTTTCCCCCATTGGCCAGGTGAACAGGGGCCTTCGCCAGGCGAACCAAATGAGCAAACCGCCCTTCTGAGTTACCGCGCCTTCGCCAGGCGAAGGAATAACTCGCCAGGAGAACCTTCGCTGGCTTCACTCGCCAGGCGAACTTCATGCCCTTTTGGTCTGGGAGTTTAATTTGAATTACTCGCCCTGGCTCGCCAGCACTCGCCAGGCGAACATTCGCTGGCACTCGCTGAGCTTCGCCAGGCGAATGTTCTGATATCCAGCTTCTTCCAGCAGCTTTGTCTCATCTTTTCCAAGGTGCTCTAACACTCCAACTAGTGTCAATCCTGCACACTAACAGCATTTTGTTGGTTGCATGTAGTCTTGGTTTCCTTGCCCATTTCTTGTGTCTTACTTTTCACTTGTTTTGTGCCTAATTCCTGCACAATAACACACAAATCAAAGGTACCAAGAGATTTTCACAATATATTGCAAACCAAACAAAACAAGAGTGGTTTTCTACACTTTCTTGACAAAAATAAGTGAAAGATGTCAATATTTGATAGATCAAATTGGCATCTAACAATATCCTAACGAAGACATCATGTTTTTGATGATGAAGGATTGTGATGTGTCGTTACCTGATGAAGGTCCTGAACTGGGCTCCTAGTGGCAAATGATTTTTGACGGTGCTGTTAACTCCTACGGTAGTGGAATTGGGGAAATCATCACGACTCCCCATGGTTCTCATATACCATTCACTTCCAGGTTGACATTTCCCTGCACCAACAACGAAACTGAGTATGAAGCATGTATCATGGGTGTTGAAGAAGCGATTGATTTGAGAATAAAAAACCTTGATATCTATGGTGATTCAGCTTTAGTTGTTAATCAAATTAAAGGAGAGGGGGAGACTCGGCAACCCAATCTGATTCCTTATATGAACTACGCAAGGAGGTTGTTGCCTTTCTTTGACCGGGTGGAGTTTCATCACGTGCCAAGAGCGGAGAATCAGATGGGAGACGCTCTGGCGATGTTATCCTCAATGTATAAGGTGAACTATTGGAATGATGCTCCAATAATAGTCATCTCGCACCTTGATAGGATGGCATTTGTATTTGCAATAAAGGAAGCTTCTGATGGCAAGCCATGGTATTACGATATCCAAAATTTTCTCAAGAACCAAGAGTATCCGCCAGGGGCATCGACCAGGGATAAGAAGACCTTGAGGAGGTTATCTGGAAATTTCTATCTAAACCAAGATTGTGTATTCTACCGGAGGAATTTTGACTTGGTACTGTTGAGATGCATGGACGAGAAAGAAGCAAGTCTGCTTATGGAAGAGGTCCACGAAGGTACCTTTAGCACGCACGCCGGCGGGTATGCCATGTCTTAGAAGCTGTTACGAGCAGGATATTATTGGTTAAATATGGAGTCTGATTGCTTCAAGTATGCAAAGAAATGCCATAAATGCCAGATTTATGCTGATAAGATTCATGTGCCACTGAGTCCTCTGAATGTCATGGCGTCGTGTTGGCCCTTTTCCATGTGGGGCATTGACATGATAGGCAAGATCGAGCCAACCGCATCTAATGGACATCGCTTCATCTTAGTGGCAATTGACTATTTCACTAAGTGGTTAAAGCCGCTTCCTATGCGAATGTCACCAAACAAGTTGTATCCCAGTTTATCAAGAATGACATTATCTGTCGTTACGGAGTGCCTAAAAGAATCATTATTGATAATGGTTCGAACTTGAATAACAAGATGATGAAGGAACTGTGCCAGAGTTTCAAGATTGAGCATCACAACGCTTCTCCCTATCGTCCGAAGATGAACGACGTTGTTGAGGCGGCCAATAAGAATATAAAGAAGATAGTGCAGAAGATGGTTGTAACCTATAAGGATTGGCATGAGATGTTGCCCTTTGCTTTGCATGGATATCATACTATGGTGCGTACTTCAATTGGGACAACTCCTTTTTCACTGGTGTATGGTATGGAATCTATCTTACCATTGGAAGTCGAGATTCCTTCTTTGAGAGTTCTGGTTGACGTCAAGCTTGATGAGGCAGAATGGGTGAGAAACAAATTGAATCAACTTAGCCTGATGGATGAGAAGAGGTTAGCGTCCATTGCGTATGTTCGTTTATATCATAGCAGGATGAAGAAAGCTTTTGATAAGAAGGTGCATCCTTGGAGCTTTCAGGCAGGTGAGTTAGTGTTGAAGAAGATTCTCCCTCCACAGACAGATCACAGGGGCAAATGGACTCCCAACTATGAAGGTTTATATGTCGTGCGAAAGGTTTTCTCTAGAGGAGCCTTGCTGTTATCAACCATGGATGGTGAAGATTTCACATCCTCTGTGAACGCGGATGCAGTTAAAAAAACTTTGCTTAAAGAGACCAGCTGGAAAGAAAGAGACTATCCAGGCAAAAATAGGGCATCCCGACGAAACCACAAAAAGAATGGGTTCGGGAAAAAGTTAGGGATAAAAAGAAAAGACGTAAACCCGCAAAGTTGAAAACCTGAAAGGCGACTTTGGCAAAAATGGGTATCCCGGTGAATTGAAAACCCGAAAGGGTGATTCAGTCAAAAGTTAGGGATTTTGAAAAGCAAATGACTGCGGTTTGTGTATTGATCTCCCAAAGCATAGTGGATTGAGGGAGGACCTGAGGGCCGTTCATCCAAATCAATCTCTTCAAAAGTCGAAGCATCAAAGAAGCATCGAAGTCATACGAGTCATAGATGGATCGATACATGGTGTTTGTCTGTGCCACATTGCCGACATTTTGTATATTTCTGTGCATTTCTGTAAATTTTTGCGCAACTTCCTCTTTTCAAGGGTTGTATTTGTTGTAAAATATGCCTATTTACAGACCATTTGTCAATAAAGCATATACTATTCAGTAAATTGTTATTCTTGCTTTGGCTTTACTATTTTGTTTGCGAAAAACGCCCGATGTTTTGATAAAACTTTGTATATATAAACTTGCAGGCTTTGCCAATAATCATTAAAACTTTGATTTATTTGAACAATGTCACAGATGATGACCGAGATAGTTTCCATTGTGCAGGAGATCTTATTGTTTGTTCATGTGCAGGGTCGTTACCCTTGGGGCAAGTTTTTCAGAGGTGTATCCCCGATAGGATCACCATCCCCATAGAAAGAAGGTGTGTAGTTGAGATTCATTCATCCCCGGCAGGCGGAATCTGTGCATCTAGTCTCAGCGGTCCGAATGCACCTTGTCCCTAGCAAGAGTCTGTTTCCACAGGAAAGGATATGCAAGTTAAGTGTGCGGTTGAGTGTATACACTTATTCCCAGCAGTTTGTCTATATGCACTTATTCCTCTGCAGTTCAAGTTTGATTTATTCAGTAGAATAAATTCATCCCTAAAGGGTCGAGATTGGTATCCCCCATGTAGGTCAAGTATGTGCCCATATCCCCAACAGATTATAGGTATGCACTTATTCCCCAGAGAGTCAAGACTAGATTTCTTTCCACCAAGCAGATGTAGAACTTTTTCCCAAGCAGCGGAGCAAAGTTAGAATTCTGTTTCCCCACAGATTCCAAATATGTTTGACTACGTATCCCCTCAGAGTTTGATTGCTGACTCAATCCCCAAGTAGAGGTTAATGTTTCCCTTATTGCTTATTCCCCAGCGAAGTCGGCAGAGTATACCCTTCCTCAGCAGAGTAGGTTCTTCCCTGCAGGTTGGAATCGTTTCTGAGAAAGGTTATTGATGCATCCCTAGCAGTTGGGATATATTTTGATATTGATTTCCCACTGAGTAATCCACGGCAGGGTGGATTCGGATCTCTAGTGGAGTGGATTTATCCCTAGATGTTCTCTTTATACCCTAGAAGGTTTCAGTGTTCTAGGAGGCCATTCAAAGCTGCTTTCCCCGTTAGAGCGTAAGCTAATCTCAGTGGTTGTTTGTGGTTCCCCTGCAGGGTCGTTGATTTCCCCAGTAGGTTGGTTTTGATTCCAACGGTTGGTTGTCTTTCCCCATCCGGGTCGTTTTTTCCCCATAAGAGTGGTATTCTGGGAGGCCATCCAGGGTGTTTCCCTCAACAAGAGTTGATTTGATTCCCAGTCGAGTGGATTGTGTTCTCGTTAGAACAGTGTTACCCAGGAAAGTTCTTTTTCAGGAGATCATCCAGGGATTGTTTTCCCAGCTTAAGTCCAATCGTACTTGGCATGTTTCATCTTTCCCTGGCAGAGTGGGTCTTGTCTCTTCAGTATTTATTTTGCTGATTTGGTTCCGTTGCATTTTGCGCTTATGCATAGCATCCTCAGAAACGCGTAGCATTTCCATTTCGTATGGAGCATTACGCCATATTCAAACATATGCATTTGAAACATAAGCCAGGTTGTTACCTCTTTGTTTTCAGGTATATCTTCAGCAAACGGTTGATTTTACTTTGCTCGCGCGGTATTCAGACCCCGACAAATGATGTTTTATCCCTTTAGCGCGCAGTATCTAGACCCGACATATTATCAATTAATTCCTGAGCCTGTATGGTATCCAGACCATGGAAAAATCTTTTGATAGATGTGTTCATCTTATCAGGTGCTTCCCGACAGAGTTGCTTGTTTAAGTTTCTCTTTCCCCAGCGGAGATTCTCAGCTTCGTGTTGATTCGACCTTCGGGTTCGATGCTCGCTTTTATTTAGCGAATGCCTGCTAGTTAGCAGACGCTCTCAAATTTGTGTTGAGTCGGCTTTCGGGTTCGATGCTCGCTTTTATTTAGCGAATGCCTGCTGGTTAGCAGATGCTCTCAACTTCGTGTTGAGCTGGCCTTTGGGTTCGATGCTCGCTTTTATTTAGCGAATGCCTGCTGGTTAGCTGATGCTCTCAACTTCGTGTTGTGATGGCCTTCGGGTTTGATGCCTATTATTATTATTTAATAGATGCCTGCTGGTTAGCAGAGATTCTCAACTTCGTGTTGAACCGGCCTTCGGGTTCGATGCCTATTTTTATTTAATAGATGCCTGCTGGTTAGCAGAGATTCTCAACTTCGTGTTGAGCCGACCTTCGGGTTTGATGCCTGTTTTGTTCAAATAGATACCTGATGGTGACATTAGATGATCTTTCCAACTTAGTTTTGTTGCCTGCGCGTTAGCAAATGTTTCTTCCGACTGCGTGTCGAGGCTTCTTGATTGGTAATCGGTTAGCTTGTTGCCGTTGCAACTATCAAATTCAGTTATTTCCGGAGATTTTTGTTCCCAATAACAAGTTTGTAGTTCTATTTCTGCGATTGGAAAATTTTCGGGTTCTTTGGTATTCAACCGTCTTTTACCTTGATTGTTTGAAAGTCGTTCGCTTTTCACTTATTCAGGTCCAAGTCGTTTGAATAGGGGCAACTGTTCTACCCCAAAATTTGACCAACCTTTTTCTTTACTTGGCTTATGTTTCTTTTCATTTTAGCATTTGCATTTGAATAACATTGTCCTTTACAGGGGATCAAGAGAGGTGTGCCATTCAAGATAAGAGTCTCAAAGGTTGCAAGGTCAAGCAAGAGTGTTTATTCAAGTCATCAAGTGCTTACAATCATCAGGAAGTGGTCATAGCTCTTTGAGAGATAAGATGGATGTATACTGCTTATCACCTATCTTGGGGGTTGTTGCACCCTAATTTTTGACCTTAAGATTCCGCCTCTTTGATTTTTGTATTCTTATCTTTGTTTTCGTGTGTGCGAATTTATTATGACCAATTAGTGTATGCAGCTGCAGTAATTCCAAGTGGAGATAATTTTCTTGCTCATTATTAAATACGTCAAAGACGTAGGTCATGTCTCAAGGAAGCAGAGATTCAGATTGATTTTACATTTGAGGGTTACATTGGACTTGGCAAATTATTAAGAGGATTCTATGACAAAAAAAATCTCATATGATACCATGACGGTTGATTATTGAGGATATTCGGAATCAGGTGCAAGGAGCAAATTTATGACAAATATGGAGTTGTGATCAAGGTTGGCATGTCTACTCTCATTACGAGTTACCAAGAACTTGAGAGTTAGATAGCTAGAAGTTTGAATCCCTAATGCAAGAGGGAGTGGTTTCCTTTTGTTCTGTCGGTTACTTGTTACTTGTAAAGCGGATTATGTGTGTTTGGAATATTCAAATTTAGAAATTTTCATCAGTACAAAGTAGAGAGGCATACATAATGTCATCAAATCCATTTTGAGCAGTAAACAAGGCCTTAACCATACGAAGATGGAAGGACCAGAATCCGTGAACTCATTGTGTTCGTTACAATGCATATGACTTAAGGAATAGGAATAACTACTGTTGTTCACAACTATTCCAACAAATCCAAGAGGCTACAAGACCCTTCTTGTCCTTACAGGAGATACTTATTCCCTTGGACCGAGCTTTAAATCCACATTTCCTTCAGATTAGCCTCGGTTACAAACATATTACAAAATCCTCCTAGTTACAAGCTTTTTTACAAATCCTACACAACTCTAAGCCAAGTATCCACTGATCCGTGCCTCGCCGCATAAGCCGACCGAGTCGCCTTATTCCTTCTAGAATGTGTCCCCCTAATGAAGAAATAAGAGTGCCATCTTTTCCTGTGAGACTCCTCGTTTGTTGTCACTGATTAGTACCTGAAAGCGTATGGATTCATTAAGTTAAATTCCAAAGACATGATATATACTGCTTTTGAAACTCAACTCCAAATCAAGTAAATCAAGTTCAATTTAAATCACAAACAGTTCTCGGCAGACCCATCGATTCATACAAAGCGTTGTACCTGGAACAACTTAGAGCACTATAATTACAAAGAGAATTATGCAAGGCTGAGCGTAATATCTTTGAGGCGCTTGCCGGCAGTGGTGGGAGCAATTGAAGAATTTAGCTTTTGTTTTTTCCTCTTGGTTTTATTAGCAACAGCGGCTTCACGCAGTACCATAAATTATCTCCATCAACAAGCTGAAAGTACAAGCTAAGCACCGACCTATGCCGTTGGATAGGATCGATTGGTATGTCGGTATCACCTGGAACATGAAGCAAAGCATAAATGGTTAACATAAGTACAGAAACATCAACATTCAATCACACATAACCATTATCAAGTACTTAGATATTCACAAAGAAGTTTACCTGTTCTACCCGACTTTTGAATAGACGACTTCATCCGCAATTTGGGTTACGAAACATTATGCCGCAGAGGGAGTTCCGACCATGCGTCTTGTGATCCTTGGCCGTCTTTACTGCACCTACAAAGCATAGAGCAGGAAAATGTCATAGCAGCCTGTATATACACCTGCCACGCGGTTTTTTTTGTCGGAGGATTTTCGAGCCCACCTTCACCTTTATCTGCAATGTTATTATGAAGATTGAGTAAGGTATTGTTCTCCCAGCTGTCGAAATAACAGAATACATCACCCCTGCATTCAAAGGAGTATTCAGTTTCTCACCATAGCAGAATCCAAATGCAAAGTCGGAAATTCAATTAACAAATTCAAGTGTTATAAGGAATACAATGCAAAGGGATCATAAAGAAGCACAACAATGCCATGAATCAAGTTGAACAATACGTCCAACAATAACTAGATTGCTGCCTAGAAGCGAAACTGATGCGGAACCCCTTTAGGAATAAACGGCTTGGTTATAACCCATTGACAGCATACATTTCCTAGTAACGGAGCAGCCAGGATAATTTTATTTGTAAATAGCAGGAAGTATGTTTGTTACTTACCTTTCCAAATCAACAGAGTTCAACCAAGCCGATACCGATCCCACTTTTCACACTAGCTTTATACCAGGCAACTGTAATCACAAATCACACCTTGGGATTGAGGGGAATTAACACAGAGTTCACAGTTCACCGTCAACCGTACCCGCCACTATGCAAGTTCATCTTCCAGGTGTACTTTCCAACTCCAGCATGCCAGAATATACCTCCATCAGGACCACTGGCTCCTAATATTCCGTCAACCAAGGACTACCGCAACCTGTTTAATGGTCGAGTGAAGAATGAGGCTAAGTTCGCGATGTTTGAAAACTACTTTCAAGATGACAATAAAAAGATGAATGGACATGACTATCCAAGTAGGAAGTCACAACTCACGCTCTGGTTTACTCCATCCCCTTCATTAAAGCGCAGCATTGAAAGGGACATCCGTTTCTGAATCACGTTCCTGTAAAAGAATTCGATTTGTCAAATGGGATTCAGAATAAAGAGCAAGACGGGAGCTAATCAGCCAACAGACATAGCAACAAGAAGAACATTTAAGTTGCTATAATATTATACCTTTTTGCACAAAGAAAAACGGGCATCCTAAGTTCCTTTTGAAGAGGATTTGAGCTTTCGCGACACACCAATATGCTTAGCAGTCCTAAAACGTGTCGTAAGGCCCTCTCGTCGCCAAGCCTTTTCCGTAACCGCACTTCAGCACCTGCAAATGAACCCATTCATGTCATCCCAAAACAATTATTATACGGGTGTATTTCAATAATGCCAAGTGCGAACCCAAACACACCCAAACACAGGATATACCATGCGCGAGGATAACGCAAGTGTTCGCAAAAGAGCTAACACAATTGAAGAGGCATTAGAAGGTACACCAAGACTCCTCACGTTTGGCGGATGTTGAGCCACATTTGATTGCCAGCCATAGTCAGGCCTTCTGCAAATACAAAAAGAGATCAGTCGTGAATATTGGGTATCTCAACCAGCATATTCAAAACTTGTACCTATAGTGCATGCTCACTATCAGACAGCATCACCAAGGCTTATCATCAGTGTTGTGGTCATTAGGAGACTTGTCGACTTTCCATCCATATACCCTACCGCTCCTATCGTCATGTAAGTAAGGTACCCTTGGAGAAGAAAACAAGGAAAGTTAGGAAATAACTCTCTGAAGACAGCAAGCTCGACGATATGCCCGTGAAGATCATTTTGAGCAAGACAAAAAAGGAATGGTCTAAGAATCGTGAAGAATCAAACCAAATCCAACACAATATCAAAATCCTTCAATGCATCCTGCAAGCACATCAGAAAGAAGAAGAGGATTCATCAGATAAAAACGAAACTTTCCAAAACAGGACAAAACAAAAACATAATTAATTCAAATTCCTCAAGAGGGAATCGTCACCATCAATTTGTTCCAAATCCAACCAAACATGCTACGCCGGAATTGGCAATTCCATCATTACTCTTCAACTCTCTTTGCATCCTACAACCCTATATAAGGACTCGTATCAGAACTAGAAAAGGGACACAAAAAAAACACACAACAAAATACGTAAACCACACAAAATCAACATCCCCAAAATCCCATTCAAAAAACCTAAAATCAAGAGAAATAAAAGCTTATCTTCTGAAGCCTCGCCGGAACCTCCCCTTTCCTTCCATCGCAACCTTCGCCGCGAAGCCAACGACGCTAAACCCTTACCACTTTTGCAAGATCACGAGATTTCCCTCTTCATTCGTCATCCGCCGCCGTTGAGATCACTGCGCCGGAAACCCTTTCACCCAGATCCATAACTGTTGTCACCACCATCGAAACCTGAAGCACCACCATCGTATGATTTACGCTTGCTAAATGGTTTTCTTTTTATTTTATTTACACAGGAGAAGACGAACAGGGGAGGATCGAAAGGAAAAAGGATGAATGAAATGCGAAGAAAGGAGAAGAAGCTACCGAGGGGGAGAAGAGAAGTCGATGACGAAAAGAACGGGAGAAGGAGAGAGGATCGAAAGAGAGAACGAAGGGGCGGGGGAAGAGTATCCGATTTGGGAACCTAGGGTTTTGGGGTTTTCTTTTTTTTTTTCTATTTTATTTTTGCTGTAATCTAGTACGTGCACCCCCCATGCTATTTACCACGCACCCACACACGTCACCGTTCGATTCACTGTCAGACCAGATCACATGCCACACATGCGCACACCACCATACTCCCTCACTGACTATACTCACCCAATCACACGCCTAACCTTGTTTTTCTTTTTTTTTTATCCAGATAATTAACCGATTAATCACTAATCTGCCATTAATAACTAATTAACCCATCAACCTGTTTTTTTAGTTTTATTTAAAATAAATTAACCTTTTATAATTAACTAAATCAACTTTAAGATTAAAATTTTTATTAACCTATTAATATAGTTGTCTCTTAATTAATTTAATAATTTTAATTAAACTTTTATAAGTAAAACAAAAGCTAGTAATTTCTCTAATTAATTCTAATTAATCTATTTCACTTCATATATAACTTATTTGTAATATAAAATTATTTTCACAATTTAAAAACATCTATTTAAACTATTTTATAAAAAGAAAACCATTTTCTTTTTTAAAAAAAAAAGGTATATTCACTTAATAATAATAATAACCTTTCATAATAATTAAAAAGAACCACCTTTTTCAAAATTAATTAAATTCGGACCAATTTCACTTAAAATCAAGTTTATATAAAATCAATTCACATCAACATCTTCTTATAATGCGAACTAAAATCAATTCAACCAATTAAAATCGATAACCCAATCGAGCACTTCACGACACTTGCACCTACACCTCAGCGCTTTCATGCGTATGTGTATGGTTTACATTTCCGCAACTTATTCATTGCAATTTACATTACTGCATTTACATTATCGCATCGCATTTCGTCCAAAGGAAAAACCTACACATGAGTCAACACTTGTGTGTAGTGCACGTCATTTGCATCATTTCCCCACGATCCTTGATTCCATTCAAGTTGATCGCTTAAGATAGATCCTACCCCATAGGAAGGACCATTATCTCTACAACTTAGACAAACAAAACAACACTATACAACTTTTTTCAAACACAATAGAGAATAGATGTTAATCATCTTAAGTGAGATATAATCTCCACCCCCACAATAATACAATCAAACATGTAGGAACTTTGCCTTAAGAGTGATAAAGACATACTCGTCAAACAATCCAAGTACTTAAGCCCTTTTCTTAAGACAATGCAAAGACTATTTTCCTACAACCCCCTTTACACTTGTGGTGGTTACATCTCCCTTAACATGAAGACTCATCTCTTCTCCTAAACCCAATCAAAACAACTACCCTAAACCCGTAGGAACTTTGACCACAGTCAAAGATCTCCTCTAACCCTTTAGAGGAACTACAAGTACTCTGATTCCACTCCCGTAAGGATATGTAGGCATAAGATGCGACATCTTATTGAGTATACTTAGAAATAAACCACTAGGGTCTCTAAACCATTAAGCAGATAAACACTTAGCAATAAACAAATATAAAACAAGAGGTTCCTGTAGAGTACTACAGAAACTTAGGATGCTAGTACCTTCCCTAAGTTTAACCAACCCCCGAACCTAAACAATCTAAACCTTGCATTTGCATTGCATTGTGGGAATTTCGATCTTTATCCCTTCCTTTGGACAAATCAAAGTTTGGTTGCAAAATGAATTAAAGATTCAAACTAATCAATAGTTTGGTATCCGATTTTCACCGCGACAGGGGTCAATTGGGGATCATCAGGGATTCTTAAGATCATGGTTATGGATAAGAGGTGTTTGAGAAGCTCATTGAGTGCTTTAGAAGCCATTGTAGAACTCATTTAAACATTTATTTCACTTGCAAGAGGTCACAGTCAAAGGTTGTGCACCTAGGGTTTCATCTGGTCAACTCAATGTCAATTGTGGACTTGAGGGAGTCTGAGACTTGGTTTTAAGTAATTGGAGATATGGGGAGCTATGTTGAGACATCTAGGATGTCATTTCAAGTTCAAATAAAGAACAATCAAGAGTTCAAGAAGTTACTAAATTAGGGTTTCATAGGGTTTCAGTGTAAAATCCTCTTCTTTAGTGTTCAACTTCAAGGACAATTTACTTCATGATGTAAGTTCTATCTCACTTTCATGCAAAAATGAAAATTGTAGGGAATGTTCTTAGCTTTATTTTGAGTACTAGAACTCATCCATTGGGTTTGTGGAGCTCAAGTTATGATGCCAACAAGTTAGAGGTCTCAGATGAACATATTTTTGGTTAACTAAAAGTCAACTCACTTCCAAGGCAATTTTGACCTAGAATCAAGTTTCTCCTCAACTTGAAGTGAACATGAAAGATTTTACTTATGACATTAGCTTTCCAAAAAGTCCTAGAAGCCTTGATATCATTTGTGGAACTCAAGTTATGGACCTTACAAGACAAGGGTATTTTGGGAAAGTTTTATTATAGGTCATTTGTTACATATGTCATTTTCATGCACTTGTGTACTTCAAATGAACTTTCAACCAACAAGAAAGTTGCTCCTAAAGACCTCATTTACCTCCACAAACCTAAGGATCATGTGAATTATCATTTGTTATGGACATGTGGTGAGAGTTTCAAGTGAAAAGTGAACTTTGAAGTATGATTTGAATTCAATACATTATAGGTCATGGTTATGTCTTATTTTGGTGCAATTCTCTTCAAGACACACTCATCATCAAATTGCACAATTTGGTTTTGGTTTAAGTAAGCTCAAACACGTGAAATTACACATTTATTCATAAAGAAGTTTCCATTCAAAACTTGCTAATTGGATCAAATCAAAAGCCCAAATCAATTCCCATGTCAAATTAAGTCCACATGCTGTAGATTGGAGTGGTTTTCATGTGTGTATGCAAGCAATTCACGTGTGCATGAGGAGCTTGCCAATTTTGGGCATTTTTCAAATTCATCAACTTAAGGCTTCATGGGCCTCCAAAATCATTTCAGATCTATTGTATATAAGTTCAAAATGTGCCTTGAGAGCTCAGAAGGGAAACTTGGAGCAAGAGAGATCATTTTCAGATTTCAAATTCTCAAGCTAAATTCAAAATCGAATTTATCTATTCTTCATAAATCAAGGCAAATTGAAGCGCAATTGATCTTCCTTGAAGTATTTGGAGTGGATCTAGATCATTTGAAGCAAGCTTAGACGTATGAGAAGCACCAACGGAGTGTCTCTGTTCAATAAGTTTCTAATCAACTTTTCTCTCATTCTAGGACATGATCTAGGTTCATACTGGTTGCATATGAAGCCCTATGTGGAGTAGGCCATGTTTGATTTGTTTTTATTCATGTTTGGTTGAGTTTTTAGTTGTGCATCTCAAACTTTGGATCTTCGATTCTCTTAATCTATGAATGTTTTGGATGATTGTATCTTGGATTCATGACCTATTTAACTTCAGCTTTAATTTGATACCATTTTTATGGATTTTGGTTGAGGTTTGATGACCTGAACTCCGACCATCTCGCCGGAGAAGACGACCAGAGTTAGGGCTCTGACATCTGTTTCATTTGACCTCAGATCTAAGGTGGTGAGGGTTTGAAACTTTGACCATGCGTGTGTTTGCTGATATTGGCTTGACTGTGCTTACTTGGAGTGTTGACTCCATGCAGATTAATGAAATGATGCGTTTCACTAATCTGAAGCTTTGGCTTGGATCTGGGCATAGTTTGTTATCCACACCCCCAGTTTTTGAGGCCCAAGTGCGTTAAACTGAATCCCTTTGTATCTGCTTTTACTCTTGCACCCCCTAGCCACTTGCATTTTATTTTTATTTTATTTTATTTTCTGTTTTATGTTTTCATTATTAAAAATGCTTCCATATATCAGAAAATTCAACAAAAAATATTTTCAAACACTTTAAAGTCTTAATTAATTTTTCATAAGTTTTAATTTTGATTTTCTTTTATTTTTAAATTTAATTTGAATTTTGTGATTGGAAATGTTTTTAATATGGTTCTTCTTTGATCATGCTTGCTTAATGGACCATTTGCAATCACCAATGAGTGAGGTTTCTTCTCCACTTTGATGATGGATTAAGGTAGCTTTGAGGCTGATTTTGGTCCATGTTTGATAAATTTTTGTTTGACTTTGTGTTGCTTTTGTTTGAGCCTCGATACTAATTCCATAAGGTGGAGCACCCTAGTTGATCAAATCATTTGGTGACACCTTGAATGGAATTTGGTTTGGATGTTTTGGCCTCTGGTTTCCAACATGTATAAGAACTTTGTGTATTTTATTTGAGATTTATTAAACACTTCTCCTATTTTTGGTGAACCTTGCAAGTCAAGTCACCCTAGTTGAGGTTCATACAAACTAATTGACCTAGTTCCTTTGGGAGATGATCTTTGTGGATCACATTTGCATCCTATGCTTCTTGATTCACATTCTTGACATGTTTAGGATGCTGGTTTCAATTTTATAGGTCACACACTTGTTTGGTTTGTGTTGCAAGTCACTTTAAAGTTGGGTTTTCCATTCATGTTTGAATGTTGAAAGTGGTTTGAACTTTGCTTCTTTCCCTTGCCCCAGCTTGTGATTTGTCTTGGCTTTGTTTCTTCTTTCATTTGTGAGCTTTCTCCTCTTGTTCTCACTTATGTCCTTTGGACTTTGAAACTCATTTAAAGTGATTTGATTTGATTGATCATACTTTGAGTTTACTTTGAATGATGGTCCACTTTAAGAACTTGTTTGTGCTTTCTTTTTGCATGATCAATGTGATGCTTTTGGTTTAGATAATTCTCATGTTTCTTGCTGCCCAATCCTATTCTCACATCCTCATCTTGATCATGGCTTCTTCTTTTGCTTATTTGCATCCTTTTGAGTTTAGTGATTGATGCATGAATGGTTGTAGGAGTTGTAACTTCTCCCATTTCATCTCACTTTCTCTTTGACTTGTTTAAGTCATTTTGCCCTATTCTTTGGTTTGCTTTGCATCTTTTGCATCTTGCATATCATATTTTCATTTCACTTGACTTGTTTAAGTCATCTTCATCTATTTCTTACATTTCATTTGTGATTGATTTATCTTGTGTTTTCTTGGTTTCTTTGCCATGATCCCTTAGGATTCCTAGTCCCATTTGTTTAAGGTGGGAGTAGGAGAGACATTAAGTGTTCAATCCAAGCATGATAACATTAGGGTAGACCTTTCCCCTTTTAATCTCAATCTTAGGAGCATATTGCATGATAACATTAGGGTTGAGTTAGTTACCCCTTAGTGGTGTTTTCTCTCTTCTCATCTCAAAACTTCTTCAAAACATGTAATAAAGGATAATGAGTGTTGTACGCTACGAGCCTTAAGAATTTGGGAAATGATGATCGGGGGGCCTTCTCTCAGTTGTCTGGAGTGTTTAGCGTATGCCCTTTGGGCGATATGCGGCGCATTCGCTCTCAAGTCATAGTCTTAAGTGCAACATGAAATACAAACACAATTCAATTCACTTCTTCTTCATAAAAGACTAAAAAACAAACACCAAACCTTTTTTATCCTTCGGGATTGTTTGGAAAATCATTTTCATAAAAGAGTGTTGTTAACTCTTGATTCTACCGCAAACAGGTAACACATAAGTCTCCAATGGTCGAGCAGCGATACACCTAACTGCTAGAACTAAGGTTTAACCCTACTCGGGTAAAACACTTGAACCAAGTTGTGGTCGTGTCAGCCTGAACTAGGTTTGCTCTGATTTCTCGTACCGGACGAGGATACGTAAGCACAAGACGGCGATGTCTTGGCGAGCAACCTTCCCTACCTTTCACCCTTAGTTTTCCGAACTACGTTGACTCTGACTTTCCTATTGCACGAGGGAGTACATAGGCATAGAGCGGTGATGCTCTATCGAGTCTCTTTTCTTTTCTTTCGTCCCTATGGCCAGCCCTATAGTTTAACACCCCTTAGATAGATAACAAGCGTGGATCCCATTGATTACAACGGACATGAGGGGTGCTCATACCTTCCCCTTGTGTAACCGACTCCCGAACCCGAGATTTGGTTGCGATGACCTTGTCTTTTCCCTTTTTTATAGGTTTTCTCTGATTGTTTCCTTTCCCTCTCTTTGGGATAAATAACGAACGGTGGCGACTCTTCTGTCTTCTGCCGACTCCTTTTTCACAGTAGCGATAGGTATAACCAAGAGGAAGGCATCAACTATGAGGAGACTTATGCGCCGGTTTCCCGACTCGAGGCTATATGCCTTTTACTTGCCTTCGCTTGTGCGAAAAACTTTAAGGTATTTTAAATGGACGTAAAAAGTGAATTCTTTAACGGTTATATTAATGAAGAAGTTTATGTTGCACAACCTCCGGGTGTTGAGTCTCATGAATATCCCGATCATGTATACAAGTTAAAACGATCCTTGTATGGACTCAAACAAGCTCCTAGAGCTTGGTATGAGCGCCTAAGCAAGTTTCTACTTGATCAAGGGTATTCAAGAGGCAAAGTCGACACAACCCTCTTCATTAAGCATCAAGGCAAACAATTGATTTTAGTACAAATTTATGTTGATGATATTATATTCGGATCAACTAACATGAATATCGTAAGAGAGTTTTCTAACCTGATGTAGGGGGAATTCGAGATTAGTATGATGGGGGAACTCACATACTTTCTTAGATTACAAATCAAACATCTTGAGGAAGGAACATTTGTAAGTCAAACAAAGTATTGTCTTAAGCTTCTCAAGAGGTTTGACATGACAAATTCCAAAGCCATTGACACACCGATGCCGACATGTGCAAATCTGAATAGAGATGAAAGCGGTAAGGACGTAGAGGTAAAAAGATATCGAGGTATGATCGGTTCACTCCTTTATCTTACCGCCTCTAGACTTGATATTATGTTTAGTGTTTGCATGTGCGCTAGATATCAATCCTCTCCTAAGGAATCCTAATTAAAAGTTGTTAAACGCATACTTCGATACCTTTCGAGTACTCTAAAGTATGGGCTATGGTATTCCAAAGGAAACGATTGTTCCTTGGTTGAATTCTCCGATTCCGATTTTGCCGGGTGCAAATCGGATAGAAAAAGTACTAGTGGTACTTTTCACCTATTTTCAAATTCTTTGGTTAGTTGGCATAGTAAGAAACAGGTTTCTGTTACCTTGTCAACCGCCGAAGCGGAATACGTTGCCGCCGACAGTTGTTGCGCTTAAGTCTTATGGCTTAAGCAACAATTGTTAGATTTTAACCTCAAACTTGAGCTTATTCTGATCTTTTGTGATAATACTAGTGCAATTAATCTTACCAAGAATCTCGTGCTGCACTCACGCACTAAGCATATCAAAATTCGACACCATTTTCTTCGAGATCACGTGGAGAAAGGCCATGTTGTTTTTGAACACATTGACACTACAAATCAACTAGCAGATATATTCACAAAAGCGCTTGCTACTGAACCTTTCTTTCATATCTGACGAGAACTTGGTATTCTCGACATTTCGGATCGTGTTTAGTAATATTTCTTGCACATATTCTATTCATCTATGTTTATACCTATTTTGGTCATCAGATGTCTAACAAATTGACGATGTTGTAAGTATAAGCATATATTCATCAAGCTACTCTCGACATAAAGGTGATATTGTTCCTTAACTCTCTCTCTCTCTCTCTCTCTCTCTCTCTCTCTCTCTCTCTCTCTCTCTCTCTCTCTCTCTCTCTCTCTCTCTCTCTCTCTCTCTCGATTTTTATGTTCATACAAATTGCTTCGTATTTTCAACTCTTATTGTCTATTTGAATGCTTGAATTTTGTTGTGGCTGGTTATTTATGCATCTTTGTTGCTCATATGTTCATAAATATGAATTTTGCATAATTTGTCTGCATGAGTTGACCTAAAACAGGGTGCTGTTGACTCACAAAAAGGTCTCAAAAATTGAAATTCTATTCAGGTATGCACAGGTCGACCTATGGTCGACACATACCTTTGAGCTTTCGAACATGTCATTTTTAACACAGTATGCGTCGACGCATCGCTTGAAAACTGTCATTTTTTTTTGAAAACCATTCAAAATCCCCATGATTTCAATTTTTATGACTCATCAATGCTATATGATTACTTTTTGCACTATATTCTCTCATTTCTACTTGTGAAAATGTTTTGCATTTTAACATTGCTTTATGACATTTTGAGCTCTTATTGTATTTTGTTTTATTAATATATGGTGTGTTTATCTTTTCATATCTTGTTTATTGACGGTATCATATGTGGATATTTGTTAATGTTGGTTATTACCTATTTAAAATCACTTTAATTTGAGCATCGATTTCTTACCCTATCTCTCTTTCTTTTTGATATTGTCAAAGGGGGAGAAAAGTATACCAAGATAATAATAGATACTATAAAGAATTGCAAATGGAAGACATTGTGTATAGGGCATCAAGCAAGGGGGAGGTTGTTAATATTGCACATTGCACAAGCTGGTTTCACATGTTTTGCCATCATCAAAAAGGGGGAGTATGTGAGGGCAAATCCTCATATACCATACATATGTGTGTTTCGATGATGTCAAAACGCAATTACATGGAAGAATCGATTTTTGGCACTATCACCACAAGGCAAATGCATATCACATATTTTATGTCTCTCTTGTGTGCATGTCATGTAAATCTAATTAGCTATATTGAGTCCAACAAATTTGGTAGATCATAGGTTGTGTCTAGAAGTGTCAAAATCACAAAAATAAGCATTTTTGCAAAATAACAGGGTTTGAGTCGACCACTCCAGGGGTTCCGGTCGACTCATAGAAGGTGTCTAGAAAGTGAATTTTCCATTGGTTGGCGCACGCCAACCTGTGGTCGACGCATAGTCTGTTACCTTGACCAATCTGTGTTGTCTGGGGAGTTCCGGTCGACCGCTGCTCTGTTTTGTTCGACCGTTCGCTTCTTTTTCTGCATTTTTCAGTCTTTCCACTTATTTTGAAAAGTGGTTATGTCTGTTACTTTTTGGCATACTATAAATAGATTTTTGCTCATTTTTATCAACACCAATTGAAACATTTGAGTCAATTGCATAAACAAGAAAAGTGAAATAGGTGCCATTAGTTCTCATCATCTTCATCTTCAACATTTCATAACACAACAATTCTTGATGTGCATTGTGGTTTGTTTGAAGTGATAACATCCGAAACCGTTGATTGGGAATCCGGTTCGGGTTGAGTTTTTGGAAGGTTTTTCTTGAATAAAACCTTGAGGGTTTTGTCCTCTAAGATTCGGTGAATTTGGGGGGTTTTTGGTACAAATCTTCTCAACAAACATTCAGCTGAGCGAAGGTGATTGAGGAGCGGTGAGTTCCGTCAATCTAGTAGTGGTAATCGGTGAATTATTAAGGAGAGGTTTGGGTTCGATTAGTTTGTGTTTGAGATCAGCCGGGTTGGGGTTTAAAGAACGCAAGGTTGTTCAACAAATGAGTTATAATAAGAGGTCTATTCACAACAATTGAAGGACTTGATTCGACTCAAATCAAGGAACAAGAAGAGAGAGCATCTTCAACAACAAGAGAGTTTGTTTGTATATTTGCTTGTCTATTCTTGTATAAACGTTTCAACTACAACAGGTGATATCTATAGTATATGAGCTCAATTCTATTGTTAGAATTGAGGGCAGACATACCCCGAAGCGAGGACGGCGGGGGAACTGCCTCAACAAATCTTTGTGCCTTTTATTTTTTGCACTTTCATTTTTGCTTAATAATTGAGTAATTTTTGTACAAACAATTCTATCAAATTTAGTATTGGTTTGAGTAAGTGCTGAAAATTGTTTTTGACTCTAGTACAATATTTTATTTTACAAGGAAGCTAGAGTTACTTACTCAAGGAAAAACTCACTTGAAGTGCTATGCATGCCAAGTGTTTGATAAATTGTCTAAACCAAAATTCTCTTGTGCTGTCCATATAATTTGTTGGCATTTTGAGGCATTAGAACTAGTCATACCAATTAGTGATATTAATCAATTAATAGTGTGACTAATGTGGTGATTCTCTTTGCTCATTATCATATCCATAGGGTAGACGCATATCTGGTCTTCTAATAACGGTTTGTTATAGACGATAATTTTTCCATGGCCGCTTCCGCATTTTAAACAAATTTTTAAAACCAATTTTTTATTGGTAGCGCCGACTGATTTTTTAATTGGGATCTATTCAACCCCCCTTCTAGATCTGTGCCATCGTCTAACACAGTGATGTCTCCATTTTGTTGAGATTAGTCAGGTATTTCAGTGGCGTTGTGATGTTTTGTTCATCCTCTGTTTATCTTTATCTGTTTTGTCAGCATATTCATACTCATATGCATTTCATGCGCATTCATTTTATTGAGCATAACATGTTTTTGTTGCATTTTGCATCTTGCATTTTTGTTGGTGCTTCCTTGTTCTCCGGTGTTGTTATCCCCGCGGAGTCTGTTTGTCCTCTTTCCATTAGAGTTTTGATCCTAAACAGAAAATTCATTTTTTTCCTAATTCCACAATGAGTTTATGCCTCGGGAAGACTTTTGTTTTAGCTTTCCTCCCCAGCCTTTATTTGGATAGAAGTAATCCCCGGTGAGATATTTCCTCATTAGGTCAAGTCTTGTTTGGCCGTTTCTCTCCAGTTTGTTCCTGGATTGAACATTGGTCTCTTGCAGCGGTTATTTTGGTTTTTTCTAGGCTGTGAAACCTAGATGAAGAGAAGGTATTTATTTCTCCCTCTCAATGATTTATTTTCCTCGGCAGAAATCTATTTATTAATCCCCATCAGAAGATGAAGATTTGAATTTCCCCAGTGGTGTTTTGATAATACCCTCTTGGTAATTGCTTGTGCAACTTCATGTGGCAGCCTCTTTATTAGAGCAGTTTATTTGTCCACAGCAAGATAAATATCACATGGTAACAAGTGGAAGCCTCTCTATTTGAGCAATTTGAGTAATCTCCAGGAATTTATTTATATTTTCGCAATAAATGGCAGTTCTCTACTTCATCCTCAGTAGAGAAGTTTATTGTGAAATGATGGATCCTTATCCGACTAGCTTTTCCATCAAATGGCATCTCCGTGGAAGAATTCCCAGTGAGAAGTTTGTTGTGAATCCTCAACAGATGGTTATCTCTTATTTGAGAAGTCTGTTGTATGATTTAACCTGCCCGTATCTCTTTTGAAGATCCCCGACAGAGTTATTGGTATTTCATCCCAATAAATGGTTGTCTCTTTATTTGAGAAGTTTGTTGTGTGATTTGAGCTGCTCAGTGACAGGTAGCTGATAATATACCTCTTCTCCTACCCAGTGACAGGTAGTCGAGTTTTGTTTACCCTACCTAGTGACAGGTAGTTGGTAATCTTTCAGTTTGAGTCCATTACCTTTATTTTCTACCTAGTGACGGGTAGCCGATAATGTTTCTTCACCTTTTGAGTTTATTGCCTTTATTTTCTACCCAGTGACAGGTAGTAGGTAATATCCCTCATCCTTTTCTGGTCAGTTACCATCATATTTTCTACCTAGTGACAGGTAGTCGGTAATATTTCTTTGTGAGTTTATTGCCTTTATTTTTCTACCTAGTGACGGGTAGTTGGTAATGTTTCTTCACCTTTTGAGTATATTGCCTTTGCTTTACCCAATGACGGGTAGCAGGTAATATTTCTCACCCCTTTTGGTTAATTATCCTTTGTTTTTACCCAGTGACCGATAAAAGGTAATCTTTCCTCTTGAGCTTGTTGCCTTTATTTTTCTACTCAGTAACTGGTAGTAGGTAACATTTGTCTCTCTTTTGGTTAGTTACCGTTATTTTTTCTATCCAATGACTGGTAGTCGGTAATTTTTCCTTGTGGTAATATTCCTTTTCCTATCCAGTAAAATATAGTTGATTATATTTCAAAAAGTTAATTACTTTTTACCCAGTAACCGGTAATAAGTAATACATCTCTTTGTTTTTCCACAAAGTAATCGGTAGATGATAATTCTTTTGTGTTTACTGCTTTTATTTTCTATTCAGCAACTAGTAGAAAGTATTTTACTTCTTCTCTTCGATTTGAGTATCTTCACCCAGTAACCGGTAGTTGGTATCTCTTCCAATTGAGTTGATTCCTTTCCTTTACCGGAATAGAATCTTACCCTTTTTATTTCCCCTTGCAGAGTCTCTTTTCCTTTCTTTTGTTCTCCAACAGTTTGTTTGTCTCTTGTGGCTTGCTTTCCCTATAGAGGTCTTTTTTTTTCATATCATTAGCAGAATCATATCATTTTGCAGCCTCTTAGGGCCAAAAATTTGATTTATTGTTATATATAAGTCTCTTCTATTTGGTAGAGACAAAGATGTCAATCTTCATATCTCCTGATAGAAGAAACTTAAATAGGAGCAGATGTAATACCCTGATTTTTACCTTTAAAATCCCACTTATCATTCGCATTTCATACCATAAACAAGTTCACAAGCTTTGGTTCTCTTGCCTTCCTCTACAGGTTTGTTCATGAGAGATCACAGGGCACCCTTGTTTTCTTGTTTGTTTGATATTTGTTTATGTTTATGTTTACTAACCATTATTCAAAATCCAAAAATATATTTATTTTCTTTTTCTTTACTAACTCTTTTTCAGGAGGAATTTGGATCAAGGATATCAAATGCCAGTCCCTCAACTCTAATGGAATTTCATCTGAAAATAGTCAAAGTTGATATGCAAACAATTCAAAATCATTTGATCAAGAGTTTCCCAAGTTTTAATTGATAATCATTCAAAAGACTCCAAGGTTCATGTATTTATTTCCATGCCTTCTTTGACAAGTCATAAAAATCGAGCCAGAACCAAAATAACACATCAAAAGGCAAATTTTCACAATTTTCGCTGTGTTAATCGATTAACACATTTGCACATGCAAATGATTAATCGATTAACTAGTACACATTTTGTGAAAATACAATAAATTCAAATTCTGCAGGATTTTTGGCACCAAATTCAAATGTCTCATCATGAGAATATTCTAGATCACTTCATTTGTATTCCCCTACGTCATCATAATTGATTCTCACCATACACCTTCACTAACCACCACTTGATCATTAATTTCCCTCCAAATTCAAATTCCAAGCCTAATTTTGGTTCTAAACCAAACTCTAATCCACCAAATTTTCAAAGCCTAAATCCTATAAATAGAGGCCTCATTTCATTCATTTCACAAGCTTTTGATAGCCAAAATTACCTTGTCAAATTCCTTATTAACTCTCAATTTTCTCCAATTACCAAATTCACCAAAGCTCTTTCTTTCTTTGAAAGTTAGTAAGTTCATCATTAGAACTTAGTAATCTTTGAGCTAAACCTTCATCCATTCACTTTTTCATCATCAATTTCAGTAGATCAAGGCTTTGGAGGGTGGTTTTTGGAGTTGATTTGAAGAATTTTCAGATTTGGAGTGGTAATCTCTTGACCCACCATTGTTGTTCTTGATCCATCCTTCACAGTGTGATCTCTTGTTGATTCTTGCTGCTTGATCTTTGGATCTTGCAAATTGTATTTTAATGGTGGTATTTGCTGTTGTTTTACTTGAATTTTATGCATAATTGCATCCTTGATCATGAGGTGTTTAAATAAATGATTGATCAAAGATTTTGCAACTTTCAAATTGTTTTTTTTGTTGTTCTTACAGTGTTTATCGATTAACCAAAAACAGGCACAAAATGGTTAATCGATTAACAGTTGATTTATGCGCCCATATTTGAAATTTCACATTGGTTAATCGATTAACCAAATTTTCACTGCAAATGATTAATCTGTTAACTAGTGTCCATAATGTGATTTTTGCTTGTTTTGAGACTATTTTGGTTCTTTCTCCTTCTTCTTCCATTCTCTTTTGTTTTATGCCTTGGAATACCCTTTTAAGGGTTCTTTTCCTTTTTAAATTCATTAGACTTAGGGTGTAGATGAAGTTGGATAAACACTTACTAATTCAAATCTATCTTTAAAGTGAAGTGTTTAATTCATTTTAGGTGTTTTGAGTTAATGATATGTTTAGTGCTTTAACCCACCAAGATGAGTGGGTGAATTTAAAGATGGAATGATCTTGAAGTTGTAGTTCAATTTGGCATTCTCTCTCCTCTTCTTTTTTTCTTTTGATCGATGAAAATCTTCGATATCGTTTGAACTTATTTCAAGTTCTTGATGAGATGAGATTGTCACCTATTTTCTTTTCATGCGGTATTACTTTCCGAGAGTGATCTACATATCACTTCTCTAGCATGCATTAGCACTAACATTGTTATTGACCGGCCTCAAATAGTCGTGGTTTCTATATAAATTTGATTACTATTGCTTAACATAGCGCTAAATTATCCCGTAATCGGAAAATGATCATTCATGGCTCAAACTTTTGTTTGAAAGTCCAAGTATAGTTGATTATTTGTCTTAGGTCCATTACCTATAAAACTTATTGTTAGTATTCTTTGGTCTTATCAATCCTCTAATGAGTTTTTATTAACTTTGGCTTAAGTTCATGAGTTAACCATCGTTGATCATTTGTTCTAACAATTAATCACTAACTCACTAACAATATCATTGTGCTGATTTTGTTTACATTTCTTTCTTGCTCCTTATCTCTCTTTTATTTTTATAATTCATTATTATCATCTCATCTCATATTATTGTTTATACTTCTTTCATTTTCCTTTTGTCCATTTGGACCATTTGTTTATGTTTATGGCATTTTTCTTTTGTCCACTTGGACCATATCATGTTCAAAATACTAATAAAGGCTTAAAGCCCTAAAAAACTTGCTCTCTTAATGGTGGAATATGGTTACTATCATTTGCATTGGACTTAGACCTTAGACCTCTTGGACTATTCTTGGACCATTGGACTTAGAATTAGGTCTATTTCCCTGTGCTTGGAGTATTATGGACCTTTGCCTTTATTAGGCTTTCTCATTAGCTTATGCTTCAAATCAGATGGAATTCTTATTGAAATTCTGGTATTAGATATTAGATATCGAAAGAGATGTTCACGACACAAATATCTATAAGATAAGAACAAAGATAAACAAAAACAATTGTAAAGAGACACATCAATTGTTAACCCAGTTCGGTGAAACCACACCTACATTTGGGGGCTACCAAGCAAGGGATGAAATTCACTACTAGTAGAATTAATTCAGAGCTAAACTCCTAGTTTACAACTCCTCACTTAATATCTACTGATGCAATTTCTGTCTAGAACACACCTAGACAAGGGACACCTCTCACTCCCCCTCAATCACAGTAGTGATATCAAACAACAAAATAAGAAGACTTTAGAAGACACTCTTCAAAGTCACAACTTGATCTTGCTTAAAAGCTTCAATTAATTACAATACACTCTTGCTTACAAGCTTTGAGTGAACAAATTACAATTAACAACTTAGTCCAATTCACACATTAAACAATGAGTGAATGGCTCACAAAACTAACACACGAAGGCTTAAGATGTACACACTTTTAATCCTTGCTTCTCTGGTCTTGAAGCTAGGATTTACGCATCTTTAAATAGCAATGCAGAATGGGCTTGGACTGTGGCAAAAGTAACAACAGGATTTGAGAAGATTCTAATCTTCATCAATAGTAACAGATTTGATTTGATCAATCAGATCTAATCAAATCATTCTTCCAATCTTCAATCAATCTTCTGAGAATAACTCCATATAAAATCAAATTTGATCCACAATAAGTGTATCAGAAATGCTTTTTAAAACACCACTAAAACCTCGCAGATTCCACACCAAAATAGTGCAGCAGACTTGCACATAAAGAAATGGAGAGACAAAGATAATCAAACATAATGTTTTGTCCATGAGTGTCAAGACATCTTGTTTGACATCATGAGATAAGTCCAATTAAAACGTCCAAAGCAACCTGTTGCACCCCAAAATTTGACCAACATTTATTCATTCATTGGGTGTTTGAAAGTTCAAGAGATCCTCAGAGGGATGGGTTGAAACCAGGGTTGTGTGCTTCACAGTTTGAGAGTTGTGGGGGCTCCTCAGATGATTCTGAGACTTTGAGAATGAACTTGATGTCTTGAGAAAGCTTATGAGATGCCTTGATAGCCTTCATGAAGCCCAGAGAAGTCATTATGTAAGAATTCAGAAGATTCAACCATGAATGGTAGAATTAGGGTTTTGACTGGGTCAACCCTAGACCAGCTGAAGATTTGGAGAAGGTTGAGACTTAATCCAAGGGCCATGAGATCATGGAATGATGCATAGAGATTATACAAAGATGATTCCTAGACCAACTCATCATGATTGAGGAGTTTGAGAAGTTTTGAGTTAGGGTTTCTGAGGATTGTCAGTGAAAAAACCCTAATTTGATCCCTATCTTCCAGGCAGTTTTAGCACTAGATGTGTTTGATATCTCATTTTCCCCACAACATGAATGTTGTAGAGCTTGTTCTAAGCTTTAATTTGAGTGGTGGAAGTCCTTGATAGGAGTTACAGAGCTCAAGTTATGGTTTTGACAAATTACAGGTCAGCAGAGGTGTGTGAATCTGGGTCCTTGAGAGTCACCCAACTTGCAGACAACTTTTGCCCTAGTAGGTTGATTCCTATGGTTTCTTGGTCAACATGAATGTTGAAGAGGATCTTCTTAGCTTTAATTTGAGTGGTAGAAGTCCTTGATTGGATTTGTGGAACTCAACTTATGGTTTGAACAAGGCAGGGGTATTTTGGTCATTTGTCAGTTATAGGTCATTTTAGCCAATGCCTAAAACTCCTATTTCCGAGCCTCAAATGGAAAAACTCAAAACATGAAAGTTGCTCAAAATGTGATTTTAAGTCTAGAAAGAAGGTCACAAATTGTTGAAAAAGCTCATAGCACAAGATTCCATGATTGGTCAAAAATGAACTAAAAATGACTTATAACTTTGAAAAGTTGAAATTGAAAAGTGATTTGGGAGATCCACAAATCCAAAATAGGTCATCCAATATATCATTTTGATTGGAAAGACCATTTTAAGAACTTTGGTTTAAATAGATTTTTCATTTGAGGCTCCAAAAATGGACTTCCTTTGGAAATTCATCACTTGCATAATAAGGCACCAAGGTGAAACTCAAGGGAAGTGAACATACAAGCTTGCAATGCATCTAAACACTTCCTAAAACTCATTTAAGGAGAAGTTCAAGTGAAATTGAAGGGCTGTACCAAGGGAAACAAGGATTGGCATATGAGATGAGTTGGAATCAAGATGTCATGACATGATAAATTGAACATCCCATAGGATCATTCCAGAACCTTATAGAAGAGTCTAAACCTCTCTATATAAGGATTATAGCTGGTGCAGGGCATTGGTTGGAGAAGAATAGGTCAGAATTGAAGGATAGAACTTGAATTTTCAAGCTTGCATCAAGAATCAAATCGTGGAATTAAGGAAGATTCAACCTCTACTCTTGCAAACAGAAGCAAGGAGGTGATTCCCTGAGTGATTCCACAAGAGATTGAGGCTTGGTTTGAGCAACTTCCCCATCTGTTCATCAAGAAACCAGGTCTGCCATTTCCTTCTTTACACCCTTAATTATGCGTTGATAGATTGATTTGCTAGCATAGAACTGTTAGAAACAACTAGAGGACCAATTCCTGAAAGATTAAGGGCATTTCATGGAGTTTGGGTTTTTGACTCGAATCTTGAATCACCAAGAACTACTTGTATGTTGAGTGTTAAGATTAGATAATTATATCAGAATAATGAGGGCCATGAGTAGAGTAGGTTAGTGTCAAGAAACGCAAGAAACAAGAAGGTCGAAAATGGAGTGTTACTTAAGTTGGTGCTATCGGGTTAGTCGGTAGGAAGTGTTTTAATGGAAACTATCGGTCCAGCTGTGTAGAGCTTGAAAAATGGAGCAACATTGACGTTTACACTTTGGGATTTCATTGAGTAGTGAGAGAGAACCGATGGGAGAAAGTTTCACGTGTGAAGGTGCATCAATGGAGTTTTCAAAACCCTAACTCATGGCCAAGGAAGAAGATGCGTGCTGGCCGTTGGATCTGAGCCAGAAATCTTGACCAAGACTCGATCGGGCGGCCGTGATTGAATTCAGAAAAGCGGAGGGAATTGGAAAGCATGGTACGCTGCGTTTAACTTAATGCCCCTCATGGGCTTAAGTAGTTTTCGTTTCCACACCCCCTCGTAACGAGGCCCAGCCTGAACACGTTGGAAATACTGCTAATTGCACCGCGTGGTCTTTTTTCTTTTTTTTTTTAAAAGTCTGAGGGGTTATTGGGCTTAACCCCAGGTGCTACGCGCACCCCCACCCTGAAAGCCCAACTGGAATAACCCCAGCGCGTGTTGCTTAATGCACCTCCCAGTCCAATTTAATTCATTTTATTTCTTTTAATTTCTTTTTAATATTTCTCTGTTTTGTATAATTCATTAAAAATAGTTAAAAAATGATTTTTAATTTCTGCTTTTTTCTATGAGTATATTAAAATGAGTAGAAAATTATAAAAATAAAATTGAGATTTTATTTTTATGTTTGATATTTTTAGTAGATTTTCCAATTAAATAGCTTTTTAATTGTTTCATTTTGATATTTGATTTTGTAGGAATTGTTTTAGTACTTTCCATTAATCTTTTTTACCCATTCTTTTTGGTGCAATTAGATGATTAGTCATACTTCCCCATAGGATTTTTTCTAGATTTTTTAGAATTAATCTTGATTAGTTTAATTAGGGTAGACTTAGGATAGTCTAATTAGGGTTTAGAATTGTACATAGGTGATGATTCCTTTCTTTGATTGAGTTTTATCTTGATTTTTAGGTAGAAACCTTTTTAGATGTTGTGAGTAGGTGTTGAGGACCTTTGTGAATATTTGTTAGATTTTTCCCAGTTGATTTAGCATTTTTAGGTATTGTCTGAGATTGCCTGATGATTTTGTCTGTCCTGGGGTTATTTGTTCATCTCTGGGGTTTGTTGTGGGGAAGTTGCTATGGGGTTTGTGTTGTCTTGAAGACCTTGTTGGAGAGCATCATGAAGAGAAGATTGAAGATCAAGACTCAGAGACCCAGAGCTTGTCTTGTTCCCTGTCTGTGAGGTTTGAGATCCTGAAGTTTGAGGGAAGTTCATGGTACTTTCTTGAGGAAGGCACTATGAATGACTTTCATCCTTTCTTCTCACCTCTTTCTTAAGTATCCAATGATGTTGGAGCCTACTTGTGAGTTTAATTTCTCCTGAGGAGGAATGTAAACTGATCACATGTTGTTGAGCCACATGGGATACAACTCCTAAGTGGAAGCCTCCTAGTACTTTCCTGAGGAAGGTCCTATGAGTCTATTCATTTAGTTCCACTAGTTGATCTAGGATTTCTCAAGTATCCAATGATGTTGGAGCCAACTTGTGAGTTTAATTTCTCCTGAGGAGGAATGTAAACTGATCACATGTTGTTGAGCCACATGGGATACAACTCCTAAGTGGAAGCCTCCTAGTACTTTCCCGAGGAAGGTCCTATGAGTCTATTCACTTAGTCCCACTAGTTGATCTAGGATTTCTCAAGTATCCAATGATGTTGGAGCCAACTTGTGAGTTTAATTTCTCCTGAGGAGGAATGTAAACTGATCACATGTTGTTGAGCCACATGGGGTACAACTCCTAGGTGGAAGCCTCCTAGTACTTTCCTGAGGAAGGTCCTATGGGTCTATTCACTTAGCTCCACTAGCTTAAATAGGATTTCTTAAATATCCAGTGATGTTGGAGCCTGCTTGTGAGTTTAATCTCTCCTGAGGAGGGATGTAAACTGATCACAGTGGTTGAGCCACATAGGGTATGACTCCTGAGTATACACCTCCTAGTGTTCTCCTGAGGAAGACACTATGAGCTTGCTTGCTTAGCTCCCTTTCTTTGGTAAGCTTATTCTGAAGCTTGAAGGCTGGGAATGATTGCTCCTGTTTAGGGTTGTGCTTGAGAGCTTTGCCTTGATTTGATTAGGACTCTGTGATTAGGGTTAGGATTAGAGAGTAGGTGATTCTTTTTCAAATGTGTTTTGTTTGCCTGATGGTACTTCATTTCCTTTATCTGTATGATTGCAGTTTACTGTTTTGCTTGATAGCATGTTGATTATTTTCAGTATGATTGCTGTTATTTCATGACTGGCTTGAGGTTGAGATGAGCTTGTGGAGGCTGAAACCCCACACACATTTCCTCCCTCACTTGCATTGCATGCATTTTACTGTTAAAGCTGATGTTTTTATCTGTATTCTGTGTATCATTGATATGATCCCTTAGGACTCTCATTTCTTCTGATGAGGATTTGATGATAGACTTTTAGGTTGAAACCTATGCATGATAATATCTAGGAGTTCCCTGTTCAAACCTCAACCATAGGATGAGTCCATGGCATGATAACAGTAGGACTTGATAGTCTCCCTCCTAGTTGAGTTGTTTCCTGTAGTTTCCCGAACTACGTTTGCTCTGATCTTTCATACCAGATGAAAGTACGTAGGCATAGGATGCGATGTCCTAGCGAGCAACCTTTCCACCTTCACCCGTAGTTAGCCGAACTACGTTGACTCTGATTTCTCATTCTCTGATGGGAATACGTAGGCATAAAGCGCGATGCTTTGCCGAGTCATTTTTCTTTTCTTTTTCAGCCAGCCTTGATAGGTAGATAGATTATAACCAACCCGTCCAAGTAAACAAACAAGCGAGGATCCCGTCGAGTACGACGGACGTGAGGGGTGCTAATACCTTCCCCTTGCGTAACCGACTCCCGAACCCAGACAATGGTTGCGATGACCTTGTCTTACCCTTATTCGTCAGGTTTTTCCGATCGTTTCCTTTCCCGCTCTGAGGGATAAATAACGAAAGGTGGCGACTCTTCTGTCATGCCGGCACCTTATTTTTCGCGCAAGCGACAGCTGGCGACTCTGCTGGGGAAGGAGGGCATCTAGGGACTATTCCCATCCCTTATGCTGGGACCGTTTCCCATCCCCTACGCAAGTCAATCCTATCGTTTGTGTGTTTGCTTGTTGGGTTGCGTTTGTTTATCGCATCTTTGCTTCTCGCGCTTTACTTCCTGCATTTTATTTCCCGCATTTTATTTCCAGTTTGATATGATTATCTGTGCTGCTGTGGGAGAGGGATGTTACTGTGAGTGAAAAGCCGGACCTGGGCTTGAGTACACACCTAGATATAGTTGCGGAGAAGTAGTAGACGAACCTGTCTGTTGAACAGGCACAGTTCCCTACGAAAATCTGCGCTCAGACGAGATTCTTGCAGAGGTGCTCCTTTCCGGTCCTGAGGATCTGAGGGGAGTCCAGACGTGAGGATTGTCGACTCTGGGGACCGATCACTTGGAAGTCAGCTAAGAGAGGCCTCTTCATGACTTGACGATGCCACTCCTTCTGGGAATCGTATTGTCACTCATGAATGTCTGTGACGCTGACAACCGCATAGGATGCCGTACCTTTGTCCGTGGATTAGGTCCATCATACCTGTGAGTGGGGTTGGGATATTGCAGGAAACTTTGACCTCCAGACTACCTGGTTTTCTTGACAGTGGATCAGTATGTTGAGTTCTCAGTTGCAGATATGTTCTTGATAGAGCAAGGGTTTGATCAGAGGATCTTATCATCGGGTATTTGTCTGTTCTTGATAGAGCAGGCTTTGATCAGTGTATTATTATCAGAAGTTTGTCCTGGATGGAGCAGATTTTTGAGTGGGGTCTGAGGATCTCGTCAGCAGTTGTCATTTTGTTCTTGATAGGGCAGGCTTTGAGTGAGGTTTGAAGATCTCATCAGCAGCCGTGCAGTTGTTCTTGAGAGGGCAGATTTTTGACTTGGGGTCCGAAGACTTCTCCAACAGATATTCCTTGATCTTGCATCCGGGTTCTTTATTATCAGGCCTTCGTTCTTGTCAGAGCAGAATTTTGATCTCGATCCTACCAGATGGTTATTCACAACAGATCAGATCAGGGGTTTTACACCAGGGTTTCCTTCTCATCAGCGACTGTTGACATCGAATCTCCACAGCAGCCACCCGGATATATTGTTGCATACCTGCATTTTGCATTAGCTTGCATATCCATTTTTGCATTCCATTAGCATGTGTCTGTGCTGCAGGCGTGTTTCGTACCCTGATCCTAGTGTCCCGAGCAATATGAGATATCTTCTTCCATGAATGGATCCAGTCTTATCATTGCATTGACACTATGTTGGCACGTTAACACCAAAATCAGGGGTGATCTCCTGAACGTACAGACACCCATAATTCATCTTGCATGGCAGAAGCCAGGACTTGTCTTCTAACCTTTGTGTTTGCAGGTTTGACTCAGAATCGAGCAGCTCAGACCAATGGAGCAGATACAAGCTGAACTAGAGAAAATCCAAAGCCAGCTGGGGCAGGTCATGAATGACATACGGGCAGTGCGTCTGGACCAGCAAGTACTCAGAGAGGAGAATCAGCAGCTGCAGAATCAGTTGAGCTTTCTCATGGGAGTGGTGAGAAGTATGCTAAATAAGGAGAGTGGTCAAGCACCCAAGGAAGAGACCAGAGTGCTTCCCCCATTGCCATCATTGCCACCTGTGCTGAAGCCAAGTGGACCTCATGGACCCTCTACACGGCATGAAGCTCGAGGCCTGTCTCGTCATCAGCCGCGCCGAGCATCTCAGAATAACCCTGAAGGTTATGGTCAAAAGAAGAAGCTACTTGATAGAGCTTTGGACCCACTACCTGTGAGTTATGCCCAGCTGCTGCCGCTGTTGGTTCAGAACCGAGTTCTCAAGCTTCGGACCTTAAATCCACCAGATGAGGGGTCATCAGACGTTGATCTAAGCGTGCGTTGTGATTTCCACTCAGGAGCGCCGGGGCACCATGTTGAAACATGTAAGGCTCTCCGGAATAAGATTCAGGACCTGATCGACTCGAGGACAATTAGGCTTGTGCCGGGCGGCATAAGAGCATCGGAAAAGTTTATCCCTTACCCTGCGGGAGAAGTGGATGATTCCACTCCTTTGCCTGAAGCTGAGAAAGATCTGGAATATGTCCCGCGACCTTTGGTGACTGAATCACCTCGCTCGCAGTTCTTACCTGGATCAAGCTCAGGGACGCAAGCGTCTAAACAAGAGACCGTTGCCATTCAGAAACGACGACCTCTTGCTCCTGGGCGGAAAGAATACCAGCCCCAGGGTCACAAAAGGCCTCGCAGCCTCGTGGAACGAAGGAACGCTTCTCCCCATCCAGTGCCTGTGCCGTATAGCCAGATTCTTCCGATGCTGGTTCAGAATTCCTTGGTGGAACCGAAAGCTCTCAAGCCCGTGCTAGAGCCTTACACTCCAGGGTACGATCCTCATGCTCAGTGTGGCTACCATGGTGGATCTCTGGGGCATTCAACTGAAGATTGCAAGGCTTTCCAGGCGAAGGTACAACAATTGATCGACCAAGGGTGTATTTCCTTTCCAGACGGAGTCTTGGTTGTGCGTAACGACCTATCAGCTGCCTGAGCTCACAGATTCAGAGGGTTGTTTCCAGGAGCCAGTGATCCAGACAGGCAGACGTCCTCAGCATTGGCAGTCCTCGGACTTTTTACCATTTTGCATTTGTAGTTTCTTTTCTGTTAGTTACTACTTGCTGTTAAACATTGTATGTTTCGAATGGTAATGATAATAAAGTGACTATGCATTTCTTCTGAATTAGTTATGTCGTTGTCACTCATTTACTGCATTGCACTGGCACTTGCATTTTATTTACTCCGATTTCTTACTATGATTAGCAATGAGCGGAGGGAGGATGATGAAACTGAATACGCATAACCGATGATCGTATTGCGTTCAGATAAAACTTTGCCGATGACGTATAAGGCATTGTTTCAAATCCCCAAACACCGGAGAGATAAGGAAGAGAATCCCTTGTTAACCACTTCGAGCCGAGGAGTAGGAGTTTCTTTCGGACTTTTTAACCCTCACATCTTAACCCAGGGCAGGGTAGTTGTCAGTCAGCTTGATCGAGCGTTCAAATCTTATAGAGGAGTGTTGTCCTTCGAGGACCAATCACATCATATTCCTCTCCAGAGGTCGTACCTCATCAACCACAATGGTTAAACCTCACCAATCAGGAGTGAGACAGTTATAATCCTTTCGGAGCAACCAAGACAACCAGTGTCACACGACTTGTTCCAGGAAAAAGAGAAATAAGAAAGCCCGCTAAGTAAAAAAGAAAAAAAAGCTAGAAAGCAAATACTTAGGCAAAAATCAGGGCATCCCGCTGGACTTCAAAGAGAAATCGAAAAGAACTCAAAAGGAGTCAGTCCAGGCAAAAGTTAGGGAATCAAAAGAATGAAAAGAAAGGATATAAAAAAGAAAAATCCTCGAACAAGGGCGAAGTCGTGTAGACACAGACGCCGAAAACGAAAAAGGAGTAACTGTCACTCCGAAGCACCTTGCGAATTCTTTAACCAGTTGTTCCCAATGTTCAACATACCTCTCGAAGAGGCGAGCGCTCGAGCCAAGTTGACTGAACTTTAGGATCGGAGAACATCACGTAGACGGGGTGGGTACAAATCACAATTTGAGCCGAATATCCTTTGTTTCGCGAACCGTGAACCCGACCACGATACAACCCTTAAAAGACCTAATTGAGGCAGGGTTTATTCTGAGAGCGCATTACGATAAGGTTGAGTAACCTGACTCCTTCATGATTTGCTAATCATATCCTTATTGCATTTTTCACTGATCGCATCAGCACTACGTTTGAACTCTTGAGTTCATTCGTCACTCACTAGCATGACACGTAAATGAGTGACAGTACAACGTTTTCGAAATTTGCATGAACACTGCATTAAAATTACTATTCGTGAATAAACAATTTTAGTTGCAGGTTAGTAGCTGATACGAAGGAACTTCAGCAAGGAATAGTCAATCAGGACTGAATCGCCAGAGGTCTGGGTCAGAGTGGTATGCTTTGAAACCCTGTGAATCTGGGGCAATGACTTCCAGTGAGTTTGGAATCAGTTTGTCTGAGGACAAGTCCCGGAGCATCAGTTGATCATGGGGCAGTTTATGCAAGCAGCGGTTGATCGGGAGTGAATCTTCTCGAGACCCGATCAGGGGCAGTTATCCGGAATCCTTGCAATTTAGGGGCAGATCCCTCCAGTGTTCGATCAGAGCATGTTCATCGCTCGTTCAGGGGCAAACTACTTCAGAGATATTGAAGCCGACCATGCTGAAAGTTGATCAGTTGAGGATGAATCCTCCCGTTGTGCAGATGCTGGGGCAAGCCCTCTGAAGATTGTCTTGTTTCCAGAATGATTTATTCCCAAAGGTCGGATTGGGGCAAGTTGGACTGCGCTGGGGCAAGTTGTTCAAATGAGTTTGTTCACCCTAGCAAGAATTGAGTATCGGGGAATCGTGTCATTACCCCGTCAAAACCTGAACCTTCTGAAGAAGCCATGCGGTCATTGGGTTGCTATCCTACAGCATAACCTGTTACTTGACTCCATGATTGGTAGCCTGTATTCCCTGTGTTGGCATTGTTGAATCAGGATTGTTTCTCCGCAGAGATGTACGGTTTGAGGTTGTTCCCCTGTACAGTGCGAGACTGCAGCAAATTGAGATGGCGTTTACCCCTCATCAGATTAGGGTCAAGATTGCCCTCAGTAGACCAGGATTGATGTCCCCGAAGCAGGATGAGTCCTTCTTCTCCAACAGGGTTCAGTAGTCTCTCCTCCGCAGAATCAGAATCAGAATAATGAGCATTGATATGTCTCCCAGGTAGAGGTGATTCTCTTCCCCCAAGCAAACGCGTCCTGAAGGAACGTCACCTCATCAGCTGAGTCAGGCACCGAAGAATGATTTCTCCTTCCCCAGCACCGGGTCACAAGTGCAGATTTCGAAGAAGTGTTCGGGTGCCGAAGCTCGTGTTTTCCCCAGTAAAGTCGCTGAAGCAGGATTTTCCCCCGCACCGGGTCACAAGTGCAGGATTCGCAAGAAGCTAGCCGTATACCGAAGTATGCAGTAACTGATAGTGCCAGACTGAAGTCTCCAGTGGAATTGAGATTCCTCACCAGAATCAGGCTCTCTCCTGAAGACGGACGATTCCTTCTTCCCCAGTAGAGTGTTGGAACAGCTGATGTTGTATTCCCCGGCAGAGTTGTACTCTCCCCCGAAGTCAGATGATCCTTTCTTCCCCGGCGGAATTGAAATTCCCCATCAGGGTCGTACTCTTCAGTGAAGTAGAATGATTTCTATCCCCGGCCGAGTCCGCAGAAAAGCAGAATCCTCGGAAGTTGATCAGGTCATGATCAATTTTCCCCGGCAGAGCGTGGAGCAGCCGATGCTGTATTTCCCCCTGAGTCGCACTCTCTCCAGCGAAGCAGAATGATTTCTCCTTCCTCAGCCGGGTTTGCAGATGCCCAAGAGAGCCGAGTCCTTGGAAGTTGATCGGATCATGATTGGTTTTTCCCCGGTGGAGTGTTGAGCAGCTGAAGTTGGCTCCCCACAGAGGTGGTATCCCCAGAAGAGTAGCCGAGACGGCCGCACAGTTCATTCTCGCGATTGATATCAGCAGACCCAAGTTCTCGTAGAGCTTCATCCCCTGCAGCAGTCAGCTGAAGTTGTTCCCCTGCAGCAGTTCGCGGAAGATCAGTTCCCCAGACAGAGCCTGATTGATATTGGCGTGTTCACAATCTCCTCAGCAGGATGATTCCTCTACCTGAGTGGTTCTTTCTCCTTGACAGGAGGATTTCCCCCTCGGCATTCATTTTGCTGACGGGATCGTATCATTGTGCATGACTGCATAGCATTCAACACTGCATGGCATTATGCATGATTGCATAGCACTGAGCATGATTGCATGGCATTTAGCATATCATTCCCACCGTGTGGGGCATAGTGCAGAAGCATACACATCATAAACATGATCTAGGTCATCATCATCCTTGTTGAACAGGTGTATCCCCAAAAGACCAGTTGCTCAGGACGATTCTTGAAGTTCTCCCCAGCAAGGTTATTTTCTTAGATGACTCTAAAAGACCCCGGTGTGATCCCCGTAGTCGCTCGCCCAAGATGATTTTTGAGATCCCCAGCGAAGTCTTCAGTTTGAGATGATTCTCGAACTCCTCAGCAGGGCCCTTTGCTTAAGACGATTCTTAAGACCTCAGCGCAATTTCCCGAGTTGTTTGCTTAGTATGATTCTGGAGCTCCCCAGTAGCATCCCCAGCAAGAGTTGCCCAGGATGATTTCTGGAACCCCCAACAGAGTGGAGGGCTTTCCCCCAGCAGGTGGTTGGCATTTCCCCAGCAGCAGGCAGGTAGATTGATATCCCCAGTCGAGCACAATCATGATTGGCAGATGGAATGTTTCCCCGAACAGATTCCGAAGGATTATCCAGCAAGCTGAAGTTTGTTTATCCCGCAAGTTTGAGAACTTAATGACATGAGTGTCTTGTAGCCTGCCAGCTATGTTCCCCCAGAAGGGTCATTTCCCAAAAATTCGTTCGGGGCATCTATCGCTTTCCCCATGCAGAGTATAGCAGAGGATAGTGTGTTGATCAGCCTGATGTGCTGTGCTCTCCGGAGGAGTCCGTCATCCTCAAGTATAAGTCCAGATGAGATCGGTAGAAAATGCAGCTCCCTTGAAAGGTAGCTCTCCCTTAGTAAAGTTGGTAGGAATCGTCTGAGTGAACTCTGTCGTTATTCCCCAGCAGTTGTTGAAGTCGTTTGGGTGAACTCTCTCGTCTTTCTGCAGCAGAGTCTACAAGGTTGTTCGGGTGAACCCTTCTTCCTTTTTCCCCAGTGAGTCGTCAGGATTATTTGGGTGAACCCTCATTCCTCTCTCCTCAACAGAGTTGTTAACGTGATGATTATGTCCGGTGACCCGACATGTTTGCTTTTAGTTAGCAACGACTTGACAGGATGTCAAGCGAGTAGCAGCGTGATATGTCTGCTCCAACAACGATGTCTAATCTGAAGATGGATTTCGTAAGCGCCAGAAGGCGATATCAGAAGGTTCCTGTGAAGCCAGATTTCCGTGTGGATGAAGCAACGGGTGGCTGAAGACAAGGTTCCAGGGTTGTAGATACAACAGAGTGATCCGTGTGAGTCTGAAGACCACGTCAGTTATCCTGAGGTGATGATTGAGTGCGATCAAGGGAATGATACGTCTTCTGATTGAAGTCGAAGATGTTCCTCCAGCAATGATGTCTAATCTGAAGATGGATTTCATAAGCGCCAGAAGGCGATATCAGAAGGTTCCTGTGAAGCCAGATTTCCGTGTGGATGAAGCAACGGGTGGCTGAAGACAAGGTTCCGGAGTTGTAGATACAACAGAGTGATTCGTGTGAGTCTGAAGACCACGTCAGTTGTCCTGAGGTGATGATTGATTGCGATCAAGTGAATGATACTTCTTCTGATTGAAGTCGAAGATGTTTCTCCAGCTGAAGCGGAGTTTTGCCTATAGGCAAAGTGTTTGAATCCCCGTGGAGTCATGAATGGCTCAGGATACCATTTCTCTGACTAAAGTCACAGATTTCTTATGCTGAAGCAAAGGTGCCTAAAGGCAAGGTTATCCCCCAAGGTCGTGAAGGACCTAGGATTCATTATTCGGGCTGAAGGCCGAAGTATATCCCTGACTGACGTCTCGGATACTCTATAGCAGAGGCGGAGTTGCCTGAAGGCATATCCATGTATCCTTGAAGGTCAAGGACCATTTCTTTAGACTGAAGTCGAAGATACCTCCTGCAGAGTTGCCGACGGGCAAAGTTTACATCCTTGAAGGTCAAGGATGTTTTTCTAGCTGAAGCTGGAATAGCCGACGGGCAGGGTTTCATCTTTCTTCAGAAATACTTGAAGATTCTCCAGCGGATCTGGAGTGGCCAGGGGCCAGGGTTCCATCTATATTCAGAGTTACTTGAAGATTTTTCTAGCTGAAGCTGGAAGTGGCCAGGGGCCAGGGTTTCATATAGTTCTAATATCGAAGTTCTACGGCAGGCAGTGTGCAGCAGTATTCCGATGTTCGTTATAGTTCTGAGGGTGAACCCCAGATCAGAGTGTGCTCGGTTAAGTCTCTCATCCCCAGCGGAGTAGTTTCAAATACGCAAGTGTACCTTTTGTTCCATTTACCAGGGGTGAACCCCAGGTCAGAATTGTTCAGTGATATAGTTGTCCAGCAGTGAGGTTGGGTATTTTGATTATCCGACGGCGGGATCAGATTATGTTTGTTTCCGGCAGCGAGGTTGGATGTTTGGTTGATGGCAATGTCAGACTCTTTAAATCCCCAGTAGAGATGATGTTGGTACGACGGTGATGTCGAGTGTCTCTCAGAGCGATGTTTGTTTCAGACGGCGATGTCAGATTTAGTTCTCCAGCGGCGATGTTGGGTGTTTTGATTGTTCGACGGCAATGCCAGAAGGTTTAGTCTTCCAGCGGTGATGTTGGGTGTTGTGGTTGTCTGAAGGCAACGTCAGAAGAATTTAATGTGGATAACTGACGGTGATGTCAGGTCGATATTTCTCCAGCTAGTTGTTGAGCAGCTAGTGTTGCAGTGTTCAAAGATTTGTTCCCCGCAGAGTACCGTGCGCTCGTGCAGTTGGCAAATTTTCGGGTTTACCGATATTCAACCGTCTCGTACCTTGATTGGTTGAGGGCCGTTCGCTTCTCACCCAGTCAGGTCCAAGCCGTTTGAATAGGGGCAGCTGTTGCACCCCAAAATTTGACCAACATTTATTCATTCATTGGGTGTTTGAAAGTTCAAGAGATCCTCAGAGGGATGGGTTGAAACCAGGGTTGTGTGCTTCACAGTTTGAGAGTTGTGGGGGCTCCTCAGATGATTCTGAGACTTTGAGAATGAACTTGATGTCTTGAGAAAGCTTATGAGATGCCTTGATAGCCTTCATGAAGCCCAGAGAAGTCATTATGTAAGAATTCAGAAGATTCAACCATGAATGGTAGAATTAGGGTTTTGACTGGGTCAACCCTAGACCAGCTGAAGATTTGGAGAAGGTTGAGACTTAATCCAAGGGCCATGAGATCATGGAATGATGCATAGAGATTATACAAAGATGATTCCTAGACCAACTCATCATGATTGAGGAGTTTGAGAAGTTTTGAGTTAGGGTTTCTGAGGATTGTCAGTGAAAAAACCCTAATTTGATCCCTATCTTCCAGGCAGTTTTAGCACTAGATGTGTTTGATATCTCATTTTCCCCACAACATGAATGTTGTAGAGCTTGTTCTAAGCTTTAATTTGAGTGGTGGAAGTCCTTGATAGGAGTTACAGAGCTCAAGTTATGGTTTTGACAAATTACAGGTCAGCAGAGGTGTGTGAATCTGGGTCCTTGAGAGTCACCCAACTTGCAGACAACTTTTGCCCTAGTAGGTTGATTCCTATGGTTTCTTGGTCAACATGAATGTTGAAGAGGATCTTCTTAGCTTTAATTTGAGTGGTAGAAGTCCTTGATTGGATTTGTGGAACTCAACTTATGGTTTGAACAAGGCAGGGGTATTTTGGTCATTTGTCAGTTATAGGTCATTTTAGCCAATGCCTAAAACTCCTATTTCCGAGCCTCAAATGGAAAAACTCAAAACATGAAAGTTGCTCAAAATGTGATTTTAAGTCTAGAAAGAAGGTCACAAATTGTTGAAAAAGCTCATAGCACAAGATTCCATGATTGGTCAAAAATGAACTAAAAATGACTTATAACTTTGAAAAGTTGAAATTGAAAAGTGATTTGGGAGATCCACAAATCCAAAATAGGTCATCCAATATATCATTTTGATTGGAAAGACCATTTTAAGAACTTTGGTTTAAATAGATTTTTCATTTGAGGCTCCAAAAATGGACTTCCTTTGGAAATTCATCACTTGCATAATAAGGCACCAAGGTGAAACTCAAGGGAAGTGAACATACAAGCTTGCAATGCATCTAAACACTTCCTAAAACTCATTTAAGGAGAAGTTCAAGTGAAATTGAAGGGCTGTACCAAGGGAAACAAGGATTGGCATATGAGATGAGTTGGAATCAAGATGTCATGACATGATAAATTGAACATCCCATAGGATCATTCCAGAACCTTATAGAAGAGTCTAAACCTCTCTATATAAGGATTATAGCTGGTGCAGGGCATTGGTTGGAGAAGAATAGGTCAGAATTGAAGGATAGAACTTGAATTTTCAAGCTTGCATCAAGAATCAAATCGTGGAATTAAGGAAGATTCAACCTCTACTCTTGCAAACAGAAGCAAGGAGGTGATTCCCTGAGTGATTCCACAAGAGATTGAGGCTTGGTTTGAGCAACTTCCCCATCTGTTCATCAAGAAACCAGGTCTGCCATTTCCTTCTTTACACCCTTAATTATGCGTTGATAGATTGATTTGCTAGCATAGAACTGTTAGAAACAACTAGAGGACCAATTCCTGAAAGATTAAGGGCATTTCATGGAGTTTGGGTTTTTGACTCGAATCTTGAATCACCAAGAACTACTTGTATGTTGAGTGTTAAGATTAGATAATTATATCAGAATAATGAGGGCCATGAGTAGAGTAGGTTAGTGTCAAGAAACGCAAGAAACAAGAAGGTCGAAAATGGAGTGTTACTTAAGTTGGTGCTATCGGGTTAGTCGGTAGGAAGTGTTTTAATGGAAACTATCGGTCCAGCTGTGTAGAGCTTGAAAAATGGAGCAACATTGACGTTTACACTTTGGGATTTCATTGAGTAGTGAGAGAGAACCGATGGGAGAAAGTTTCACGTGTGAAGGTGCATCAATGGAGTTTTCAAAACCCTAACTCATGGCCAAGGAAGAAGATGCGTGCTGGCCGTTGGATCTGAGCCAGAAATCTTGACCAAGACTCGATCGGGCGGCCGTGATTGAATTCAGAAAAGCGGAGGGAATTGGAAAGCATGGTACGCTGCGTTTAACTTAATGCCCCTCATGGGCTTAAGTAGTTTTCGTTTCCACACCCCCTCGTAACGAGGCCCAGCCTGAACACGTTGGAAATACTGCTAATTGCACCGCGTGGTCTTTTTTCTTTTTTTTTTTAAAAGTCTGAGGGGTTATTGGGCTTAACCCCAGGTGCTACGCGCACCCCCACCCTGAAAGCCCAACTGGAATAACCCCAGCGCGTGTTGCTTAATGCACCTCCCAGTCCAATTTAATTCATTTTATTTCTTTTAATTTCTTTTTAATATTTCTCTGTTTTGTATAATTCATTAAAAATAGTTAAAAAATGATTTTTAATTTCTGCTTTTTTCTATGAGTATATTAAAATGAGTAGAAAATTATAAAAATAAAATTGAGATTTTATTTTTATGTTTGATATTTTTAGTAGATTTTCCAATTAAATAGCTTTTTAATTGTTTCATTTTGATATTTGATTTTGTAGGAATTGTTTTAGTACTTTCCATTAATCTTTTTTACCCATTCTTTTTGGTGCAATTAGATGATTAGTCATACTTCCCCATAGGATTTTTTCTAGATTTTTTAGAATTAATCTTGATTAGTTTAATTAGGGTAGACTTAGGATAGTCTAATTAGGGTTTAGAATTGTACATAGGTGATGATTCCTTTCTTTGATTGAGTTTTATCTTGATTTTTAGGTAGAAACCTTTTTAGATGTTGTGAGTAGGTGTTGAGGACCTTTGTGAATATTTGTTAGATTTTTCCCAGTTGATTTAGCATTTTTAGGTATTGTCTGAGATTGCCTGATGATTTTGTCTGTCCTGGGGTTATTTGTTCATCTCTGGGGTTTGTTGTGGGGAAGTTGCTATGGGGTTTGTGTTGTCTTGAAGACCTTGTTGGAGAGCATCATGAAGAGAAGATTGAAGATCAAGACTCAGAGACCCAGAGCTTGTCTTGTTCCCTGTCTGTGAGGTTTGAGATCCTGAAGTTTGAGGGAAGTTCATGGTACTTTCTTGAGGAAGGCACTATGAATGACTTTCATCCTTTCTTCTCACCTCTTTCTTAAGTATCCAATGATGTTGGAGCCTACTTGTGAGTTTAATTTCTCCTGAGGAGGAATGTAAACTGATCACATGTTGTTGAGCCACATGGGATACAACTCCTAAGTGGAAGCCTCCTAGTACTTTCCTGAGGAAGGTCCTATGAGTCTATTCATTTAGTTCCACTAGTTGATCTAGGATTTCTCAAGTATCCAATGATGTTGGAGCCAACTTGTGAGTTTAATTTCTCCTGAGGAGGAATGTAAACTGATCACATGTTGTTGAGCCACATGGGATACAACTCCTAAGTGGAAGCCTCCTAGTACTTTCCCGAGGAAGGTCCTATGAGTCTATTCACTTAGTCCCACTAGTTGATCTAGGATTTCTCAAGTATCCAATGATGTTGGAGCCAACTTGTGAGTTTAATTTCTCCTGAGGAGGAATGTAAACTGATCACATGTTGTTGAGCCACATGGGGTACAACTCCTAGGTGGAAGCCTCCTAGTACTTTCCTGAGGAAGGTCCTATGGGTCTATTCACTTAGCTCCACTAGCTTAAATAGGATTTCTTAAATATCCAGTGATGTTGGAGCCTGCTTGTGAGTTTAATCTCTCCTGAGGAGGGATGTAAACTGATCACAGTGGTTGAGCCACATAGGGTATGACTCCTGAGTATACACCTCCTAGTGTTCTCCTGAGGAAGACACTATGAGCTTGCTTGCTTAGCTCCCTTTCTTTGGTAAGCTTATTCTGAAGCTTGAAGGCTGGGAATGATTGCTCCTGTTTAGGGTTGTGCTTGAGAGCTTTGCCTTGATTTGATTAGGACTCTGTGATTAGGGTTAGGATTAGAGAGTAGGTGATTCTTTTTCAAATGTGTTTTGTTTGCCTGATGGTACTTCATTTCCTTTATCTGTATGATTGCAGTTTACTGTTTTGCTTGATAGCATGTTGATTATTTTCAGTATGATTGCTGTTATTTCATGACTGGCTTGAGGTTGAGATGAGCTTGTGGAGGCTGAAACCCCACACACATTTCCTCCCTCACTTGCATTGCATGCATTTTACTGTTAAAGCTGATGTTTTTATCTGTATTCTGTGTATCATTGATATGATCCCTTAGGACTCTCATTTCTTCTGATGAGGATTTGATGATAGACTTTTAGGTTGAAACCTATGCATGATAATATCTAGGAGTTCCCTGTTCAAACCTCAACCATAGGATGAGTCCATGGCATGATAACAGTAGGACTTGATAGTCTCCCTCCTAGTTGAGTTGTTTCCTGTAGTTTCCCGAACTACGTTTGCTCTGATCTTTCATACCAGATGAAAGTACGTAGGCATAGGATGCGATGTCCTAGCGAGCAACCTTTCCACCTTCACCCGTAGTTAGCCGAACTACGTTGACTCTGATTTCTCATTCTCTGATGGGAATACGTAGGCATAAAGCGCGATGCTTTGCCGAGTCATTTTTCTTTTCTTTTTCAGCCAGCCTTGATAGGTAGATAGATTATAACCAACCCGTCCAAGTAAACAAACAAGCGAGGATCCCGTCGAGTACGACGGACGTGAGGGGTGCTAATACCTTCCCCTTGCGTAACCGACTCCCGAACCCAGACAATGGTTGCGATGACCTTGTCTTACCCTTATTCGTCAGGTTTTTCCGATCGTTTCCTTTCCCGCTCTGAGGGATAAATAACGAAAGGTGGCGACTCTTCTGTCATGCCGGCACCTTATTTTTCGCGCAAGCGACACAACCTATTGATCCTAACAGACAGATGTCATGACATCTTATAGGACATCTTGTGATTATACCTAATTTTACCAAAATGCATGCCAAACAAGAACTAACAAACTCCCCCTTTGGCAAATTTTGGCTAAAACAACAAATAGATCACAAGAAATAACAAAAACAAGTAAAGAGTACAACACAGCAGAAAAAATTCACATAAGGAGAGTAAAAGCAAGGCTCCCCTTCAACAAAACAACAAACATCACAATAGCCCAAGTAGAACACAAAACATAACACAAAGCAACCCACAATCTTCACAGCCTTCAGCAACCTGTAACTCCAAGCACACATGCAAACAAATAACAAAGCTACTACAACATTCAGCAAGCTGCACAATAGCCCCAAAAAGGAACAACACTATCATCTAGTAGGATCAGCATCCTGTCAAACCAATCAGAGCAGCAGACACCATCTTCTTCTTCAGCTACACACCTACTATACACACCAACACATCTAGCCATATACCAAAGTGTATACAATATACTTTTCTCCCCCTTTTTAGCCATAATTTTCAGAACAAAAAGCTCATATATACAACATAGACCAAAAGGTTAGAAACAATCAAGTTAAGGGCATAGATGCCCCACAAATATTACAGCCCATAGGCATATATGGTGCAACAAAATCAGTCTATTCTGCAAAGGCAGACAACACAAATAACAAACATAAAAATCCAACAACAAAGCAACAAGCTTAGTCTTCATCTTCAGATGCATAACTATAGCCAACATCTTCAACATCAATTGGACATCTTCATTACCATTCTCAGACTCCTCCCCAAACCCATCCTTTTTATCTTTTTCACTAGCAGTATCAATGTTGGCAGCATCATATTCAAGACATTGAATTAATGATTCCAACTTGATCTTCCTTGATGTAGCAGCATTAATTATTTCCCCTAATTCCCTACAAGTTTCTTTTAACTCAGCAATTATCCTTGCCTTTGAAGCATTGGCCCTTTCACTAGATGTCAGAAAAATATCTGGAACATGTCTTCCAGCAAAAAGTTTGTAGTGAAGGGACAAAACAGGTTCTCTTTTGCTAGAAACATCACTAGAGTTTAGAATCCCAAGGTGTTGATTCAATATAGTTTCACAAATGAGGGAAGGGAAGGCAATAGGTAGCTTGATGGCATTTGAAGTAGAATGCTTATAATTTGCTCAAAAATATATAAGCCAAAATCAAAATCAACCTTGGTACCTACAACATAAGTGAATCTGCCAAGCCTAACAGCAATGGTGGAGGTGTGGTTGGTAGGAACCCAATTTGCAGCCCCAATCCTGTGAAGGATGGCATATTTCACACTGAGTTGTCCAGTTGACAACTTACCTTTTGAAGGACATGCTTTGACTTGATTGGCAGTGATGACCTTGCGCACTTGGTTGTCTGTAGCAGACATTTCTTCCTCACCATCATTTGATCGTCCCAGAAATCTGTTGATTACAGTTGGGGAAAACTTCACACACTTTCCTCTAACAAAGACCTTCGTATATTTTTTGCTATTCCTATTAGTAATGGAATCAGGAATGTTCACAATGAATTCTTTCACCAGCCCTTCATAACACTTGGAGAAGCTAGTGACGGTTTTGAGCAATCCAGCCTCATTGATTAGGTCCATCACTTCCTTGATTTCTATATCATCTTTTCCCAGCTCCCTTTCCAGAGCAATCCTCCTTTGATACACATATCTCCACTTGGTCACACTGCTAATGGAGTGAAAAGAAATATTGTCCAGAGGAGCAGCAAGCACTAGTTTATGAGTTTTCTTGGTAGTGGATTTCTTCACGTGGGCCATGTCAGGAACATCCTTTACAAAATCTTCATCAGAGTCAGTGTTCTCAACAATTACCTTTCTTTTCTTGGAGGCAAGAGAGACCTTGCTCCATGCCTTGGGGGTCCAACAGGAGTCCTCTTCTTTTGGCTTTTGTAAGGGGATTCCTCAAGCATAGCTTTTCCTTTTCTTTCCTGGTCACTAGTCTCTTGGCAATACCTGGGGCAGCATTTTTGATGAGCTCATCATCAAATGGCACATCTTCAACATCTATAATATTGTCAGGAGCATCATTCATATCATCATTTCTTCTAGTATCTATAGCTTCGTCATCATTTATGCCTGCATTATTACCCTTATCATGCACCACAAAACTAGCAAGTTTTTCCAAGTTCTCAGTGTTAGGGTTGTCAACAGTAGAGGGAATTTTAGCATTTTTCTCTGGGTTCTCATCAGATCTAGGGGATGGATCAACACGAGATAGAGGGGTGGAAATACCATGCACATTATGACCTTCATAGAGAATCTTGGTGACAAGTTCCCTAATAGATTTGTCCACATAGGCAGAGCCTTTCTTGTTCTTCATTTTAACAATGTGTCTGTAGAGGAATCAGAAGTTTTACCTTTGAAGGGTTGCTGAGACTCGTTTGCATGTGAAGGTGTGGTCTTGGGAGCTTCATTTGTCTGACCAGTAACCATTGAAATAGGGGTCACGTCAAGAACATCTTCAAAGGAGATGTTCATGGGTTGAGTATCAGAGTGGGAAGTCTTGGATGAGGAAGCATCATGTTTAGGAGACATCTTGTTGTTTCTGAGAGAAGGAAAAATTTGGGTAGGATGAAGATAGAAAATGCGCAGAGAGTGGGAGGTAGTTTGAACAATGGTGGAGGTGTGGGAGTTGAAAGGGCAGTTGGTGGGAAAAATCTGAGTGGGATTGCTAGTTTGAGTAGGCAAAGACGTGTTGTGTAATAAAGAGGGATGTTGGAACATCTCTATTTTAAGTAAGAAACATCTTTTAAAAGCAGAAATCCCTCTTAGCAGTAATTGCTATAAATCCTCATAAGTACAAATCCTCAATTTTTCTTTTCAGGGTCTCAAACTGAATAACATTCAAAGCTTTGGTGAAACTATTCATCAGTTGAATTTTTGTAGTGACATGCTCCACAAGCTTCTTAATAAAATGATGTCTAATATCAATATGTTTAGTTTTTCTATGTTGAATAAGATTCTTGGAGATATTTATGGCACTCATATTATCATAGTATAATGTCATGACATCTTGTGTGACATTATATTCTGTAAGCATCTGCTTTATCCATACAAGTTGGGAACAACTACTCCCATCTACTATGTATTTTGCTTCTGTAGTGGATAGGGATACACGATTTTGTTTCTTGATAAACCATGAGATGAGGTTGTTTCCCAAAAAGAAGCAGCCTCCTGATGTGCTCTTCCCATTATCAGTACTTCTAGCCTAATCAGCATCATAATATCCAGACATCATACACTCAGACTCATGATTATATAGCCTCCCATACTTACTTGTCCTATTGATATACTTCAAAATTTTCTTGAATTTTACCACCTCTTCTTGCATGGCATTTATAACAGCATACTTCTTTCCAGCCAAGCTTTCAACCTGCATAGGTCTCATTGAGTCTATGTGAAGAAGTTCCAGCACTTTAAGAAAAGCGAGATGTTGGAACTTCTAATGTGACATCCTTGTTTGTTTTCCTATTTGGCATTCACCATAGATTTTTCTTTCTTCAATTTTTAGTTGAGGAATACATCTATCAACTTCCATAGATATGATCTTCTTTATTCCTCTTAGATGCCCAAGTTTCTGGTGCCATAGTCTTATTTCATCCTTCTTGGCAAGAGTGCACTTAGAGTCCTTAGAGGTCCATAGATAACAATTGTCCTTGGATCTGATTTCCTTCATGATCAGCTATCCCTTTTCATTAGTAATCAAGCACTTAAGTTTAGTGAAGTTGACACTTAGACACTGATCACATAGTTGGCTGATGCTAATCAGATTGGCAGTTAATCCTTTGACTAACAACATATTGTCAAGATCTGGTGTTCCTGAGCAGTTTAGTTTTCTAATTCCCTTGCTTTCCCCTTTTTGCTTATCTCCAAAGGTCACATAGCTGGTTGAGTGAGGTTTGATGTATACTAACAGATTTCTGATCCCAGTCATGTGTCTTGAGCACCCACTGTCAAGGTATCAATCCTCCTTAGTAGAAACTTTTAGGGACATATGAGCTATGAGGCAAGTATTATCAGTTTTAAGAACCCATTGTTTAGTAGAAGGACCCTTTGGAACCCATTGCTTCTTAGAGAGGAGAGTGTTGTGGTTAGGTCTTGTCTGAGTAGTAGAATTTGGATATCCATACAGTTTGAAACAGAATGACTTTATGTGACCAAAGCGACCACAATGATGCATCTCCATCTTTGGAATTTTCTAGGTTGGCTGGTTTGCTTTCTTTCATGATGTTGAGACATCTGCTGGAACATCATCTGCCTTGATCCAGAAGATTTGTAGTGATAGGCAGAATTATTGTCTTCATGGAATCCTAATCCTGTCTTGTCTCCAGATCTTTTGCCAAATTGAAGAATCTCTTCCAAGGTTTTGGTACCACTATTCATCATTCTAACAGACTTTTCCATTTGGTTAAGTTGGGAAGTCAGTTGAGCAACTTCATCTGTTAACTTAGTGATAGTTTTAGCCTATTCAGCAACCTCATTATTCAAACCATTGATAGTTGTCATGTGTTCCTCCTTTTCAGCCTTTAGCTTGATGATGTGTTTCTTCTATTCTTCACCTTGCTGGCAGACTTCTTCACTTCTGAGGCACAGTTCTTTGTAGGAAGCTGCTATTTCTTCAAAGGTCAATTCATCTTCACTGGAGTCTTCATCAGAATAGTATCTTCCAGTCAAGGCAGTTATATGTTTGGCAGATTCTTCTTCAATCTCACTGTCAGATTCTTCATCAGTCCATGAAACAACTAGGCCTTTCTTTTATTTCTTGATATAGGTAGGGCATTAAGATTTGATGTGACCAAAACCTTCACACTCATAACACTGCATTCCTTTGCTGTTTGTGGGTTTTTCTTCAGTCCTAGTTCTTCTTCCTGCATCATTTGACTTACTGATGTCAAGTGAGGCGTTCTTGACATTTGGTATTGTCTTTATATCCATTATTTTTATTACCTTGTTGAATTGTCTTCCTAGTAGAACCATATCCTTTGATAGACTTTCATTTGTATCCTCATCAGATTCATCATCTCTTCCTTCAGTATTTGACACAAAGGTTATGCCTTTTTTCTTGTCAGCTTTGTCACCTATTCCTACTTCAAAGGTTAGTAGAGAGAAAATGAGTTCATCAACTCTCATCTTACAGATGTATTGAGCTTCCTCTATGGCAGTTACTTTCATGTCAAATCTCTTGGGAAGAGATCTGAGAATTTTTCTTACCAGCTTTTCTTCAGACATATTTTCACCAAGAGCACTTGAAGCATTGACAATCTCAAGAATATTCATATGAAAGTCATGTATGCTTTCATCATTTTTCATTCTCAGGCTTTCAAACTTAGTTGTAAGGAGTTGAAGTCTAGACATTTTTACCTTGGATGTGCCTTCATGAGTAGTCTTTAGAATCTCCCATGCTTCCTTATTAATTTCATAGTTGTTTACCAACCTGAATATGTTTCTGTCAATTCCGTTGAACAAGGCATTAAAGGCCTTGGAGTTTCCCAGAGCTAGATCATCTTCTTCCTTTGCCCATTCTTCCTCAAGTTTTAATTCATTTGTAGCCTTTCCATCTTTATCAACAATCATAGGATGTTCCCATCCCTTGATGTTAGCTTTCCATGCCTTACTATCCAGAGACTTTAAGAAGGCAACCATTCTAGGTTTCCAGTAGTCATAATTGTTCCCGTCCAGAACAGGTGGTCTGTTCACAAATCCTCCTTCTTTGTCCATGGTACCAGAAAGTATCGTCCCTAGATCTCACCCAAAACCAGAGCAGGATACATGCTTTGATACCAATTGAAATTCTGGTATTAGATATTAGATGTCGAAAGAGATGTTCACGACACGAATATTTGTAAGATAAAAACAAAGATAAACAAAAACAATTGTAAAGAGACACATCAATTGTTAACCCAGTTCGGTGAAACCACACCTGCATCTGGGGGCTACCAAGCCAGGGAGGAAATTCACTTCTAGTAGAATTAATTCAGAGCTAAACTCCTAGTTTACAACTCCTCACTTAATATCTACTGATGCAATTTCTGCCTAGAACACACCTAGACAAGGGACACCTCTCACCCCCCCTCAATCACAGTAGTGATATCAAACAACAAAATAAGAAGACTTTAGAAGACACTCTTCAAAATCACAACTTAATCTTGCATAAAAGCTTCAATCAAGTACAATACACTCTTGCTTACAAGCTTTGAGTGAACAAATTACAATTAAAAACTTAGTACAATTCACACATTAAATAATGAGTGAATGGCTCACAAAACTAACACACGAAGGCTTAAGATGCACACACTTTTAATCCTTGCTTCTCTGGTCTTCAAGCTAGGGTTTATGCCTCTTTAAATAGCAATGCAGAATGGGCTTGGACTGTGGCAAAAGTAACAACAGGATTTGAGAAGATTCCAATCTTCATCAATAGCAACAGATTTGATTTGATCAATCAGATCTAATCAAATCATTCTTCCAATATTCAATCAATCTTTTGAGAATAACTCCATATCAAATCAAATCTGATCCACAATAAGTGTATCAGAAACGCTTTTTAAAACACCACTAAAACCTCGCAGATTCCACACCAAAATAGTGCAGCAGACTTGCACATAAAGAAATGGAGAAACAAACATAATCAAACATAATGTTTTGTCCATGAGTGTTAAGACATCTTGTTTGACATCATGAGATAAGTCCAATTAAAAAGTCCAAAGCAACCTATTGATCCTGACAGACAGATGTTACGACATCATGTAGGACATCTTGTGATTATACCTAGTTTTACCGAAATGCATGCCAATCAAGAACTAACAAACTCCCCCTTTGGCAAATTTTGGCTAAAACAACAAATAGATCACAAGAAATAACAACAACCAGTAAATAGTACAACACAACAGAAAAAATTCACAGAAGGAGAGTAAAAGCAAGGCTCCCCTTCAACAAAACAACAAACACCACAACAGCCCAAGCAGAACACAAAGTAGCCCACAATCTTCACAGCCTTCAGCAATCTGTAACTCCAAGCACACATGCAAACAAATAACAAAGTTACTACAACATTCAGCAAGCTGCACAATAGCCCCAAAAAGGAACAACACTATCATCTAGTAGGATCAGCATCCTGTCAAACCACTCAGAGCAGCAGACACCATTTTCTTCTTCAGCTACACACCTGCTATACACACCAACACATATATCCATATACCAAATTGTATACAATATACTTTTCTCCCCATTTTTAGCCATAAATTTTAGTACAAAAAGCTCAGATATATAACATAGATCAAAAGGTCAGAAACAATCAAGTTAAGGGCATAAAGACCCACATTTATTACAGTCCATAGGCACATGAGGTGCAACAAAATCACTCTATTCTGCCAAGGAAGACAACACAAATAACAAACAAAAAACACAACAACAAAGCAACACGCTTAGTCTTCATCTTCAGATGCAGAAATATAGCCAACATCTTCAACATCAGTTGGGACATCTTCATTACCATCCTCAGACTCCTCCCCGGACCCAGCCTTATCATCTTTTCACTAGCAGTATCAATGTTGGCAGCAACATCTTCAAGACATTGAATTAATGATTCCAACTTGATCTTCCTTGTTGTAGCAGCATTAATTGTTTCCCCTAATTCCCTACAAGTTTCTTCTAACTCAGCAACTATCCTTGCCTTTGAAGCATTGGCCCTTTCACTAGATGTCAGAATAATATTTGGAACATGCCTTCCAGCAAAAAGTTTGTAGTGAAGGGACAAAACAAGTTCTCTTTTGTTATTTGTACAACAAACTACGAGGTTTTGATCCTATATTGCACTTTATGGATACGTAGGCATGAGGCAATAAGTCTCTTCAAATACAAAAATCTTAAAAAATTACTTCTCTTCTCATGTCCGTAATCTCATTTCAAGCAAACCTTTTTCAAACCAAAAAGCGTAGATATTTCAAAGGGCCCCTATAGAGTGTTACAGACGTTTTGGAAGCTAACACCTTCCCATTACGTAACCAACCACCTTACTCATTATCTATTTGTTCTTGTTTTAGAACTCTTAGGTTTTGTTCGCTCATCTTCTGAATGATCTTCTTAATGTTCTTAGTAGCAGCTTCAACAACCCCATTCATCTTATGTCTGTAAGGAAAAGAATTATGATACTCGATCTTAAACTCATCGCATAATTCCTTCATCATCTTGTTATTCATATTCGAGCCATTATCAGTGATAATCTTGCTCGGAACACCATACCGATAGATGATTTTGTTCTTGATAAACATAACCATTACTTGCTATTTACTGTGAATTTTGGTAAACAACCGCTGGTCTATCAATTTAGGGTAAAATTGAGCAACTTGCAGGATCGACCATACTAAATCCTAGAACATGTGCTAAACGTGCAAAAGACCCTAATCTGAACTCCACGTTCGACTGTGAAATCTTTGTAAAGTAAAAATGACTTGAAGATTAAAGGCAATATGTAAAAGTGCAATAATGTAAATGCTTTGGGAGTAAATGTCGAAAGTAAATGCAGTAGTGTAAAGGACTTTGAAAATAAAGGAATTTGAAAGTAAATGACTTTGAAAATAAATGACTTTGAAACTAAATGACTTTGAAAATAAAGGTGCAAAAGACTCTAATCTGAACTCCACGTTCGACTATGAGATCTTTGAAAGTAAATGCGTGAGAAGGTAAATGACTTTGAAAATAAAGGTACAAAAGACTCTAATCTGAACACCATGTTCGACTATGAGATCTTTGAAAGTAAATGTGTGTGAAGATAAATTGCAGTTTAAAGTAAAATGCGGAACGTTAAGTAGCATGAAATGTAACTGAAAATAAAGTTGCAAAAGGGCTTGAAAAGGCAGTTTAAACGTAAAGGATAAAGGTTAAAACGCAGAATAAGTAACAACATATAAATGGTAAAGACAAGTAAATTGCATTAATGAAAAGGAGTTGGTGTTGTATCACGTACATTCTCGCTAACTCGCTTCTCTATACGCGGGTACTTTGAGTGAATTAGAGTGACTAGTACAAGATGAATGAACACCCTTATTACATAAAAATAACAACTATTTATAATGCTAGTAAGTAACTACTACATGACAGTTATGGCTTCACTACGTGTCCTTTTGGCATTTTTTTTACAACTTCAACTGCTCCCACGTTCGCCCACTATCAATTTGAAACTTAGACACTAAGAATTCCCTTCATCCTTCATGGTAACTGCCCTGCGTTCCTTCTAGCATGATCTTGGTCGAAAGCTTCTCTAATACTTAGCATTTTTCTAGAAATTTTGTCAACCTCTCTTCGCCTCAGGTTTCCTCAAAGTTGTGTCGAAACCTTCATATGTTTTTTTGAATAACATTCTGACTTAGGATAACTCTAATTTCACCGGCATCGAAAATGAGAGCTAAAAAATTTCCCCCAAGAAATGTCCTTTTGCCAGCCTTGGTAGGAAGGTCATTTTTTCCAACCGTTTCGACGCGTGTGAATTTGCATGGCCTTGACTGAACAATCCACTACTTATTTCGTGGCTAACTGTTCACTTTCTTTTATCCCACGCTTATGACGTCATGCCATCATGATAAATCCTTAAAACGTCTTTTCAGCCATATTTATCATTACTTTGTCTTGAAAACGTATGTTTTACAGTCTGACCATAACTGCCAACACTCATCATTTCTCAACATCAAACACGCGTCCCACTATCTGATTAACTTTAACGGTGGATTCAAGCCTTCAGGATTTCTAAGCGCCTATAAATACCTTCTTCCACCATTTTGTGAACTTTTTACACTTTCCAGAATCTCAAGCATTCTGTCTCTTATCTTCAGTTTTCTTTACCAAACTTAGAGAAAAACCATCTTCTTTCACTTCCTTCAACAATGGTGTCTTCCCAATCCAACGTTCCTAAGAAGAAAACCTAGAAGGGTATAGTTACTCAGTTCAAGCAAACCATCCCTCCTTTTGCGAATATTTCAGGCCCTCAACTAGTGAAAAATCGCCACTTTGTGCCAGAACCTACCACTGAAGTGGCACAAAGCATCTACCAATCTCAGGTAATGATTCCTTTAATTGTTTCAGATAAACCATATGCACTTTCTGGTCCTTTAGCTCAGGTTGGCACTTCTTACAAGAGGCTAAGCGAGTTTCTGTCCTCCTACCAGAGATCTAGGCTGTTAGGGCAAAAAAGCTTTTCCAGGCTAACCAATATTACTGCTGAAGAACCCTCATTGCCCAAGATTGACCTAAAGTATCTTACTGATGGTACTAGATTAGTGAGAGCCGTCAGTCCCCTTAAGGACTTTGATCTTTGGATGGCGAAGCTGGATAAGGTTAAAGTTGATCATTGGAAATCCATAGGGATCTATGACCTCTTGATGTTGTCAAAGACCAATATACCATACTGTCTGAACTTGCTGGCAACGTCTTTATACTTCTGGGATAGCACTCATTACACCTTCCATCTGTCATGTGGGATAGTTACGCAAACCCTTTTCGACATAGTTTCTATTACAGGGCTTCGCCCAGATGACATCCCTTATTGTCGCTACTGCGAAAAAAGGTGTCGGCAATGACAGAAGAGTCGCCACCGTTCGTTATTTATCCCAACACGAGGGAAAGGAAACGATCAGAGAAAACCTGCGAAACGGGATAATATTGGTCATCGCAACCAAATCTCGGGTTTGGGAGTCGGTTGCGCAAGGGGAAGGTAATAACACCCCTCACGTCCGTTGTACTCGACGGGATCCACGCTTGGTTGTCTATCTAGAAAGGGTGATTGTCTATCTAGTTAAAGGTCTCAGGGACAAAAGAAAAGAAAAGTGACTCGACAGAGCACCGCCACTCTGGGCCTATGTATTCCCTCGTGCAATCGGAAAGTCAGAGTCCACGTAGTTCGACTAACTATGGATGAAAAGGGGGAAAAGTTGCTCACCGAGACATCGCTGTCTCGTGCCTACGTACTCTCATCTGGTATGAGAGATCAGAGCAAACATAGTTCGGGATAAAGGGAACACAGGTTTGTTCATCTATTTTATCCGAGTAAGGTTAAACTATCGTTCTAGAAGTTAGGGGCGACGCCTATTTGCGGTAGAACCAAAGCTTAACAATGCTCTTTTATCTGAAAAGATTTTCCTTGTTAAAGAGAGCCCCAAAGGGAAAAAGAGGAGTTTGACTGTTTGTTTTTGTCTTTTATTAGAGAAGTGTTTTGAATGAATGTTTATAATGTATGTTGTACTAAAGTCTAAAACCTAGGAGCGAATGCGTCGCATATCGTCCTAAGGACGTATACTAAACACTTTAAGCAATTGGGAGGTAACCCCTCAATCACTATTTCCCAAGTACAAGGCTCATGGCACAAAATCCATTATCTTATTAAGTATTTTGAAGTTGTTTGAAGAAGAGAAAGAGAGAGAGGACAAACTAAAGGGGACTAAATCAAAACCCTAAAGTTATCATGCTTCATGGTCCTAAAGTTGATGTTAAGAAGGGAAACTACCTAATGTTTGCATACATGGATGGAGGCCTAATGTCTATCATCACTATCCTTAAACAAGGAAGTGAGAACTCCTAAGGGAACATGGTAATGAAAGGAAAAGAAACAACATACAATACTTGAATTGAAATGTGAATATGAATGAATGCACATGCAATGCAACATTACAAGAAAATGGAGGACACCTCAACCTTTAATGCAAACAAGAGATACACAAAGAGATCATAACATCCAAGCAAGGGAGGAAATTGTGTGGGGTAAAGACCACCACAAGCTCATCTCAACCTTCAAATGCAAGCAAAGTGCACAAACACTCCCTAAGGCTACTAACTTGAACATGGGATGAATCATAAAACAAAAGAGAAGTGGGATAAGAAGAGAAAACAACCATGATATCCCTAATGTCATTCAACCAAAGTCTCATCATGACTTGTGCAAAAGATGCACCAAATTGTCCTAAAAGTTCACCATTTTAGGACTTGCTTCAAGTATCTCCTCTGGAGAGACTAAGCCATCCCAAATGGTGTCCTTACATCATTGGACAGAAAGGGAGATGAAAATAGAATGTACATAAAGCATTTGAAAAGGAATGTACAAAAGATTGCAAGAGAATCATATTAAGGAAGTGAAAATCATTCAACACTGTAAGTGCTCTTGATTGGCTGCATTTTGTGGCAAAATATAAGTACATATATGAATGTAATGTTTGATGTTATTACATTCATAATATGGACTGTGCAGGGTAAGTTAACTAAGCTAACTATAAGTTAAGCTGGATGTCATACTCAATGTTATGACATAGGTCGTATGACATCAAGCAGAAGTTTTTTATTCTGGTAGCTATAACTCAGGAAACAACTCAGAAGCTCAAGCTGGAATGCAGGAGACATTTTAGACGCCCTAGGGGAACTAATATGTACCTGATTAAAGAGGAAAACATGCAGAATAAAAAGTGAGGTTTTATGATGGATAAAACCTAATGTATGCGCCTAGGCCCAAGGACTGATCTGCTGCTACAAATACCAGGAGAGGCAATCCTAGAAGGCAGCTATTGAAGATAGAGAAGAAAAGAAATCACCATAGTGGTTTAGAAGTGAAGAGATTGTTCTTCACGTTTGTGTATTAGGAGTACTTGTAACCCAAGCAACTATTGAGTGCATTGGTTAGGTAGTTTCTAGGTTGTGTTACACTCGAAGCTGTTAAGTAAGAGTGTGTGTTCCTTGATCAAAGCTTTGAAGCAAGATCAAGGTGTGTGTGTGTGTGTAGGTGAAGTGTCTCTTCAATCTATTGTTTAAAGTGTAACTGGTTGTTATCACTGGTATGTGATTGTAGGGAGTGAATGGGTATACTCAGGTCTTGAGTGTCTCTAGGTTAAATTGTCATTGGGTAGTGATTAAGTGAGGAGTGCAAATTGGAGGTTTGACTCTGAATTAATACTGCTGATAGTGAAATTTCTCCCTGGCTTGGTAGCCCTCAAATGTAAGTGTGTTGCACTGAACTGGGTCAACAACTAACTGTGTTATTTACTGCTTTGTTATTACTGCATAATATTAGATCTGTAGTGAATGTCACAGTGGATGTTATAACTTCTGTTAGAACATCCATCGTGGGCAGACCAGATTTTTCAATTGGCATCAGAGCAGGCACCCTGCCTGTTTATTACTGGGTGAGATCTAGGGAAACAAAATTCTGGTACTATGGATAAAGATATTGGTTTCACCAATAGACCTCCAATTTTGGATGGTTCAAATTATGACTATTTGAAGCCTAGGATGATTGCATTCCTAAGGTCCTTGGACAACAAGGTTTGGAGAGTTGCAAACTCTGGCTGGGAACATCCTATGAAGACTGACAAGGATGGAGAATCTGTGCAAATTCCTGAAGAGGAATGGACCAAAGAGCAAGAGGCATTGGCTCTTGGAAACTCTAAAGCATTGAATGCACTCTTCAATGGGATAAACAAAAACATCTTTAGACTGATCCACCACTGTGAACTAGCAAAGGATGTTTGGGACACTCTCAGAACTACTCATGAAGGAGCTTCCAAGGTCAAAATGTCTAGACTCCAAATGCTGACCACAAAGTTTGAAAGTCTAAGAATGAAGGAAGATGAGACCATTCATGACTTTTACATGAATGTTCTTGAGCTAGCTAAAACCTCAGGAGCTTTGGGAGAAAAGATGGCTGAAGAAAAGCTTGTAAGGAAGATACTAAGGTCACTACCTAAAAGGTTTGCCATGAAGGTAACAGCCATTGAAGAAGTTCAAGACATATGCCACATGAAAGTGGATGAACTCATTGTATCTCTTCAAACTTTTGAGATGGGGATGTGTGATCAGGATATGGAGAAAAAGAGCAAGAGTATAGCTCTTGTCTCAAATACTGCTGAGACTTCAGAGCATGAAAGGGAGGAAGATCTGTCAGAGGCAATAGCCATGCTTGGAAAACAGTTCAACAAACTGGCCAAAAGGATAGATGTTAAGTGTAAGCCCTATTTCAAAATGTTGCCTGCTGACAAAGAAAAAACTGAAGATAAAGCCAACCAAAGCAGAGGAGTACAGTGCCATGAGTGTGAGGGATATGAACATGTTAGGAAGGAATGTCCCACATACCTCAAAAAGAAGGGAAAAGGTCTAACAGTCACTTCGTCTGATGAAGACTCTGACAGTGGATCAGAAGGAGAATCATCCAAACATGTTACTGTTCTCAACAATGTGTGTGTATCTGATGGTAACTCAAGTGACGAGGAGCTAACTTATGATGAACTAGCTGAATCATATACGAAGTTGTCCATCAGAAGCACAAAGTTGTACCAACAAGGAGAGCATCAGAAGAAGCTCATCAAAGAGCTAGAAGCTGAAAAGAAAAAGCATCTAGTTACTATAAACTCACTCCAAGGAGAGATAAATGAGTTGAAAGGAGAAAAGGAGAAAATGGCAAAATCCATAAGGATGCTCAACTCTGGAACTGACATTCTAGAGGAGATTCTTCAGAGTGGTCAGACTGCAGGAAATAGGTCTGGTCTAGGATTTGTTGAAAAACAAAATCCTGGCTTGAAACTCAAGAGGTTGCAGCCTGACATTCAACAATTACAAAGGATGTCACAGCCAAAGTTACAACATCCTCCCCACATAAATTGGAATCAAGTCAAGAGACAATTCCAAAGGCATAGATGCTACCACTATGGAAAACTTGGACATATTAGAGCTGTGTGCTTCTGGTTGCATGGATTTCCTAGTCAAAGAAGTGATAACCAAGGTAAACATGGAAAAAGGCAGCATCATGGACAAAGGCAGCATCATGACAACCAGAGCTGGAGGAAGCATCAAGCCAAACCTAAGAAGAAGGAAGTGCCTAAGAAGCAAGAACAATGGGTTATCAAGACTGTAGCTCTAACATCTAACATTTCCCTAAGAATGCCAACCAATGAGGATTGGTATTTTGACAGTGGCTGCTCCAGGCATATGACTGGAATTGAGGATCTGTTGATCAAACTCAAGCCTCATTCATCTAGTCACGTGACCTTTGGGGATGGAGCTAGAGGAGAAATCACAGGTGCTGGACAACTGGACAGTCCTAAAGCTCCAGAATTGAGAGATATCTTGTTAGTTAAATGACTAACTGTCAATCTAATAAGCATAAGTCAACTATATGATCAAGGTTTAAAAGTACACTTCTCCAAAGACAAGTGTGTGGTGACCAATGAAGAGGGTAAGGAAGAAATGAGGGGATCTAGATCCAAGAACAACTGTTACATATGGGAGCCCATAATTAACATAAATGAACTGGTAAATGAAGAAAAGGATCACCTAGGACTAGAGAAAAGAACCATGTCCAAATCATCAACAAAAGGAGTCTCAAAATATGCTTCAGAAAGAAGGGTTGGGTGTAAGAAAAGTTAAATAGGAAGGCTAGACAAGAAGGGATGCCCTAAGATTGGCCATCAGGTAAAGCTAGATATGCTATATTGGAACCTAATGGAGTCCATGGAGGACACTCTGCATAAAAGAAGCAATGTCATTCCCAATGTCATGACCTTGTTCTGTAACATTAAGGGCATCATTCTAACAAAATCTGCTGAGGTCAAGGGAGATATGCCTGAGGGTAACGTATGGAAAGGGCAAAAAACATGTGCAACACCTAGTGGCCATATCCTAAATATTGCGGACGAGAAGTCAAAAAACATCAAGGAACCTCAATTTAAAAAATTAAGTTCCTCTAGTACTGATGAGTTATAGCAATTAAGGGAAATGGGGAATTACATTTTGATACTAAGTCATTTAATGATAAGTCAAAACGGTATGTTCCCTCCTAGTGGGCAATCATACCTCACTCTCACATACATAACACACTCTCTCTATTCTTGGTACCTTCACAAACGCTCCAGCTTCCATACCATCTCAAACAAGCACAAAAGGGTTCCATCATCGTCTTCAACGACAACGACTATGGCACAACCAACCTCCAGAATGAACATCAGTCTATATAAAGCGAACCCTAATGAGGCTCTAGAGATTGCTCCACTGTAGATGATGACTCCTGAAGGAGTGCTGGTAAAGAAACCTAACAGGAAGCATGCAAAACAAGCAAAAACCCTTGGCTCAAGGCAAGGTACTCCCACGACTACTTCTGGTGACCTAAATACTGAAGAAGCAAGACGAACGCACCTTGAAATTGCTACAATGGTTGCTAGTACCCTCAACATTACCATTAAGGGGACTGAGCCTAATCAAGGTGATTAAAGTAATGTCCCACACAATGTCAAAGCATTAGAAAGCAACCCCCCAGAAGAGAAGAATAAGGATGAAGGGTCTGACAAAAGGGATGATGATTTGCATGAAGCCAAAGATGCGGAGGTAGGCAACTTAGACGAGTACTCTGAAAATGAACTTATAGCAACGATCAATCCAGACATTGCCAAAAGATTGATGAAAAGAAAAGGGAAAAAGATAGTTGACCAAAACTCACCCAAGAAAAGGAATGTTGAAAAGACTACTGAGCAAGGAGATACCACCAAGAAGATTGAAACTAAAAGGACTCAGGTTGGACCCTCCAAAGGGTGGAGCAAGGTGACCATCAAGAAGAGAAAGATTGAATCGAGACCAGAACAAGAAACAGATCTGGATGTTGATATGGATGTCACTGACATCCTAGCAAAGAGGAAACCTGCCTCAAGCAAGCTGGCTGAAAATGTTCCTGAAGTGCCCCTGGACAACATCTCCTTCCATTATCCCTCAGGTGTCATCAGGTGGAAGTATGTATACTAAAAGAGGTTGGCCCTAGAGAGAGAGAGCTTTCTCAAAATGCTCTGGATAACAAGGAGATTATGGTCAAAGAATTCTTCGAGAGTTTGGGAAAGTTTTCTCAAAAAGAGGTTGATGAAAACTGTCACTCAGTTCTCCCAATGCTATGAAATTCTGGTCAAAGAATTCATAGTTAACTTATCTGATAAATGTGCTGATAGAAAATCGTCTGAGTTTGGGAAAGTTTTTGTCAGTGGAAATGGTGTTGTCTTCACTCCCACCATCATCAACAACTTCTTCGAGAGAACAAATGAGGTTGTGCCTGAGTTAACCATCTCTGACAACAGAGTATGTCAAGTGATAACTGGAAATCAAGTCATGAAATGGCCATCAAAAGGGAAGCTTGCTGCCAGTAAGCTGAGCATGAAATATGCCTTGCTTCACAAGATTGGTGCTGCAAACTGGGTGCCAACCAATCACAAATCATCAGTGGCCACCATCCTGGGGAGGGTCATCTATGCTCTGGGAACCAGGACCAAAATGGATTATGGCACATACATCTTTGATCAAACAATGAAGCATGCTGGCAGTTATAGCATCAAAGGGCCTATAGAATTTCCTTCCCTCATCTGTGGAATAATGTTAGCACAGTTTCTAAATATCCTCAAGACCAGTGATGTAGCAAGTGTAATGCCCTCATATTGCTTTTTAGGATTACCGACTGACCCCACAAACCAACACGGGTCTTTTCAGCATGCTTTTTCCTCACTCACATGCTTTCTGGGAAACTTCCCAGAAGGTCACCCATCCCTAGATTTCTCCAAGTCAAGCACGCTTAACTGTGGAGTTCTTATGAACGGGCTACCGAAAAGAAGATGCATCTTGTTGGTATAGGTAATACCAATTAATCCTTATAAGCCTTTATTCAACCATGCAGTCCCATACCTGCATAGCCTCAAGATCCCTCTCATTCGGATGTGAATTCGGTTTTCCCCTAGAAGCTGCTAGGAGTGTCCCATTGTCATGCCTCATGACACCGACAACCACTCCTTCGCCCACGGGTGTTACATGTAACCACCGTCCTCTTTCACCTCAGGTGTTACATGCCCACCAGCTTCCGCTTGGTTCGTCCCCGAACCACATCGTACTGGGAGAGGTATGGCTCTGATACCATTTGTAATGCCCTCATATTGCTTTTTAGGATTACCGACTGACCCCACAAACCAACACGGGTCTTTTCAGCATGCTTTTTCCTCACTCACATGCTTTCTGGGAAACTTCCCAGAAGGTCACCCATCCCTAGATTTCTCCAAGTCAAGCACGCTTAACTGTGGAGTTCTTATGAACGGGCTACCGAAAAGAAGATGCATCTTGTTGGTATAGGTAATACCAATTAATCCTTATAAGCCTTCATTCAACCATGCAGTCCCATACCTGCATAGCCTCAAGATCCCTCTCATTCGGATGTGAATTCGGTTTTCCCCTAGAAGCTGCTAGGAGTGTCCCATTGTCATGCCTCATGACACCGACAACCACTCCCTCGCCCACGGGTGTTACATGTAACCACCGTCCTCTTTCACCTCAGGTGTTACATGTTGTAACACCCCACTTCCCAAAATCAATTAAATTAATAAACATTATAAATAAACAAAATCAGAGTTCCAATTTCCCAAGTGGGATATCACATGAAAACAACGTTTCCTTATAAAAAGGTTTTTCTCCAAATACAGCGGAATATTAAATATAAAACCCAATAAAAGTTTGATACGTTCACAGGAAAATAAAATATAAGTTCTTCATAAAACAAATAAAAGCGCCCAAGTCCCGTGCTACGTATCAGAGCATCCTAGACTCGACTGTCACACCATAATCCAAGCTAGCTAAGTACCTGGATTATCTGTACTTCCGGAGAAGCACAGACACAACAACAGCAAAGGGGTGAGAAATCATGATCAAAAATATAATGGTAATGTAATACATGTAATAAGGCAGTAAAACACACCAACACATCAATTATTCACCCCAACAACACCATATAACGAACCTACTGTTCAAATTACAATATAACATATTATAATGCAATTATGCAACTCAACACCATGCATGCGGTACCGACTCATTGGTTCATTCAATCGAATCTGGATAGATCACTTACGCTCCTCCTGAGACATGATCTATCCCCCACCATTCTCCACAAAGGAGTACGGATGAATCACTTACGCTCCTCCTGAGACATGATTCATCCCACCAAAACACCATGATATGCAAGACACCAATGCATAATTATTATATTCTGGCACGCTAAGTGCACACGATCCTTCTGATCATATCATCATACAACAATGCATATGTATAGATATATTACACCAACACCATATAAATCAATCAGATAGTAAACGAATTCATACTATCACACCGGATATAACTACGTTCCCCCCCACTCGGGGATACACGATCCTACTGATCACTACACACATATACATTACTAATTGCTCACCAACAATATTAAGGGAAACACGTACTATCCCCAAGTACACAAGTTATATCCCATACTCATCATTTTCACACTACAGCAAGGCTAGAAGGATCACACGAGACCAATTCAGACATCTCACCAAAAGTCTCTGAGGTTACTCAGAACCTCCCTAAACCAACACCTCAGCCTATACACCAAAATCAATAATTCATCAACATCAATCCACAATCACAAACATGCCAATAGATATTATACTTACCAATTATCCTATAATTTCTACTCTAGAACCGACATTACGGTACATTACCGACACTTCAGAGTCACTCTGAATCTCACCAAGGTCCTAACCATAGTCATTAACGACACTATAGGGAAACAACATATAACTTTCCCAAAGTTATAATCATGGTCATTGCCAACACTACGGTAACAACACATAATCTCATCAGCTTTATATTCCTAGTTACTATCAACACTACAGTAACATCAACAATCCAACAAAATGGATCAATACTACAGTAACATCAACAATCCAACAAAATGGCTCAACACTACAGTTACTATCATCACCATATATATATATATATATATATATATATATATATATATATATATATATATATATATATATATATATATATATATATATATATATATATATATATATATATATATATATATATATATATATATATATATATATATATATATATATATATATATATATATATATATATATATATATACCCCAAAATGCATCATCAGCATTCATCAATCCCCCAACATCAACAATAATCATAGCATGCCAATATAAAACTTTATATAACGATAAATTCCTACGGGTTAAGGAATCCCCTCTACCCTATACATGTATAAACCATTCCCAATCAAATAATAATAATATTAATAATATTAAAAAAATATAATAATAATAATAATAATAATATCATTATTTCACTAAAATAATAATAATATTAATAATATTAACAAATATAATAAATATAATAATAATAATAATAATAATATCATTATTTCACCAAAATAATAATAATATTAATAATATTAACAAATATAATAAATATAATAATAATAATAATAATAATAATAATAATAATAATATCATTATTTGACCAAAATAATAATAATATTAATAATATTAACAAATATAATAATAATAATAATAATAATAATAACACCCCCACCAATGTTACTATTATTTTTATATTATTATATTTCACACCAAAATACCACCAATAGTCCTTCCACATTAGGGACACCCACCAAACATCACCAAATACACCCCCACCAAAGGACACACCAACGTATAATATTTAAAATAATTATAAAATGACTAAATAATTAAAATGGGTGTTACAGCAAGCAAAAGAGAAACTCCCTTAGCCTTTCATCACAAAATGTTTCAAGGAACCCATGTTTTAGACATTGCCATGGCATCCACTAAGACATTAAAAAGGGGTCCCAAAGCCAAAAAGGCTGAAGTGATAACCATCATTAAAGAAACATGCAAGGAACTAGATGCAAGAAAGTAAACACTTGAAAAATTGCTGCAATCTCTTGAGGTAGATGAGGATACTGATAGCTCAGAGGATGCTACAAGGGAAGAAGGTGCCACAAAGGAAGATGATGGTACTAGGGAAGAGGGAAGTCAGGAAGTAGGCTCGGAAGATGCTGCTGAGGAAGACACTGATGTTGAGGAAGAAGGCTCTGGAGAGACTGAGGAAGACAAGTCCAGCTAGAAGAAGACTAATGCCTTATAGCTCAAACCGCTGCTGGCTGAGGTGGTGCAGGAAGTAGTGTTGCTGATGTATTGGTTTGATTTGTTTTGTTAGTCTTGTGTGAGAACTGTTAAGACAATCTGTTTGTGTTATGCTCTATATGAGCAGTTTTTGTAACCCCAAACACATGTATTGGTACAATTTATGATCTATGCTAGCTGTTAGTTGGATCTAAATTTGTGGCTAAAAAGGGGGAGAGAAGTGTGATAGATAACAGCAGGTACAACAGATGCAGATGGAATAATTGGTGGATAACCAATATGAGTACCACAGGTTATATGGTAGTAACAGATGCAGGTGGAAGAACAAGACTGCCATGAGCAGTGACTGTGATTGAGCATATGCACCATAGTGCTTATGATATTAGTGTGCAGGTGATGCTGATGAGATTTGTGTGTGATAACAGTTGTTTAGGCTGTTACAGATATGATATGTATGCCATGTATGTTAGAACTAGGACTGACATGCTGTAGGTACTAACATGGGTGATCTTAACAAGATGCTTAGGAATTATGTGCAAGGAACATAATGCATCCCTGCAGGGGGAGTAGCATAAATGTGTGACATCAGAAGGTCATGCTGAATGTTATAGCATCCAGTTCAGACTGGATATTGCCCAGCTGATAAGTGTATCAGTTGAGGGGGAGTAACTTTGTTACTCAAACAAGCAAAGGGTGACATCTGTAGTAGAAGTCTACAGAGAGTTAACCAAGTGAGTGCTAACAAGGATGAAAGCCAACTGTGAGGAGTCTGAGAGCTTGAGCAGCAAGTGACTTACCAGCATGACATGACCATTGTTAAGTCTTCTGCTGTGTAGGAAATCTCTGATGTAAGTACAGAGTGTTTTAGCCAAAAACTTGCCAAAGGGGGAGTTTGTAAGTGCTCTTGATTGGATGCATTTTGTGGCAAAATATAAGTACATATATGAATGTCATGTTTGATGTTATTACATTCATAATATGGACTGTGCAGGGTAAATTAACTAAGCTAACTATAAGTTAAGTTGGATGTCATACTCAATGTTATGACATAGGTTGTATGACATCAAGCGGGAGTTTGTTATTCTGGTAGCTATAACTCAGGAAACAACTCAGAACCTCAAGCTGGAATGCAGGAGACATTTTAGACGCCCTAGGGGAACTAATATGTACCTGATTAAAGAGGAAAACATGCAGAATACAAAAGTGAGGTTTTATGATGGATAAAACCTAATGTATGCGCCTAGGCCCAAGGACTGATCTGCTGCTACAAATACCAGGAGAGGCAATCCTAGAAGGCAGTTGTTGAAGATAGAGAAGTAGAGAAATCACCGTAGTGGTTTAGAAGTAAAGAGATTGTTCTTCACGTTTGTGTCTTAGGAATACTTGTAACCCAAGCAACTGTTGAGTGCATTGGTTAGGTAGTTTCTAGGTTGTGTTACACTCGAAGCTGTTAAGCAAGAGTGTGTGTTCCTTGATCAAAGCTTTGAAGCAAGATCAAGGTGTGTGTGTGTAGGTGAAGTGTCTCTTCAATCTACTATTTAAATTGTAACTGGTTGTTATCACTGGTATGTGATTGTAGGGAGTGAGTGGGTATACTCAGGTCTAGAGTGTCTCTAGGTTAAATTGTCATTGGGTAGTGATTAAGTGAGGAGTGCAAACTGGAGGTTTGACTCTGAATTGATACTACTGATTGTGAAATTTCTCCCTAGCTTGGTAGCCCTCAGATGTAAGTGTGTTGCACTGAACTGGGTCAATAACTAACTGTGTTATTTACTGCTTTGTTATTACTGCATAATAGTAGATCTGTAGCGAATGTCATAGTGGATGTTATAACTTTTGTTAGAACATCCATCGTGGGCAGGCCCGATTTTTCAAACATATACACATAAAAAGACCTAAATGGAAGTCCTAAAAGGAGGCCAAACTTAAATAAGTTATGAACATGATCAAGGCCTAAAATTGAACATACGATCACCTTAATATGTATAAAACATGGATCTGCAAATATAGGATGCTCAAACAATGCACAAAATTCAAATAAGAATAAAACTAGCACAAGTGTAGAGGTGAAAATCATACAAGGGTGACCTAAAGTATAAAATACACTAAAAATAGTAAAATAATCCTAAAAATTCCAAATAAATTCCTAGGAGACCCCTATGGTGTTAGAAACCAGGGGTCAACATAGGGAAGCCTAAGTCCTAACCTAGCTATGCCAGCAGAAGGCAAATTCTAAGGGAAGTCCTATGAACTAGGCAAGAGGGAAGGTCCTAAAGATCAAGCCTAAAACCTAATCAAAAGGTACCAAAAACAGAGAGAAAAAATATCATAAAATCAATCAACATGTTAATGATGTGCACAAAAAATTCCAAGCATTTATTTGAAGTTCTCATCATAAAAGAAAATCAAGAAAGAAGCATAGGCAATTTTAATTCAAACAAAACACTTCCAAAGGAATTATTTCTTTTTAATTGAAAAATATCCAGAAATATTAAAATAAAAATTTCTAAATTCAAATCACATCTTGAAATACCTAGAAACATTTTTTGTGCATTTTTAATCCACTTGGAAGTGTTTTAAAAGAATTAAAATAAAACAGATTATTAAATGTGAAAATAATGAAAAGAAATGAAAATTGGAAAACAATTGGTGCAAATAGAAATCCAAACAAGTTGAAACATTGGGCTCTACATGTTGGGGGGTGGGAATAGCCAAAGAGGCCCAGGTCCAAGCAAGCGTTTAATGAAACACTGAGTTTTGGTGTGTGTTGTATGTGGAAAGGTCAAAGCAAGCGCACAGTAGGGCGTAATCGTGGCCCTTGAATGGTTTAGTCATCAGATCTAAAGGCATAGGTGAGGACACGTGGCTTTGGAGAGTTCAAATATCTCAGATGGAGGGAAGATTTACAGACGGCGGAGCACGATGGCTCCGGTCGTCTTCCTCGATTGGATCAAAACGCAGGTGGATCATAACTCCACCAAATCTCATAAACTTTGAGTCTAAACTCATCTACGCTTCACGCTGATCACTAATCTCTGATTATCTAAGCCTAACACGTCCTAAATCATGAGATACGAATCAAAACAAAATCAAGCAGTCATCAAGAATTGCCACGAACACTCACTAAACCTAACCAGAATCCATCTATGATGATGAGAGAACATGAATATGCAAAAATGGCGTACAATTACTACCTACACAGAGAGAATTTTGGACAAGTGAGTTACCTAACGGAATAGCTCCATTGGACCTTGAATACTTGCCAATTCTTGATGAAAACGATCCAGAAACTTCACACAACCTTCAAAGAAGCTTCAGGAATGCTCAATTACGTTTGAAACTGGATGAATTGGAAAATGCGATTTCAACTCCTTCTTGAACTTTTGCAACTGTTTTCTTGATCCAAAAATGCTCCAAATCCAATTCTGAAATTTTATACACGATGTTGAGAATATATGTGATGGATCCAAATGCATAGAAAGCCCAATCCAAGCCCAGTTTGATCCAATGGAAATCCAAAATTTTGGTTATGCAAGCTTCACCATATGCACGAAAATAGAGCTTCCAAGGCTTGTTTCTTCATTCACTTAGCTTGCTGGTAGTGTATATTGACCCAATGGCTAAGAATTGTTCCTCAATTTAATCTCATGGTGTGATTTTGATATGTTACTTCCATTTGAAGCAAGCTTGAAAAAAACCATGAAAATGCCCTCAATTTGCAAATCCAAAATTGGAATCTTGTTTAGAATGATTTGTGGACTCAAAAAATGCACTAACTTGATTAAAATTGGTTCAAAATGAATTTATTTAATTTTATGGCTCTTAAGGCTTTTTCCAGGAATTTTTTTCCACCATTCCTTCAATCCATGCCAATCCAATGATAGGTGATGATTTGGTAGTGTAATTGACCCCATTTATAGCAACTTTAATGTTGGCAACAGTTTCATTTGAGGTGTGCAAAGTTGTGAAATTGACCTATAACAAAAGGACCTATAATCAAAGTTTCCCAAAATGCCCTTGCCTTGTAAGCTTCATATCTTGAGCTCTACAAATCAGATGAAAGACTTCGAGTACTTTTTGGAAAGCTAAGATCATAAGGAACAACTTTCATGTTTGGGTCAAAGTGAGGAGAGACATCCTTCTAGGTCAAAAATGTCTTGGAATTTGGTTGACTTTTGCTGACCAAAATCACATTCATCTGATGACCTGTAACTTGTCAGCTTTATAACTTGAGTTCTAAAAATCCGATGAATGACTTCTAGTACTCAAAAGAAAGCTAGAAACATGCTCTACAAATTTCATGTTGGGGTCAAGATGAGATGAAACTTTCATCTTGAGATATGTGGTCTTGAAGTTGGGCACTAAATAGGGGATTTTACACTGACAAGCTTAGAAACCCTAGCTTAGCAACTTCTCACACTCTTGATTCTTGATGAATTGATCTTGAAATGATATATGACATGTATCAACACAACATTTCATAGTCATAAAGACTTGGAATTGAGTCTTAATCGCCATCAAATTCACTGTTGACTTAGGGTTGACCAGATGAAAACCCTAACTGCACCACCTTTGACTGTGGATCCTCATACTTGATATAATGACTTGCACAAGCCCCTCAATGACCCTCAAGACATCCAATGGGCTTATAAAATTCTCTCCATCCATAACCATGGACTCCATATCATCTGATGCTCTCACATGGCCTCCAAGATAGGAGGCAACCCACAACTATTCATCTGCCTTTTCAAAGGACTTTTAACTTTCTTCTGAGGATGATAAACTCTTGATAGCTTGAAAGAGACCTCTGGCTTAGGCTTACAAACTTTGGTAATCTCCTCTTTCTAGGCACACCTCTCTCAATCCCCTGTACATGGAAAATGGTATGCAAATGCTAATGCTATATGAATGCAATGAAACATATACCAGGTAAAGAAAAGGTTGGACATATTTTGGGGTGCAACACTTATCACCCAGACGTAGATGCTGAAGACACTATCAACATCTCGAGCTCCAAACTCACATACACCCTTTTTATCAAGCACCACTTCAAACAAAACCAAGAAGAAGTTTCTGACGAAGAGCATATAGCGTTTCTCGCCGTATGGTTGTCGAGATACGTTTTATGCACCAAATCCTTGCAAGTAGCTAAGAAGTACTTGCCTCTTGCTAACCAGCTTCATCATAATAAATGGGTCTGCTTGAGTGAACTCATTTTGGAGAACCTCTATGAGTCCCTCAGTGAAGGAGCTTCTCGACTGAAGCATCTGGAGGCCCACAGTTCTGTACATTTGAGTGGTCCTCTTTGGCTGCTTCAGTTGTGGCTTAACGCAACTTTTGAAGCTAGCCTTCCCAAAAAAGGGCTAGTTGATGAAACCTCTGCTGGGATCATAGGGAGGAGCATCGAAGGACCCCGTTTGGTCCAGTTGACTCCCAATGATGATGGCGAAACTCTCAGAGGAGCCTTCACTAGTTATATCATGATGTTTTCCAAGCACCATGAGTTTACTCCAAGCATGGCACCCTTTGCTGAAAGAAAATATGGCCATGTGCGGTTCATGGCCATTTCCCAATTCTCATGGGGAGTTTGACAATGAATCTGTTTCTATATGGGAAGCCTTTTTAATTCCCATATTTATTGTCAACAGGCTAAACTTGGGAAGAGGTCTAGCAGCCTTGATTGCATATCATTCAAACCTCGTTTTTCAACAGTTTGGGTTGGCTCAAAGTTTTCCAAAATGTTTATATGAAAAGAAAGGCCAAGTCATTCTTCACACTGCCAGCTTCGACGAAGAATCGGTTACATCTATTCTCGATGACTGGAATGAGAAGAAAGAAGTCCTCTCGCTTGTGTTCTTTGAGCCTTCTTTCCTATGCACTTCCTCATTCCACCATTGGTGGTCGAAGCATTACAGTGGATATTTTCTTAATGTGACCACCTTTTCTTCATTACTTGACCAAGCTTTCCTTGATGTGCAGAACAAGACGAAGAAGAGTAAGCTCGCTCATATCCAAGAAATTCAAGCTTTTCAGAAATACTTTGAAACTGTCTATCGACCATATGATCATAGTCGAACCATTCACGAGGCTGCCGTTACTTTAAAAAGAAACTTTCTGCAAAAACTATATCAATTAAAAATCCCTTCCAACGTTCTGCGTGAGAAACGTTATGAGGTAGCTTTTAAACTTTTTCCTCCAAAGTTCCCTCGCCTACCTACTACTGATTTTGGAGTGGCACTTGCCCCTCCATTTCTAGATTGGTTTATCTGTGGCGAAGATCTTAAACTCCTTTAACAACAGTCTCAAGTAAAGGCTCGACGAGTGGTTCTGACTAAGCATACTTTAGACAATTTCAAATGACACCTTCATATAGGGATTCAGGATGTTCGTGTCGAATCTGACATATATGAAGGTTTGATGCCCTGTACTTATGGTTCTATCACCATTCATACAATATTTAACTAGTAATCATCTGCTGTCTTCCAGTTGTGCCTAGGAAAACCCCTTCTACTAGGGCTGCTACTTCACAAAGTGGCAAAGAACCAGAAGGCAGACAGGTATATTTCATATCATTGCCTATTTCCTTACTATGTGATCCTTTTCTCACATTTGTATTGCTTCTCTTTATTTTCTAGGCTGGGCGAAAACCTTCAACTCCCTCCAAGAAAGGCAAGAAGGATGCTCCAACTGTTGTTGCCTCAGATGCTAATGAATCTCCTGAGGAGGTTTTTACAAAAAAAAGAAGAAAACTTGCAAAGGCATCTGGACCTATTGTCCCACCTCCCTCGAAGGTGGCCAAAATTCTCGAGAAGACGCCCACTACAAGTGGTGTCAAAAGACAACCTTCCATGGTGACTTTGAAGCCAACTTCTGGTGGCCATGGGGGTGACAGTTCCAATCCTGGTGTTGCACTAGCTCAGGTATGCGCACCAAATTTCATTATGTTTATATTTTTTCCTCGACCTTCTTAGCCTTATTTCCTTTACTTGTGATACCAGGCTGATACAAACATCTCCAACCATCCACCAGCTTCAAGCAATTCTGCCACCATCCTCCTCAATAACCAAAGTGAGCCAACTTATCATCCTTCTTCTGATGTTGGCTCTGGTTTGAGTGAGGTAAATAAACATGTTTTTCCTTCCACAGGAAACATTCCTCCTTTGGTTCAAACCACTACGCAACATGATCAAGATGATGGCTTCAATTTTGGGGATGACGATGCCTCAAGTCCCCCACCTCTTAACCAAGCTGAACCCATGGTTATTGATGAGGTGGCTGTCGAACAATCAGATATTCTTACAGACCAGCCAACCCATGACAATCCAAATCAAGCTGTTCATGAGGAACTAAGGGAACTGCACCCTGAATCAGCTCATAACCATGATGACCATCCATCCGTCAGTGATATAAGTGAGGCAGTTAGAGTTGAAGAAGCAGAGGAAGAAGAGAAATAAGAAGAAGAAGAATGAGAGGGCAATAAACAAGATGAAAGGGAAGAGGAAGGGGAAAACCAAGAAGGTCCTGAACTCCACCAGACTTCACCTGTGGTGAAGAAAGCTCCAGCTCCTATCTTAACTCCTGAGGATCCTTTGGCAGAACTTAAATGGTCAAACCCTAGGGAGTATGTCAAGCAAATCCTTGGGCAAAAATGTGGTTTATTTCCAGCTCTTCGACCCCTTCTAGTCATCCAGCCTCAGATGACTTCGTTGGTCCTATTCTCCAGTCTATCAAGAAGAAATTCTTCAGAGAAGATATTCACAATGCCCTGGATTCAGACCCAACAACCCGTCTCTTTTTGAAGGACCAACTCAAGAAACTTGACCTTACCACTCTTAACCCAGAAATTTCTGGTTTCTTGATTGATTTGACTGTTATGGTGGATTACTTGTCTTCAGAGATCAAACGACTCCCCTCTACCCAGAAAACTATTATGGCCATTGCAGGTCATAAGAGTGCAGCCTGGACTAGTGCACAAGAATCAGAAGCCAAAGTCGAACAGTTGGAGGTTGCTCAAAACCAACGACAAGAAGAGATAACCTCCAATCAGAAAGACATTGAGGCATGGAAGTAGCAACTCAAGGAGCTTCAAACAAAAATTTCTAATGCTGAAAAATGCAACATTGTGTTGCAGCAGTTCGACGATCTTGAAATGGCCCAAGAGCTGAAGAGCACCGTCGACTTCATTGATGCAACTCAAAGGTTTGAGAAAGAGCTTGCAGCAGCCTGGCTCGACAAATCCTTATGTGAGGCTCGCCTCAGTTATCATATGAATACTTTTGATCAGCTGAAGTCGAAGCTTCCTTTCTGATGTCTTACTGACCTCTGTTATAGTATCGTTTAATCATCAATTATTTCTTGGCTTTTCAAGCCTTTTATGTAATGACAATTTTCAGTCTTCTGATATTTTTGAATTAATTATTTGCGCCATATCACATTTTTTGACACGTATTTTATTTGACACGTATTTTATGGCACATACATGAGGTATGTTCTCCATGGCCTTAATTTTGAGTCAACTTTGCATTTAAAGCCTTCTACCTCTTTTTTGGAAAACATCATATTTCTAGTTCCACGTAATGCTCCAACGGCATAAGCCTCTAGCTTTACCATAGCATTTAAAGCGTAGCCTTCTTAGGCATACTCCTCCAACCAATCTATGTGTCTCCACCGTTTGACTGACCACTCCCAACTAAACCTTACTTCTATAAAATCTCTCTTCAAGGACTACGTCTTATACCCACCACAACAAGCATGAGTAATCTTTCAGGAAAACCAACCGTTAAGCAGGAGGTTAAAGAAACCAAGATGCCTGACGTTCCTAAGAAGGCTCAAGAGGCAAAAAAGCCTGAAGCCTCTGCTGAAGCAACTTCTCACGCCAAGAAGAGTGAAACCAGGATGAAACTTCCCAAGAAGGGGTGTTCCAACACCAACAATTCTGATGATGAAGCTGATGAAGACTACATGGGGTTCCTCAAATCCCTTAATTGGAGAGATTATGAGTAGTTTTCTATTTTATTTTCCAGATTGTTGTGTTGATTCACCACTTCTTTGTATGCCATGTTAGCCTTTTTGGCCCATTTTGGCTTTTGTGCCTCTTAATGAAATTTACGTTTTGATATGAACCTCTTGCAAGATAGGCCTATATTTTTTCAAATACTTGCCATTTACTTTCAAGATTCTTTTATCTTTATCTAATTCTTCAATCTCATAGGCCCCATTGGAGAACACTCGTATAATCTGAAATGGCCCTTCCCATTTAGGGGACCATTTTCCTAAAGTTCTATCCTTTCAATCTATAGGCAAGATTATTTTCCAAACTAGATCCCCACATGCAAAAGATTTTGACTTAACTCTCTTGTTATAGGATTCTTCGACCCTCTTCTTTTGTCTCCTTAGTAACTCTAAGGCTCTAAGCCTTTCTTCATCCAAATCCACTAATTCGTCCATCATCATTTCCTAATAGGATTCAACAGGGATCTCATGATGTCTCTGGATTCTTACAGATTGCACACATATCTCTACAGGCAATACTGTATCATGACTAAAAGTAAGTCGAAATGGAGTAGTATTAGTAGCCTCCTTGGGGGAAGTTCGACATGCCCATAGGATCCGGTCTAACGTCTTATGCTAATTTCTAGGCTTCTTTCACACATGCCTCTTAATTAGTCTAATCACCACCTTGTTAGCAGCTTCGACTTGCCGATTCGCCCGAGCATAATAAGGCGTGGAAGTTAAAAGTCTAAAACCTATTTCTTTAGCAAACTCCCGCGTCTTTCTACCCGTAAAAGCTGACCCTTGATATGTGGTAATTGTTTCTGGAATCCCAAATCTATAATTGATGTGATTTTGGATGAATTTGATAACATCTTCTTGACCTACATTTGTTAATGGTATTGCTTCAATCCATTTGGTGAAATAGTCAATGCCAACCAAGATGTATCTTTGGTTTTTGATGATGCTGGTCGAATTTCTCCCACTATATCCAAAGCCCATCCTCTGAAAGGCCATTGTTTCACTATGGAGTGCAACTCACTCGTAGGAATATGCTATATGCTAGCATGGATCTGACATTCTTGGCATCCCTTGGCAAACTCTATGCAATCTTTTAGCATAGTATGCCAATACATGCCTTGTCGAAATAACAAACATTTCATTTTATGGCCAACTTGGTGTGCTCCACAAGCCCCACTATGAACTGTTGAAAGCGCCAAATACGCCTCTGTCTCATTAAGGCATTTCAACAAGACTCCCTCAGGGGTCTTCTTAAATAATTCATTACCTATAAATACATATCTTAAGGCTTGATACCTGAATTTTCGTTCTGTCAAAGCTGTTGGATTCTGCAGGTATTCAACTATAGGCCTTCTCCAATCTTCATCCGTTAGACCATCTGTAGCAAAAATTTCAAAAATTTCTCCATTCATGCACCAAAGCTTAATTGCTTCCAAATCTGAAGGGCACAATCCAACATCTACCACTTTCCCTCTTGCTTCAATTACTTCCTGAAGGTTTTCCTTTGACACTTTGTATCTAGAAGCAATCTGAGCCAAGTTATTAGCAATCCGATTTTCTATTCTGGGTATGTGTTGGATGGCCACTACTTCAAATTTCTTCAATAACCTATTTGCTATCACAAAATACATAATTAGATTTTCTTTAACACATTTTTATTCCTTTGTGATTTGCTTTATCACCAACTCTGAGTCTCCCATTATTTCGACTCTAGTTACCCCTAATTCTAACAAAATTTCAAGGCCAGCAATCAGTGCCTAATATTCAGCCTCATTGTTGGAGCAAGGCCCTTCGACTCTGAATTTAAATTTTGTTGGAATTTGCTCGGGAAAAATAATAAATATACTTACTCCTGTTCCATTTTTATGGCTCGATCCATCAAATTATAATTTCCAAGATTTCAACTCAACATAATTTAAATCCTTGTCATTGACATAATGGTCAACTATAAAGTCTGCCACTATTTTCCCTTTCACAACCTTTAGGGGTTGATATGTTAAAGAATATTCTGTTAGTGCTAATGCCCACTTGCCAATTCGACTATGCAAGATTGGTTTACATAACATATGTTTTATAACATCAAAATGAGACGAAACATACACATCAACATGCTTTATATATTGCTTTAATTTAGTACAAGAGAAATACAAGCATAAACATAACTTTTCAATCATGCTATACCTAGTTTCTGCATTATTTAAAACTCTACTAAGATAATAAATGGCTCTTTCGACTCCATTCTCACCCTCTTGAGCTAGCATGCTCCCTAAAGTTTTATCAGATGCAACTATATACAATATTGTACTTTTATTTCTACAAGGTGGTAACAACATTGAAGGGTGACTTAGGTAATCCTTGAGCTTGTCGAAGGCTTCCTGTTGTAGGTTCCCCCATTCAAAACCATCTTTGTTGAAATGAAGCAATGGCGAAAAAGCTTGTGTCTTACCACTTAAGTTGGATATAAACCTTCTCAAGAAATTAATCTTGCCTAAGAGTGACTGCAACTCCTTCTTGGTTGATGGCGCTTTCACTTTCATTATGGATTTGGTCTTATTTTGATTTATTTCGATCCCTTTCTTGTGGACCACAAAGCCTATAAAATCTCCTGCCTGCACACAGAAAGCACATTTAAGAGGATTCATTTTGAGGCCAAACTTTCTCATCCTTAAAAAGGACTATCGAAGATGGTCAATATAGGTCTTCCCAGAAATAGATTTTACAACAATATCATCAATGTAAATTTGCATGAATGTATCTATAAAATCATGGAAGATTGAGTTCATTGCCCTTTGGTACGTGGCACCAGCATCTTTAAGGCCAAAAGGCATTACTACCCATTCGTAGGTGCCTAAAGCCCCAGGACATCGAAAAGCAGTTTTAGGAACATCTTCCTCAGTAATGAATATTTGGTTGTAATCAGAATATCCATCTAACATGCTAAGATATTCATGTCCTGTGCAGAATCCACTAACATTTTTGCTACTGGCATTGAATATTCGTCTTTAGGAGTTGCAGCATTTAAATCTCTAAAATCTATGCAAATCCTTAAAGAACCATTCTTTTTAATAACATGCACTTTATTAGCCAACCATTCCACATACCTTGCTGTGTGAATGAATTTGCAACGAAGCAGTCTTTCGACCTCCTCTTTAATCTTTGATAGTACTTCTGGTGCAAACCGTCTTGGGCCTTACTTGACTGGTTTTTCCCCAGGTGTCATAGGCAACCTATGTTCAACCAACTCCCTGCTTAAACATGGCATTTCATCATAATCCCAGGCGAAGCAGTCTTTGAACTCCTTCAATAACTTGACCACTTCGACCTTTAGTTGGGGGGTTCAAATTGGCGCTGATGTACGTGGGCCTTTTGAGTGCCCCCTCACTGAGGTCAATTTCTTCTAACGGATCTTGTGCTAGCATCTTAACGTTGTTTTCTAGCAGATCATTTTCAAACCCCAAAGGCTCATCTTCATAAATGGCGTCGAGCCTCTGGCTTTGCTCTCCATATTTTGGGTCGAAGTCCTTACCAGGACATTCTTGGTGAAATTAAGGATTGGCTTTATCAACCATGTTGTTGTCAGTAGCTTCCAGAGCTGCTTTTAGCCATATAGACCGAAATTCTCTTCAACGCTTCGAATTCAGTCAAGATCACTAAACTCACTTCCCCACCCTATGGAGTCTATTGGAGGCTTTCTTAAGCATGGAAGCCTTCCTCCTGGAATCTCCTTGTCCCATCTAAAACCTTCAACAGGATGCAAGTATAATGAGTAGAATATGTCTTCATATGGTGTGAACTCAAAATATGGTGGAGGACATGGAGCAATGTTCGCCAAGTGCTTATCAAATTGCTTCATGTCAACCTGATTGATAGAGGCTTTAAAGTACCCTTGGTCTGCTTCAATATTTTCCGCTATGCCATATGGCCTCCAAATGGTAATTCTCTGATGCATGGAAGAAGGTACAACTCCTACGCCATGGATCCATTATCTTCCCAGGAGCAGGTTGTAGTTGGCTTTAGTTTCGACCACCAAAAAAACTGTGGGTCTAGTAATTGTTCCCACGGTGAGATCAACTTGAATCACTTCTAGAGTAGAGCCAACTTTCCCCTCATAGTTCGATAGAACCGTGTTGTGGGTTTTGGTATTGTAACACCCCAAATTTAATTGGAATATTTTAATTAATTTATTTAATTAAGAATATTCATTTTCAGTGGTTTTCGGTGTTTTTGTGGAATTTTGAAGAATTATGCATAATTGGGTTATTTATTTTGAATAATAGTATATAATATGAGGATAGTAATATTATTATGAATTAAAATAAATATAAATGAAAGAAGGGAAAATTAGACATTTAAGAGGAGTTAGTGAGGGTGTTATGGGAAAAGCCCAAATTGTGAGGCCCAATACTAGATTTGACAAAATAGAGTTCTGAAGGGAATTAGGATTCATTTATGAACTGTGAAAAGCATTATGGCCAGAGAGCTCTGAGGAGAAGATTGGAGGCAGAAGATTCCCGGAGATAATCGTGAAGGCTTTGAATCGACTAAGGTATGTGGAGTATAGCTTTTCATGATTTTCCACGTGTAACTTTCGATGTAATTATGGTTGATTTACGGGTTTAAGGGTTTTATGGAGAATTATGAGAAAAAGGGATTTTTGGCCTTCGTGGCCTAAACCGATTATAGGTTAATCTAGTCATGGTTCAATTGGGGAAAAAGGGAAACCTTAGGCCTTTGTGGCCAAAACTATGATTTGAACCTGTCTGACCCTAAAGGAATAGGAATATTTGAATGTGAGTAACTCTGATGCCTTTGGGGCAATTGTAGGGAAAATTGTGATTTAGGGCGTGAATATGTTACGGGATTGGCCTAGTAAACCGTAGGTTTTGTATCTTTATCGTCGTAAGACCTTAGGGATGATTTAGAGATGTTTTGGGGCATTGGGGAAGTGAATCATGTGGACTTTTGGGTTGATTTAGGTTCTGGAGCGTAACAGCGTTTTGCTGTCCGTCATGACTGTTCATGTTTTCGGTCGAAATCGTTTTGAACGTAACTTTTGATCCGTAAGTCATTTTTGGCCCCCGTTTGAAGCGTTGGAAAGCTAATGAATATGGCTATAACATAGTATAGATACGGGAATTGGTTTCCCAATATTTTTATATCTAATTATGTTTGAGAAGTCAATTGTGTATATGTTCTATTAATGAATCATGTTCTAGTTCAGTGATGTCTTGATGCTGCAATTTTCCTGATGAATTACCATGAGGGTAACTATGATAATATGTGATAATATGATGAATTAACATGAGCAGGATTTTGAAGTTTATGTGATTAATAGGCGATAGTATGAGAATTACCGCGAGTATAATTATGAATTAATATGTGATAATATGATGAATTAGTATAACTATGACTGTGAGTGCTATGTGATTTGTATATGATTATATGATGATTTCTATGATGTATGATGAGCTATGTGTTGCACCCCAAAATTTGCCTAACCTTGCTTAACCTAGCTTGTGTTTCATTGCATTCATTTTAGCATTTTCATTTGCATTGCATTGATATGTGTACAGGAGATCAAGAGGTATGACTACCAACAAAGGGATACACAAGATTATGAATCTAGCTAATAGGTTTATTCAAGTGTTCAAGGGTTGATATCCTCATCAATGAAGTCAAATATCCTCAGAGAAAGGGTTGGATATAAGAGTGTATGCATCCTAACTTGAAGGATATGGGAAGGCCATCAGATGATGTTGAATCCATGGGAGAAGACTTAGAGCCTTGAAAGAGCTCATGAGAAGTATTGAAGATCATTTTGAAGCCTAGACAGGTCAATATGCAAAGGATAAGGAGTTACTACCAAGATTGGTACAACTAGGGTTTCATCTGGTCAACCCTAGGTTAACTGATGATTTGAAGAAGGTTGAGACCTAAATCCAAGGCCATGTGATCATGTATTGATGAACTAAGATGCCCAAGAGATGATTTCAAGGTCAACTCATCATGAATCAAGAGTGTGAGGAGTTCCTAGGCTAGGGTTGCTATGCTTGACAGTGTAAAATCCCCTGGTCTGGTGCCTAACTTCAAGACTACATAACTCAAGATGTGATTTTCATCTCACCTTGACCCTAACATGATTGTTGTAGAGCATGCTTATAGATTTAATTTGAGTAATAGAAGTCCTTGATAGGGTTTATATAACTCAAGTTATGAGCCAAACAAGTTATAGGTCATCAGAAGAATGTGAATTGGGAGCTTAAAAGTCAACCAAATTGCATGACACTTTTGCCCTAGAAATATAATTATCATGAACTTTTGGCCAACATGGATGTTGTTCCTTATCTTGTTAGCTTTCTATAAAGTACTAGAAGTCCATGATTGGATTTGTAGAACTCAAGTTATGAGCTTTATAAGACAAGGGTATTTTGGGAATTTGGAATTATAGGTCATTTTTGGTTATGGGTCAATTTCATCAACTTAGACACCTTAAATGGACTTTTGATCAACTTGAAAGTTGTTAAAAAGGGTGTTATTTGTCCAACCATGATGCAAATATTCATTGATATGAATTAAATATGGAAGTGTATGAAGGAATTTCCATGGATGGATAGTAAAAGGCATAAAAAAAGAGAAAATTCATAAATAATTCATGTGTGTGCAAAACTTGGCAAGTTTGTGCATTTTTTGAAGGTAAAAGACATTTGGAGCATTTTGGCATTCTCACATTTTTGAGTTAAGGTTGATTTCATGTACATTTCAAAGGTTACTTGGAATTGAAGTAACACCACCAATCTACACCATAGGATCAAATTAAGCATTCAATCAGATCCATCCATGCTCAAGGAGTGTTATGCAAGCTATTTGGGTGGGAATGAAGCTGAAATAGAGCCAAAAAACACGACTACCATGAGAGGAATGTGAGAAAAATTGGAAATTTGGATTGATCGAATTGGGCCATAATTGGGCCAGGTAAGGATCCAAAACAGTCCTATATAAGTTTCTAGAAGATTTCATAGCAAGGTTGGGGGATTGGAGAAGCTTGAATGAGGTAAGGAACACTTGAAAAAGTTTGTTACAAAGTGAAAATCGTTTTTCATCTTGGAGGCCATTGCAGAGGGAATTGAAGCTCCAAGATTCTTCAACAAGCATCACTAAACGTGTCTGAGCAAGTTTGATCAAGAATTGGAGGCTGTAGCACTCTCTATCAAAGCTCAAACCAGGTTTTCATCTTTTAATTATTATGCTCTAATGAGACTGAATTAAGTTAGAAATTGCATGTGGTTAGGTTAGTCTTGAACCCTAGATGGATTTAGGTATGATTTGGAGAGGTTTTGAGATGATTCTTGATGATGAGTAAATTGTTCAGAGGCACGGTTATGGCTGTATAGTGAGTGTTTTCAAGAATTGATCATGGATATTTACTCAGTGAGGAGAGTAGAGTAGATTGATGGCCTTAGATTGAAGTTTAGTGATGATTTTTGCAAGAGCATTATTTCTGTTAGGGCTCGTATTTGCTTGATCTTTGGAGAAAAATAAAAAAGAATCATGTTATGATGTTCCTTGTGGAGAGACGAGTAGAATGGTATAAGTTTCGTGCGTTTTAGCTACGTTTTGATTTCTGGTGATGTTGGTGCCACCGGAGAAGACGACCAGAGTCTTCTCCAGCCACAATGAGACACTTTCCCCCCTTTCAGTTTTCAAATGGGGAAGACGAGGTTATAGCCCTTGTATCGAGTGGATTTATTTTACTAGGTCAGAAGATCTAACGCGTGAGAATGAGTCTGAAGACTCATTGACCTTGACCACTGACGTGGCGTATTACTGAGGCTTAGATGCACATACTTTTGTATTGCAAGGCCAGGATTAGGGAGTATGGTGATCATGAGTCAAATGCGCAACACAGGGACTAGGCTGAAACGAACCGTTTCACTTAAACATTCAGAGTGCTACGTGGCACGCATCATTCTGTTGCACCCTAAAATTCGCTCAACCTATTTCACCTGGTTTATGTTTCAATTGCATTATCATTTGCATAATCACATCATGTACATAATCTGATCATTTGCATAGCATAGCATAACAAAGCATCCAACAAGGGATCAAGTGCTATTCTTATCTAAAGAAGCATATCAAGGGGCCTTATTCAAGTTTAAGACCATCCAAGTCATCAAGAAATGTTTGAAGCTTTGAGGAGTTTGAGGGTCAACCAGTGGATTTCTCTCCTAATTTGAGGTATATTGAGGGTCATCAAGGAGCTATGAATTGAGGGTATGGAATGTGTACAAAGCTTATGAAATGCCTAGAGGGCCATATTGAAGATGAGACAAGTCATTGATTCAAGTACAAGAGCCACAATTGAAGTGCAGTCAACTAGGGTTTTATCTGGGTCAACCCTAGGTCAACTGGGTGATTGAAGAGCATCAAGGTTTAATTGAAGGTTGTGGGATTCATGAATTGATATGTTAATACATATGGGGTGTTGTGCCAAGGGTAAATCAAAGAGAATCAAGAGTAGGAGGAGTTGCCAAATTAGGGTTTCAGTGTAAAAATCCCCTAATTTAGGCCTAACTTCCAAGCCAGATAAGTCAAAATACAAGTTTCAAATGGACTCTTGGTCAACATGAAACTTGTATATCTACTCAATAGATTTAATTTGAGTACTAGAAGTCTTCAAGAAGATTTGTAGAACTCAAGTTATGGTTCTTGCAAGTTATGGGTCATCAGAGGACACTGAAATTTATCTGTGAAAGTCACTTGACTTCTAGGAAACTTTTGCCCATCAAGTAGTTTTCAAATGGATTCTTGGCCAACATAAGAGTTGTAGATCTTGATCTTAGCTTTAATTTTAGTACTATAAATCCTCAAGAGGATTTGTATAACTCAAGTTATGATCTTGGCAATCCAGGGGTATTTTGGGTATTGATGATTACATGTCATTTTCCAACATAGGTCAAAATCTCCATCTTCCACTCCCCAAATGGAAAAATGTTCAACATGAGATGTGTTTATAATGGTGGTTTTGGGCTAGATAAGAGGTCATGAGATCTTGGAAGGGCTTGCTTCACAAAATCACAAAAAATGGCCTAAAATAAGGGTGAATTTTAAATGAACCAAGGATGAAAATTGGGATTTTTGATCTACAAGTCCAAACCAAGCCATATAACATACCAAATTGATTGGAAAACACATTTTGAGAACATTTACATTGCCACAATTTTGAGTTGAGGGATAATTCTATGACTTGCTTTGTAAAATGGTTACTTACATCATAAGTAACAAATGCAAAACCTCTTTTTAGAGCACAACCAAAGCCTTAGCCCTTGCCAATCCATTCAATATGTCATGTGGTGAGAATTTGGATCAGAATGAGGCATTGAAACAAGCTTAAAACTCAGCTGCCATAGGTGAATTTCTCATGACATTTTCAAATGCAAGAGATGTGGAATTTCTCATTAGAGCTTTCCAGAAGTTTCTAGAGCTTTCATTCATGTTCTATATAAGATTTAGAAGAGGTTCAAAGCAGAGATTGGTGCAGATTGAGAGAGATTGGAGAGATTGAACATTGAGTTTATAGCTTGCAAATCCAAATCGGTTACACCAATTAGAGAGGTTTCAATCCAAATTCTTGCACTCAGAAGCTTGATCATGTGTTGGTGATTGATTCCAGATAAATTTCTAGCCAAGATCGTGGAAGAATCGTGAGATTGCATTTTGAATTCATCCCTTGCAAGTCAGAATCGTGTTTGGTGATTCAAGAAGATTCAGTCCAATTTGATGCATACAGAAGCTTGATCATACATCATAGAACGTGTCTGGAAGATCTTGGAGCTTGATTTGAAGGTTTTACCACTCTGTTCATCCAAGATTTGCAGGTATGTAAATTTCATTCCATGGCTTGATTCATGTAGAATTGCTAGGTTTTAAATGGTTAGATTCATTATAGATGATGGTTAGGACGTTTCTGGATTGGTTTGGAGTGGATTGGTGACAATTAGGATAGATGACCAATTTCTGTTTGAGCTTGGTTCTTGTGATTCTTGGGGAATTAAAGGTGTTTAGATGATAGTAATTGATCAGTGTAACATATAGTTCATGTTGATATCTTTAATTTTGAGAATGGTGGCCATCAAGACTTGGTGAGTTTTCTGCAACTTTGATCGGGTTTGGCTTTGGAGGGCGAATCAATGATTTTGGAGGTCGTATTCATGATCAGGGTGAAAAATTAGGTGAGATAGGGTATTTGGTTGCAAAGTTTGGTGAGGTTTTGAAGTTGTCTCGCCGGAGAAGACGGTGTTTTCCACCGTGGACCACCGCCTGGGAATAGTTTCAGGCCACCTGAGATTATTGGAGAAGATGAATGAGAAACCGTTGGATTGGTCTGAGAGGAGACTTTGTATGATGATCCAAGGGCCACGATTCAAACGGAGAATTGCCTCCAAGACTTTGAAACACTGCGTTTCATTTATCCAGTCAGCTGGTGACTGGACTCATACGTGGACGCGCCCCAGCTCTCAGATGCGCTTACCAGTCCATGGATCAAAGGGCTCCCATTTTATTTCAGCTTTTTATTTTCTTTTTTTCATTTTAAATTCATTTTAGTTTTATTTTTAATCCATTTGATTTCTAAAAATCATAATAAATCCAATATTGATCAGAAAAATATTTTAAAAATACCTCCATGATCCTGGATTTATTTGTGATTTTATGAAATTAATAAATCTCATTTTCACCCATTTTTCAATTTAATTTGATTTTCTCCATTTTATTAATTTCTTTAATTTTGTACATTTGATAAATGATTTTGTGGATTTTCCTGTGATCAATTTGTGAATGATTTTTGATTGATTCTTGTTGGATTGCTTAGATTAGAGGTACATGTTTCCTTAGAGATTTTTCTCATATTTTTATGATGAAATTTAGGCTAGTTTTGAATGATGAACTTTAGGGTGCTAGGATTAGGGTTTTACAATACTTAGGTGTAGTTTAGGACATGGTTTGGAGACTTAGGGTTTGATTTAGGCCTTGGGGTTTATGTGGGGTATAGGGTACATAGTTAGGTTCCATTAGAAATTAATCTAGGATTTTAGGATGAGTATTGCTATTTTCTTTGATTTTTGCAAGTTGGTTGTTGTTGGTGTGTTTCCCCCTTGGGATTTTGTTTTGTTTGTTGGGTTTTGGGCATTTCCATTGGGTGTTGGGCTTGGGATTGGCTTGTTGGAGCTCATGAAGACTTGGGAGATGATTGGAGACAAAGGATGGAGCTTGGAGCATGAGATTCTTGATCTTGAAGATTGCTGTTGAAGACTTAGGAGATATGGGATGTAGGGAGAGCTTTAGAGTAGACTGATTTCTTCTGTCAAACATAGAGAGCTTCTTGTGCCTCTATTCCTTCCTATGACACAAGGTCCCCTAAAGAAGTTCCATATCTCATTAGGAGGGATGTAGAACATGCTTTGATTGGGTAGAACCTTGAGGATACTTTTCACTTGCCATGATAAGATCTTGGTGATTTCCCTGGGTTTTCACTGAACCTCTTAACATTCCAACTTCATCTCTTAGTTGATTCTCTCCTGTGAGTGTTTGCCTTGAAGATGGAAGCCTATTGAAGATGAAGTTCATTGAAGACGGGTGAAGATGAAGCTTGTGCCTGTCAAAGCTGGTTAACTGTTGAAATTAGGGTTTTGCTGCTGTTGGAAGTTGTTTGTTTGTTGGGGTTCATTGCTTGCCAGAGCTGGGAGATTCTTGAAGATAAGAGCTTATCTAAAGCTTGGGGGATCATTGAAAGGTGAAGATGGGGTCTTGCTTGAAGTTGTTACTGTCCACCCTTTGCTGTTAATCAACTGTAGCTGTCGGAGCTGGTGTTGTTTGGACTGCTTATTGAAGGAGCTGGTGTGGCTGTCAGAGTTGGTGTTGGGTTTTATTTTCTTTTTCTGTATTGATTGTTGGCTTGTTCAGCTTGCCCCTTAGGTTTGAAGTGAAGTTGTTTCACTTTGCCTATTGTTTTTCCCAGGTTCGAGGTTGAGTGGGACTCCATTGCCTCACTTGTATTGCTGCATCTCATGCATTTTTCTGCTTACTGTATATATGTTGTTTCTTTTCTGTTTATCCCCTAGGATCTCTGTTTTTCTCTGTGCAAGAGAGAAATATGACAGACATTAGGTGTTAACCCATGCATGATAACATTAGGATAATTTTATCCCCTTTTTTCAACCATAGGATTTTAGAGCGTTGTTTCTCTTCTTATCTCAAAACCATTCAAAAAACAGTAATAAGGACAATCGACGTCGTACGCTACGAGCCTTAAGCTATTTGAGAGAGGATTGTTGGATGGTCACTCTTCAGTAATCTGGTTGTTTAGTGTGTTACCCTTAGGGTGACATACGACGTAGTCACTCTCAAGTCATAGTCTCTAGTGCGTCAGAGATTGCAAACATCATAAAAAACAGTTCTTGCGTAAAAGACTGAAAACAAACATCAAAGTGTCATTTTTGTCCGCTTGGACCCGTAATCAGGAGAAAGCCTTTTCAGAAAGATAAAAAACAGTCAGACAAATCTGTGTCTTTCGTGGCCCGAACTATGTTTGCTCTGATCTTTCATGCTGTATGAAAGTACGTAGGCATAGGATGCCGTATCCTAGCGAGCAACCTTCCCCTCCTTTCCCGTAGGTAGGCGAACTACGTTGGCTCTGATTTCTCGTTCCGGACGGGAATACGTAGGCATAAAGTGCGATACTTTGCCGAGTCATTTCTTTTTCTTTTAACCCCAGACCTGTAGAGTAGATAGAATAACAATCCGTACTAGAAAACAAGCGTGGATCCCGTCGAGTACGACGGACGTGAGGGGTGCTAATACCTTCCCCTTGCGTAACCGACTCCCGAATCCAGGATTTAGTTGCGATGACCATTCCTTTCCCATCTTTGCGGTAGGTTTACTTCGAGCGTTTCCTTTCCCTCCTTTGGGATAAATAACGCACGGTGGCGACTCTTCTGTTTAGCCGGCGCCGATTTTCGCAGTAGCGACACATTCCCCTTAGATCTATTGACTAGTATTGATATCTCGTGGCTGTAGCTTTTTGTTATTTTCTGATTTTGTTTAATTGTTTTATTTATTTCTTTTAATTCATTTTATCATATAAAATGCATAAAAAATAGTTTTGTTGATCAGAAAAATAGGATAAAAATTGTGGATGATTCCTACCTTGTTTCTGATTTTTGTATGGCATTTGTTTTCATTTTTGGATAATTTTCCATTTATTTGGCATTTTTCTATTTGTAATAGTTGATTAAAAATGCATAAAATGACTAGTTTACTTTCTGATTTTAGTACTATTTCTTGGATTGGAATTTGGTGCTGAAATTTTGCATGCTTATTATAGACTCCTTGATAGGTTTGGGTGATTTTTGTTGGTTTTTTTTAGATGATTCTAAGTTGGAGTTTGAGATAGATCTTTAGGAGCATTCCATTATGGATCCCCTTTAGCACACCCTTTGAGTTTAGATTTAATTAGAACCTTTAGGATTAGGTTTTGCCCCTGGTTTTTGTACCATAGATTCTTGACCCATGTAGGATCATCTAGGATTTTCCTTAAGATTTTTAGAATTGATTTTCTATTATTCCCCCAATTTACAAGTTGGATATGGTTTAGGTGACCCTAACTAGTTTAACTTCATAGATTAGTCCTTTAAGTGAACATTAACTAATTCTAAGCTTCAAATTTCTTCCTTTAGGATAGAACTTAGGTAGATCCCTCTTTAGAACCTTGCTTAGGCCTTGATAGAGCCTTTGAATCCTTAGTTTAGGTGATCCTTAGAAGGTAATCATTGAGGTTCTTTAGAAGTTTAAATTAGGAGGATGATTCTTCCTATAAGTGTAGCTTCCCTCAAAATCTTCCTTGCTTGACTAGGATCCTCCTTGTGAGCATGTTTCCTCATATGGAGAAATTCATTGCATTTTCACAAAGGAGTTGAATCTATGCAAGCTTTGTAAGGAAATTTAGTTGGTTGAGTGCCTGTGGTAAGTTCCTGTGGACCTTACCCTGCTTCCCATCTTCATTCTCCTAATCTTCTCTTATCCAGTCATTTTAGGAACCTTCTTGGGGTAGCATAGTCTCTCCCGTGGGGAAATTTTGCACATCTCCTGAAGGAGTCACACCTCTAAGACTTTCCAAATCCCTTTTAGTTGGTTGAGTGCCTGTGGTAAGTTCCTGTGGACCTTATCCTTGCTTCCCAACATTCAATTCCTTTCCTTAGGATAAATGCCTTGTTTGATTACTTGTGGAATGAATTCCTTATTTCTCATAATTCCTTGCCTTCATTCATGATTGAGTGGTGTGTTGCATTAGGATAGTTCATGTTTAGGATAGTATAAGTGTAGGTGCATGACTGCATTAAGAGGTTGAATGAGTCTCCCTCTGCTTTCTTGCCTTAAGGGTTGAGGTGATCCTCCCCTTGCTTGTGTGTTGTTTTTCTTTTTTCTAATTGATGTATTTGCATAGGAAGGTTGAGCTGAGCTCCCTTTGCTTGTCTGTTTTTGCTTATTTTCTTTGCTTGATTGCTTAGAGATTGAGTGAGTCTCCCTCTGCTTGTATTGTTACATTGCATTTGCATCTTTACTATTTTCTTTTCTGTTTATCTGTTTTACTGATGTTTAGCTGATGCTTTGTCTGTTGTCTGCTTCCCACTTGACATGATCCCTTAGGATTCTCACTTCCTTTGATAAGGAAGTGATGATAGAACTTTAGGTTGAATCCCTTGCATGATAACGTCTAGGAGTTCCCTGTTTCAAACTCAACCATAGGATGAATCCTTGGCATGACAACATTAGGGCTTGGCAGTTTCCCCGTAGAGTTCGTTCTCTTCTCATCTCCAAAACAATAGTAAAAAACGTAATAAAGGCAAGTTAGTACAAGCGCGTTACGAGCCTTAAGCTACTTTGGAAATGATAATTGAGCGGTCTCCTCTCAATCATCTAGAATGTTTAGTATATGTCCTTTGGACGATATGGGACGCATTCGCTCCTAAGTCATAGTCTCTAGTGCTATACGAACCACAAACATTCATAAAAAACATTTCTTTTGTAAAAGACAAAAACAAATATCAAACCTCTTTTGCCCCGTGGGCTCCTTTAATCAGGAAAACATTTTCAGAAAAAGAGTGTCGTTAACTCTCATTTCTATCGCAAACGGTAACGCACGAGTCTCCGACGAGCAAGCTGTATCACCAAACTGCTGGAACTATTTGTTAACCCTACTCGGAAAAACAGATGAATCTAATCCCGTAATCCGTAGTATCCCGAACTACGTAAGCTTTGATCTCTCATATCTGTTGAGAGTACGTAGGCACAATACTGACGTATTGGCGAGCCACCTTCCCCGTAACCCGTAGTTAGCCGAACTACGTTGACTCTGATTTCTCGTTCTCTGACGAGAATACGTAGGCACGAAGCGCGATGCTTTGCCGAGTCTGTTTTCTTTTCTTTTTAAGCCAGCCTTGATAGGTAGATAGTTAAACCAACCCGTCAGATAAACACAACAAGCATAGATCCCATCGAGTACGATGGACGTGAGGAGTGCTAATACCTTCCCCTTGCGTAACCGACTCTCGAACCCAGACATTGGTTGCAATGACCTTGTCTTATACCTTTTCGTCAGGTTTTTCCGACCGTTTCCTTTCCCTTTCTGTGGGATAAATAACGAAAGGTGGCGACTCTTCTGTTTTACCGGCACCTTATTTTCGCGGTAGCGACACTATGATGACATGACGTATGATGATGATTATGATCATGAGCTATGACGTTTGATGATGCACCTATGATGTTGTTATAAGGATGATTTATGACGTGTGCATCATGCATTCATGTGCATCCAGACTTCGGTTCAGGACCTCGATTACTTTGGCTTTAATTCTATTATGTGGATGTGAAGTGTTTTGATGTGCTCTAGTTCTCTAGTAGAATCGATCCTATTGACGGGGATCTATGGAAGGTTGATGGCCCAGTGTCCATCGAGCTGTGATGATTGGTACCACATGCATTGAGTTGTGCCGCATATGCATTTATGAGTCTTTTTGTATAAATTATGATGTTGTGGCCTTTGAGGCCTATTGATGAATAGGAATGTGCTGAATATAATTATGACGCCAGTTATATGTTGATTTTTATACATTGATTATTATGAATTGTTTTACTCACCCTGCCTGTTTGAATGTTAGCTCCACGTGGGTAACGTGCAGATGACTAGGTTTAGCCGTGGGCACCGTCGAGGATTATTTTTGAAGTCTTTGAGTTGTTAGCCTTTTGGTTAACTTAGAGGGTCTTTCTCTGATACGTAACATCGGGTTAGAAACTTTTGAGTTAAACTATATACTGTTAAGTTATTTTGCTATTTTCCCTAATGAGGAAGACATTGACTTATGCCTTTGAATTCTGTTGTTTTGTGCAATTTGATGTATTTTGAGAAAACTCGTCGTTTACGGAGCCTTGACCTATTTTGAGGATTTGAGAAATGTACGCCCTTTTCAGGTGACTTTTATTGAGTTTAATATTTTACTCTGATTTATGTGAAAAATGTGCCTTTTAATCATGGGGTAGAAAAGAGTGTTATATTAGTGGTATTAGAGCAGTTGGTCTGTCCGGCTAAGTTGTCTAATGTTGTTTGTTCCCTTGTATGCGGCATGTGTATGAAAACATTATTGGTACACGTTTGTTTTCTAACCTTTGTCTGCAGAAGTGGGAATGAATCAAGTGGGGGAGAAGCTTGTGCTTCTCCAGGATGCTGCAAGTGTGGAATGGTGGCTCAGTGTGTCGATGAATGCTCTTATAGTTTGGTAAGTATGGTTTATGCCCCATCATGATTTCCGGCTGTCTATTGACAAATTGAGGAACTGATCACCCTTAATCTCTTGTTGGTAGTGGACGAAGTCGTGTTTGAAGGGATAGACGTGTCTTGCAAGCTTAGATGGTGTGTGTAGTTAATTGTTTTGGGTTAAGCTAAGTGCTTACAATTGTTTGATGAGTCGGTGCAGGATGGTACATAGACGTTTATTTTGATGGAAACTTTGAGTGGTAATGAAAGTGGGGAAGCCGATGGTTTGCCAATTAATTTTTATTGTCTGGAAGTTTTTCCTGATGAGATAAGTGATTTACCGCTGGAATGCAAAGTGGAGTTTGCGATCGACTTAGTTCCAGGAACTAGCCCGATATTGATGGCTCCATATTGTATGCCTGCATTGGGATTGAAAGAGTTGAAGAGTCAACTTGAAGATTTGCTTAAGAAGAGATTCATTCGTTCGAGTGTGTCACCGTGGGGTGCACCAGTTCCGCTGATTAAGAAGAAAGAAGGTTTTGTGGAGTATATGAACGGGATTTTCCATACTTATTTGAGCGAGTAGATGGTTGTGTTAATCGATGATATTTTGGTATTTTCGAAGAGTAAGAGGATCATGCTGAACATCTAAAAATTTTGTTATCAGTGTTGAAGGGGGAGCAATTGTATGCAAAACTGTCAAAGTGTGAGTGTGGTTGGAGGAAGTAAGTTCCTTGGTCATATGATCTCGAGTGGAGTTATTGTGGTTGATATGTTGAAGGTTGAAGTTGTATCACGATGGGAAGCTACAAACCTATTTTGAGATTAGAAGTTTCTTGGGTTGGCAGATTATTATCGAAAATTCACTGAAGGATTTTTCCAAGTTATCTTGCCATTGACGCGGTGGACTAGGAAGGTTCAAGATTTTGTTTTGGATGAAAAGTGTGAAGAAATTTTCTAGAGCTTTTGAGGATGGCTGACGACAGCTCAGGTTTGATTTTGCCGAATCCGACAAAAACCATTGTGGTACATTGTGATGCTTCGTTGATGGGATTAGGAGGTGTGTTAATGCAACATCAGCAAGTTTAGCTTATGCTTTAAGGCGACTTAAAGTGGATAAGAGGAATTATCTGACGCATGATTTAGGGTTGGGTGTTGTTGTGGTTGTGTCGAAACTTTGGAAGCTTCATTTGTTTGGTTCGAGATTTGAGATGTTTAGTGATCATAAGAGCTTAAAGTATTTGGTTGATTTGAAAGAGTTGAATATGAGGCAGAGGAGATGATTGAGACTTCTGAAGGATTATGGTTTTGGTTTGAATCACCATTCAGGTAAAGTAAACATGGTAGCTGATGCATTGATTTAGAAATCTTTGCATATACCGATGATGATGATAAAAGAGTTACAACTGATTGAGCAATTTCGTGATATGAGTTTGGTTTGCGAAGAGACTTCTTATAGAGTTAAGCTTTGTATGTTGAGGCTTACTAGTGGTATTCTTGATGAGATTTGAGGAGGTTGGAAATCTGATTTGAGTTGGTAGATCGGTTGAATTTGATGAATCAAAGTCAAAGAGCTGATTGTCAGATTAATGGAAATGGTATCATGAGATGTCGTGATAGAGTTTGTGTTCCAGATATTGTTGAGTGGAATAAAAGTATTCTTGAAGAAGGACATTGAAGTAGACTGGGTATCCATCCCGGTGCTATGAAGAGGTACCCGGATTTGAGGAAATTGTTTTAGTGGCCAGGGATGAAGAAAGAAGTGGTTGAGTTTTATATGCTGGTTAGACTTGTCAAAAGTCGAAGATTGAACATCAGAGACCGTTGGGTCTGATGAAACTGTTGAATATTCCAGAGTGGAAATGGGATAGTATTTCCATGGATTTTGTGTTGGATTTGCCGAAGACTGTGAGAGGGATATGATTCAATTAGGGTGATTTTGGATAGATTGACTAGATCAGCTCATTTTATACCAATGAGGATTAATCATTCTATGTTGAAGCTAGCTGAGATGTATATTGAGGAAGTTTTGAAGTTGTATGAGATATCGTCGAATATTGTGTCAGATAGAAATCTGAGATTTACATCGATATTTTGGGAGAGTTTGCAGACGCTTTGGGTACCATGTTGAAGTTGAACTCTGCTTATCATCCGCGGACAGATGGACAGACAGAACTATCCAGTCTTTAGAGGATTTGTTGAGAGCTTGTGTGTTGGATCAAGGTGGATCGGGGGATAGTTATTTTCCGTTGGTGAGTTAACCTACGATAACAGTTACCATTCAAGTATTGGAATGGCACCGTATGAGGCATTGTATTGTAGGAGATGTAGGACTCCTTTCTGTTGGTACGAGTCAGGCGAGAGTGTTGTACTCGGACCTGAGATTGTGCAAGAGACGACTTAAAAGATCAAGATGATCCAAGAAAAGATGAAAGCGTCGTAGAGTCGTTAGAAGAGTTAACATGATAAGAAGAGGAAAGCACTTGAGTTTCAAGAGGGAGATCACGTGTTGTTGAGAGTTACGTTGGTAACTGGTGTTGTCCGAGCTTTGAAGTCTCGAAAGCTCACACCTTATTTTGTTGATCTGTATCAGAGTGGCGTAGCGAAAGCGTGAGAAGTGTAGCTTGTCAGACTGTTTTACTGCCGTCACTTGCGAAATTGCATGATGTGTTTCATGTGTCTGGGTTAAGGAAGTACATTGATTCAGATGGGTGGTGTACAAGTAAGAGATAATTTGATTGTTGGAGTGTTGCTAGTTTGGATTGATGAACGAGAAGCAACTTCGAGGTAAATAGATTGCTTTGGTAAATGTATTGTGGGAAGGACCAGCTGGAGAAAGTTGGACTTGAGAGCGTGAAGATCAGATGATGGAGTCGCATCCGACTCTCTGTTTTCTTGAGGTAATTTTCGAGGAAGAAAATTCTTTTAAGTGGGGGAGAGTTGTAACACCCCTAATTTAATTGGAATATTTTAATTAATTTATTTAATTAAGAATATTCATTTTCGGTGGTTTTTGGTGGTTTTCTGGAATTTTGAAGAATTATGCATAATTGGGTTATTTATTTTGAATAATAGTATATAATATGAAGATATTAATATTATCATGAATTAAAATACATATAAGTGAAAGAAGGGCAAACTGGACATTTAAGAGGAGTTAGTGAGGGTGTTATGGGAAAAGCCCAAATTGTGAGGCCCAAGACTAGGTTTGATAAAATAGAGTTCTGAAGGGAATTAGGATTCATTTGTGAACCTTGAAAAGTATTATGGTCAGAGAGCTCTGAGGAGAAGATTGGAGGGAGAAGATTCCCGGAGATAATCGTGAAGGCTTTGAATCGACTAAGGTATGGGGAGTATAGCTTTTCATGATTTTCCATGTGTAACTTTCGATGTAATTATGGTTGATTTACGGGTTTAAGGGTTTTATGGAGAATTATGAGAAAAAGGTATTTTTGGCCTTCGTGGCATAAATCTATTATGGAGATCGTAACCGTGGGGATTTTGAGGGTAGAGATGAGAAATTATGATCTTTGGCCTTCGTGGCCTAAACCGATTATAGGTTAATCTAATCGTGGTTCAATTGGGGAAAAAGGGAAACCTTAGGCCTTCGTGGTTAAAACTATGATTTGAACCTGTCTGACCCTGAAAGAATAGGAATATTTGAATGTGAGTAACTCTGATGCCTTTGGGGCAATTGTAGGCAAAATTGTGATTTAGGGCATGAATATGTTACGAGATTGGCCTAGTAAACCGTAGGTTTTGTATCTTTATCGTCGTAAGACCTTAGGAATGATTTAGAGATGTTTTGGGGCATTGGGGAAGTGAATAGTGTGTACTTTTGGGTTGATTTAGGTTCTGGAGCGTAACAACGTTTTGTTGTCCGTCACGACTGTTCATGTTTTCGGTCGAAATCGTTTTGGACGTAACTTTTGATCCGTAAGTCCGTTTTGGCCCCCGTTCGAAGCGTTGGAAAGCTAATGAACAGGATTATAACATAGTATAGATAAGGTAATTGGTTTCCCAATAGTTTTATATCTAATTATGTTTGAGAAGTCAATTGTGTATATGTTTTATTAATGAATCATCTTCTGGTTCAGTGATGTTTTGATTCTGCAATTTTTCTGATGAGTTACCATGAGGGTAACTCTGATAATATGTGATAATATGATGAATTAACATGAGTAGGACTGTGAAGTTTATGTGATTAATAGGAGATAGTATGAGAATTATCGCGAGTATAATTATGAATTAATATGTGATAATATGTGATAGTATGATGAATTAATATGAGTATGACTGTTAGCGTTATGTGATTTGTATATGATTATATGATGATTTCTATGATGTATGATGATGATTATTATGATTATATGATGACATGATGTATGATGATGATTATTATGATGAGCTATGATGACATGACATATGATGATGATTATGATGATGAGCTATGACGTTTGATGATGATGAATATGGTGAATGATGATGCACCTATGATGTTGTTATGAGGATGATTTATGATGTGTGTATCATGCATTCATGTGTGTCGCTTCCGCGAAAATAAGGTGCCGGAAAAACAGAAGAGTCGCCACCTTTCGTTATTTATCCCTCAGAACGGGAAAGGAAACGATCGGAAAAACCTGACGAAAAGGTATAAGACAAGGTCATCGCAACCGTTGTCTGGGTTCGGGAGTCGGTTACGCAAGGGGAAAGTATTAGCACCCCTCACGTCCATCATACTCGATGGGATCCACGCTTGTTGTGTTTATGTGACGGGTTGATTTAACTATCTACCTATCAAGGCTGGCTTAAAAGGAAAAAAGATGACTCGACAAAGCGTCGCGCTTTATGCCTACGTATTCTCATCAGAGAATGAGAAATCAGAGTCAACGTAGTTCGACTAACTACGGGTGATGGGGAAGGTGGCTCGCCAATACGTCAGTATTGTGCCTACATACTCTCAACAGGTATGAGAGATCAGAGCTTACGTAGTTCGGGATAATACGGATTACGGGGGTTCAGGTTCATCTGTTTTATCAAGTAGGGTTAACAAACAGTTTTAGCAGTTTGGCGTACGCAACTCGACCCTTGGAGACTTATGCATTAACGTTTGCGGTAGAACTGGGAGTTAACGACACTCTTTTCTTCAGAAAAGTTTTCCTTTGACTTATGGACCCACGGGGCAAAAAGGTTTGAAGTTTGTTTTCTGTCTTTTACGGAAGAACTGTTTTTTTATGGATGTTTGCAACCAATATCGCACTAGAGACTATGACCTGAGAGTGAATGCGTCGCATGTCACCCAAAGGGTGCCATACTAAACATCCAAGCTGTCGAAAAGAAACTCTCCGACAACCCTTTCTCAGATAGCTTAAGGCTCGTAACGTACAACATCAGTTAACCCTTATTAATGTATTTTAATTTGTGTTGAGATGAGAAGATAGAGCAGGCTCAACTAAGGGGGGACTATCAAGTCCTAATGTTGTCATGCCAAGGATTCATCCTATGGTTGAAGTTTGAAACAGGGAACTCCTAGAAGTTATCATGCATAGGTTTCAACCTAAAGTTCTAATCATCACTTCCTTATCAAAGGAAGTAAGATTCCTAGGGGATCATGTCAGGGTAAACAGAAACAGATAAAGCATCAGCTTAAACAGTAAACAGTAAGCAGATATACCGTAAAATGCATGCAATACAAGTGAGGGAGGAAATGTGTGTGGGACATCAGCCTCCACAAGCTCATCTCAACCTCAAGCCAAATATGAATAACTGTAATCATACAGAAGAAATGAAATAAAATTCCATCAAGAAAATCACAACCCACATAGGCAAGGGAGCAGGGCTCTACCGAATACCCGCAAGCAAAGCCATACAGTAACAATACAAGCAGAGGGAGCAACTCAACCTCTAGTGCAATCATGCTCCTAGATTAAATCAGTCTAAGCATGAACTTATTCTAATGCATCAAGCAAATCAAACAAGTCACATCAATACAGTTGCACAACAAGCAAACAGACAGGAAAGAAAGCAGACCAACAGCCCCCACAGCTTCACAGCAAAGCTCTCCTCTGACAGCAGTTTAGTCCTCAGTATTCAACTGCCCTTCAAGGCTATCATCTTCAATAGCAAGTGTCAACTTGCTTCTTTAAGCTTTCAATGCATCAAACACAAGTATCAACTTGTTCTCCAACTTCAAGCTTCAGCTCTTCATTTGATCTCAGCTGGATCTTCTTCACAAGTGTCAACTTGTTCTTCTTGGTCTTCAAGCTTCATCTCCAATGGCAGTCCTCACATACAGAGAAGTAGCAACTTCTAGCATCTTCAATCTTCTAACAAGGAACTCCATCCTCTAGCAAAGGAGAAAGATTCATCTAACAAGAGCAAGGTTTGGATAGTGGAAAGCAAAGTGAAGACCAAAGGTCACCACTAAACACCCCACCATCAAAGAAAGGAACCCACAAAGGTTCTACCAACTTGGGAAGAGCCACACACCCTACCAAAGGAGGGATGAGGCCTTCACAAGGGGGATCTTACATCATAGGGAGGAATGTAAGTGATCAACACCTTCCATGTTTATGAAAGAAGAGAATCTATCTAGAAGCTCTACTTACAAACTCTAATCTTAACACCTAAGCAAAACTACTCCAAAGGAAGAGCAAACTTCAAGTTCAAGCTGCACCATGCATTCCTCAGCAGCCCACACATGTCTTCATCATCATCCAAGAGCAAAGGAAGGAAAACCCTAATCTAAGGGAACTAAAGAAATCATTCTAGTTGAATTAGCAAGTTAGGATCACCTAAAACCTAGTACTAAAGTTAATCCTAACTAAAATACTAAAACCAATTTTAAAATCCTACAAAAATAACTATGGGAACCTAAGTCAATCATGACTCTACCATACAAAATCCAGAGATTAAATAATCCAATAAGCCTTAGAATTAAATTCTAAACTACAAGGTACTAAGGTTAAACCCTAAAACTAGAGCATCTAAAGTTTCAATCTAAAAACCTCATCTAATTTCATCACAAAAATGTGAGAAAAATACTAAGGGAGCATACATGTCTAAACTAGCTACACACAAAAAATCAGCTCAAAAATCATCATCAAATGATCACACAAAATTTCACAAGACAAGGTATCAACCATAATGAAATTAATGTCAATTAAAATACAAAAAATGCAATTAAAATCACAAATGCATGAATTCCTAATCTTTTAATTTCCTAAAATTCTAGACTCATTCATGAGTCAGGGGGAAAAAATTGGATCAATTTGAGTTATTTTCCTATTTATTATGAATTATTTTCTAAACTACATGAAATGATGAAAAATAATAAAAAAATAAATAATAAAATACGTGTATCAAATAGCAATTATGTCAAGTTCATTTCACAGATTGGGCCAATTGGGGGGTGTGAATATCACTCAGTGCGCTAAGCCCAAACCATTCCAATTAATGAAACGATGCGTTTCATTGAGAGTCCCTCTTCAGAGTTCAAAATTAAATTGTGGCCGTGTATCCTTGGATTGAGTCAAATGTCAAACCTTCATCTGAGGGCTCATGCTCATCGTCCCCAAATTCAAACTGAGATGGAGGGAGTTCTCAGACGGTGGCCTGAGTTGCAGCGCCATCGTCTTCTCCGGTGAAGTGGTGTAAACAGGTCAATAAAAATACTGAAACAAATCATCATCCCACTCAATTTTTCATCCTGATCACGAATCCATCATCCAAATTCACTAATTCCTTCTCTAACTCCAAACACGATAGAATTTTCAGAAATCCACCAAATCTTGATCATCACAATTCTCAAAGATAATGATCCTAATGTAACCTACACTCTTCACTGATCAATTTCCACTATCCAATCATGAATGTATCACCAAGAATCTTGAGAAATCAGGCTCAACAAAAAATGGTCCATACCCTAGAGTGTCTCTATCCATCAAATTCTTGTACCAGAATCCATCTATGTCATGATAAGAACCTAACCACATAAAGATTTCTAGCTATATCCTCATAGATTAAGCAAAATTTCAATTTGTACAAACCTGGTTTCAGATGAAGAACATGTGAAACTCTTGCTCGATTCCTCCTCCACAATGATCCAGATTCACTCCAAATCTTCCTCTGAAGCCAATGCACACCTCAATTTGGCTTGATTCCTCTTCAATCTCCAAACACGATCTTGAGTTGAAGCTCTGAATTTTCACTTGCTACCTCTGCTACCAGCTTCAAATGCTTCCAAAAAAATGGCTGAACACACTCTAAATCTTATATAGAACTCATTAGAATCATCTAGAAAGTTCTGTAACCACCCAAATGAGATTTTGCAATTTCAATTTCTCTCCAAAATGTCATCCACACCAGTCACGATTCTGGCTCTCTTTGGGCATGAAAGTGCTTGAAAAATTCATCTCATGAGATATTGAATTGGTTTGTCATGATTATTTCCTTGTTTGCAAGCCAATGGTTCATGTTTGATATGTTGCTTCATCATGAAGAAATGAAATGAAATGGCATGAAAATGGACTCAAACCAAAATTCTAGCATTTCCAAAGTTTCTAAAATGATTTTTCCATTCAAAATGACCTATTATTTTGCCTTGTTTGGACACAAAATGAATTATTTCAATTTTTGGTCATTAAATGCCTTTAATTCTTCTTTTTTCAAAATTCCTTGAACCACATCCTTCCTTGAGCCATTTCAATGTCTCCTTGTTGCATGGTCAAGGTTAAAACCCCATTTTGAGCAACTTTCAAGTTGAACAAAATTTCATTTGAGGTGTCTAAGTTGGTGAAAATGACCTATGATCATAAATGACCTATAATCACAAATTCCCAAAATACCCTTGACTTGTCAAAGCCATAACTGGAGTTCTACAAATCCTATCAAGTACTTCTAGTACTCTTTAGAAAGCTAAGAGAATAAGGAAAAACATTCATGTTAACCAAAAGTTCATATGAATCATCCTTCTTGGGCAAACGTTTCATGCAAGTTGGGTAACTTTCAAGCCCCAAATTCACATACCTCAGATGACTTGTAACTTGTCAAAGCCATAACTTGAGTTCTGCAAATCCTATCAAGGACTTCTAGCACTCAAATTAAAGCTAAGACCATTCTATAAAACAATCATTTTGAGGGAAAGATGATTTTACAATCACATCTTGAGCTAAATTGCCTTGAAGTCATGGGTCAAACTAGGGGATTTTACACTGTCAAGTCTTAGAAACCCTAGCCTGAAACTTCTCAAACTCTTCAATCATAATGAGTTAACCTTGGAACCATCCTTATAACATATCAAGGTATCAATCCATGATCACATGGCTCTTGAATTAGGTCTCAACTTCCTTCAAATCCTCAGTTGACTTAGGGTTGACCCAGTCAAACCCTAGCTGCACCACTCATGGATGAGCCTTCTTAATCTTGCACAATGACTTGTCTAGGCCTCAAAATGATCTTCAACACTTCTCATGAGCTCTCTCAAGACCTCAAGTCTAACTTCATGGCTTCAGAATCATCTGATGACTTCCCACAACTTTCAAGTTAGGAGACACACCCTCTTGGCTTCAATCACTCTCTCTGAGGATCTTTTAACTTCTCTGACAAGGATATCCACCCTTGAGCACCTGAATAACCTTTTTAGCTAGCTTCATAGTCTTGTATAGCTCTTAATTGGTAATCATACCTCTTGATCTCCTGCACATATGTCAATGAAATGCAAATGATAATGCTAATGTGAATGAAATGAAACACAAGCTAGGTAAAGAAATGTTGGGCAAATTTTGGGGTGCAACAATGTGCATTCGGACTTCGGTTCAGGACCTCAATTACTTTGGCTTCAATCCCATTGTGTGGATGTGAAGTATTTTGATGTGCTCTGGTTCTCTAGTAGAATCGATCCTATTGATGGGGATCTATGGAGGGTTGATGGCCCAGTGTCCATCGAGCTGTGATGAGTCTACATGCATTGAGTTATGTCGCATCTGCATTTATGAGTCTTTTTGTATAAATTATGATGTTGTGGCCTTCGAGGCCTATTAATGAATAAGAATGTGTTGAATATGATTATGACGCCTGTAACAGCCCGAATTTCATTAAATAATTAATTATAGTAATTAATTGATTTAGTGGGATTTTTATTAATGTTGGAAATTAATTTTTATTAATTGGAATTAATAGAGAATTGAGAAGGAAATTGGAAGGAAGAAAAATAAAGGAAATATATAATAGAGAAGGAAAAGAAAAGAAAGTTGGAGAGAAAACATTTGGAAAGAAAGAAGAAGAGAAAGAGAGGGAAGAAGAGGAAAGTGGAAAATCATTAAGAACCAACATCAAAGCTCCGATTAATCGAGGTAAGGGTGAGAAATGTTTCTATTTGATCATTGCATGATGTTATATATGTTGGGTTGGGGTTTTGGTGTAGTTTTCATCCTTTTCCATTTAGGGCAAAAGTTGGAATAATCGGTAGAACTGTGATTTAATCGGTTGGAACTGAGTAATAATGCCGTAGTTTAGTCGGGTAGTGTTTAGCCGAGAGTATTGAGTTTCGTTTGAGTGAATTTGATCGAGTTTATGAGTTTTGCCATTTTTGGAGAAATTGGAGGTTAAGATTTGGGTGAAATTCGGAAGTCGTAGAATTAGTGTTTTATGATCCTAAATTATCCATATATGAGAGGTGATGATGAGTAAGTATTTAATCGGGTGAAAACTATTTAATCGGGCGACTTTTTGGGGCTTTTAAGCCCGAACCCGTAGCTGTTTTTCTGAGATTTTCAGGTGTTAATCGGTTAACCATATACGTTAACCGATTAACACAGTGTTGGGGGCCTAAAAGCTGAGCTTTTGGCCTAAAAACTGAGTTTTTGGAGTGGTTAATTGGTTAACCATATGCGTTAACCGATTAACACTGTAAGTGTGAGAAAATATTATTTTTCAAAACTTCGAAAATTCATAACTTTTTCACCGTTTATCAGATTTTGACGTTCTTTATATCAAACTGAAGCTAATAATATGTTCTATAACTTGGTGAAAAAAATATTATTTTTAGCCGACTTTTATCCGATTTTACCGATTATTTGAGATTAATTATTTTAAGTAAGTGAGGCTTAAGTAATTAGAGCGCTCGGTCGCGATCGACCTCTTCTCGAATGAGTAATTGTATTGTGATATGTGCTGTGGGTAGCCTACGAGTGTGAATCCTAGAATTGTGATTTGAATGTTAATCACATCAAGTATAAATACATGTGAACATAATAGGTGATTATGTGTGTATTATTTAATGAACTTGTATATGTTTGATGTGCATACAATTATGTGATGAGTATGCATGAGAACATTGTGAATATGTGTGCATAACTTGTAATTGTATGATTGGTATTGTGATGTGAATACCTTGATTGTTGTGATATATGTTGTATGTGCAATCATTGTGTAATTCTTGAAGAGATGAATTATTAAATGTATGAGATTAAGATGCGAGAACGGTCTTAAGTGCATTGTTGTGGTTGATTGCATATGCATCATTTAGTCAAGAGGCAATGTCTGTTAGTTTCGTGGAAACTAGTGGCTTGTCCCAAACCTAGAAGAGTGGGTTTGAAGGCTTAGAGGATGGGCCTTTGTTGTTATCGGTCTAGAAGAGTGAACCCGGTTTAATGTAAAAACCGAAAAATGATAACGGGTTATCGGTCTAGAAGAGTGGACCCGGTTTAATGTAAAAACCGGAAAAATGATAACGAGAGTCGGTACCGCATTGCATGAGTTGCATTGAGTTGTTGAGTCACATTGATATATGACATGTGCATGAAGAGATGCTTATGTGTGAATGATAAGATTGTGGAAATGTGAGTGTATGCATGATGTGGGAATGCTTTGTGAATATCTATGTTGTCTATATATGTGTGGTAAATATATATGACTAAGAGAGTGAATTGTGGTGAGGAATATGGAGTTGAATTATATGATTATATATATATATATATATATATATATATATATATATATATATAATCTTATGCTTTGATTATTATGGTTATATTTCTCACCCTTCTGCTGTTTTATAATGCTCTACGAGGCATTGCAGATTAGGAGGCTGGAGTCCTTTTTTGTGAAGTTATCTTCATTCTTTTGAGTCGGTTGCTCTGATATGTAACACCGGGTAGTTAGACTAGTATTGTTATTCTTTTGTGATACATTGCGATGTATTAGCTGATGTGGTTTTGTAATTACCTGGCATGATGTATTAATCTGGATATCTTATGTGTATGTGAATTAATATTTTGGAAATGATTAAATGATTTTATCTTCCACTTAAATTTAAATGTTGAAATGTGATTTCTAAAACCATGAAAATGTTACATATTTTATGGAGCAAATGTTAAAGTGTTTCATTGGTGAAATTGTGACATTCTTCCTTTATACCTTATTCTAAAATTTTCACTCTGATAAATTTGTATATGCATTTATTTGGGGGTATAGAAGGGGGTGTTACAATAGTGGTATCAGAGCCTGGTTGGTCCGTCCGGCCAAGTTGTTAGAGTGTTTTTCCCTGTGTGTTATTGATATGCGTGTGTTGCATTATCAATATTGGTTGTTCTTACGTGGTTCTGTTGTTGGAATTAGTAAGATGGTTGCAGGGAGGAACGATGAAGCGATCGCAGAAGATTTGACAAGGTTGGAGGAAGCGATTGGGCAGAATCCTCCGGCCAATGTGAATGCGGGGAATGTTGTTGAAGATGAATTCCGTGCTTTGGGGAGGTTTCAAAGGAACAATCCTCCGATTTTCAAGGGAACCCATGAGCCTGACAAAGCACATATTTGGTTGAAAGCTGTGGAGAAGATTTTTCGGGTTATGAATTGCTCAGATGCACAAAAGGTGCAGTTTGGGACTCACATGCTCGAAGAAGAAGCTGAAGATTGGTGGGGTAATACTCGCCAATGATTTGAGGAGGATGATATTGTGATCACTTGGGATCTGTTCAGAGAGACTTTTCTGGAGAAGTATTTTTCAGATGATGTGCGAGGGAAGAAAGAGATTGAATTTCTTGAGTTAAAACAAGGTAATTCGACGGTAGCGGAGTATGCGGCAAGATTTGAAGAGTTGATCAAATTTTGTCCTCATTACAATACTGCTAATTCCGAGAGGTCTAAGTGCCTCAAGTTTGTGAACGGTTTGAGACCCGAGATTAGGCAAGCTATTGGATATCAGGAAATCAGGCGGTTTTCTGAGTTAGTGAACAAGAGCAGAATCTATGATGAAGACAGTAGGGCTCGGTCTAGCCACTACAAGAGTTTAAGTGATAAGAAAGGAAAAGGTCAATTCCGAGGAAAACCTTATGTGACTCCTGCAGACAAAGGGAAGCAGAGAATGGGTTATGGCAAGATGCCAAGTGGGGGAGTTTCTACTCCGGTTAGATGTTATAACTGTGGTGAAGCGGGACATCGTGCTCCCGAATGCAAAAGTGTTGAACATAAGTGTTTCAAGTGTGGCAAGCCAAGCCACAAGGCTCTTGAGTGTAGAAGCGGTACTGGTGTGACTTACTACAACTATGGTGAGCGAGGGCACATTAGTACCAAGTGAGATAAGCCTAAGAAGAATCAAGGGAGCGGGAAAGTGTTCGCTCTATCTGGATCTGAGACTGCTAGCGACGATCGATTGATCCGAGGTACGTGCTTCATTAATGGTACACCTTTGATCGCTATAATTGATACCGGAGCTACGCATTCTTTTATTTCTTTGGATTGTGTTAGAAGGTTGAATCTTGAGTTGTCTGTGATTGGTGGCGGTATGGTTATCGATACTCCTGCTATGGGTTCGGTAACTACACCGTATGTTTATTTGAATTGTCCGTTGAGTATCTTCGGTAAAGATTTTGGAATTGATTTAGTGTGTCTTCACCTAGACCAACTCGATGTCATCCTTGGGATGAATTGGTTGAAATTCAATCGGGTATATATTAACTGTTTTGACAAGACGGTTATTTTTCCGGAATTGGACGTTGCCAGAGATTTGTTTATGACAGCGAGACAAGTGAAAGAATCAGTGCAAGATGGAGCTAAGGTATTTATGCTTATGGAAACTTTGAGAATTGGTGGAAAAGAGATTGGTGCTTTACCAATTGTTAGAGATTTTCCGGAAGTTTTCCCTGAAGAGATAAAGGATTTACCACCAGAGCGAGAAGTGGAGTTTTCAATAGATTTGATTCCTGGAACTAGTCCAATATCGATGGCTCCTTATCGTATGTCGACATCAGAATTGAAAGAGTTGAAGAGTCAACTTGAGGAATTGATTGAAAAGAGGTTTATTCGTCCGAGTGTGTCTCCGTGGGGTGCACCGATGTTGTTGGTTAAGAAGAAAGAGGGTTCTATGAGGCTCTGTATGGATTACAGACAGTTGAACAAGGTGACTATTAAGAATAAGTATCCACTTCCGAGGATTGATGATCTGATGGATCAGTTGGTTGGTGCAAGTGTGTTCAGCAAAATTGATTTGAGATCTGGGTATCATCAGATTCGCGTGAAAGCTGAGGATATTCAGAAGACGGCCTTTAGGACGAGGTATGGACACTATGAGTATTCTGTGATGCCATTTGGTGTGACTAATGCACCAGGTGTATTTATGGAGTACATGAATAGGATTTTCCATCCTTATTTGGATAGGTTTGTGGTTGTGTTTATCGACGACATCTTGGTTTATTCGAAGAGCGAAGAAGAGCATGTCGAGCATCTGAAGATTGTGTTATCTGTGTTGAGAGAGAAGCAGTTGTTTGCAAAGCTTTCTAAGTGTGAGTTTTGGTTGAAGGAAGTTAGTTTCCTTGGTCATGTGATTTCGAGTAATGGTATTGCAGTTGATCCGTCAAAGGTTGAAGCAGTATCGCAATGGGAGACTCCGAAGTCAGTTTTTGAGATTAGAAGTTTCCTTGGTTTAGCCGGTTATTATCGAAAGTTTATTGAAGGATTCGCTAAGTTACCGTTGCCGTTGACGTAGTTGACTAGGAAGGGTCAAGCTTTTGTTTGGGATGCCAAGTGTGAAGCGAGTTTCCAAGAACTTAAGCGAAGGTTGACGACAACCCCTGTTTTGATTTTGCCAAATCCGGAAGAACCGTTCATTGTGTATTGTGACGCTTCTTTGATGGGATTAGGAGGTGTGTTGATGCAGAATAACCAAGTTGTGGCTTATGCTTCGAGGCAACTCAAAGTGCATGAGAAGAATTATCCGACGCATGACTTAGAGTTGGCCGCCGTTGTGTTCGTGTTGAAACTTTGGAGGCATTATCTGTTTGGTGCAAGATTTGAAGTGTTTAGTGACCACAAGAGCTTGAAATATCTTTTTGATCAAAAGGAATTAAATGCAAGACAAAGAAGATGGCTTGAACTTTTGAAGGATTATGATTTTGGTTTGAATTACCATCCGGGTAAAGCGAATGTAGTAGCGGATGCATTGAGTCGGAAATCATTGCATATGTCGGCATTGATGGTGAAAGAGTTGGAATTGGTCGAGCAATTTAGGGGTTTGAGTTTAGTATGTGAGAGAACTTCTTTTGGATTTAAGTTGGGTATGTTAAAGCTTATAAGTGGTATTTTGGATGAAATTCGAGAAGGACAGAAATCGGATTTGAGTTTAGTTGATCGGTTGACTTTAATCAACCAAGACCAAGGTGGTGATTTTCGGATTGATGAGAATGGGATTATGAGATGTCGGGATCGAGTTTGTGTTCCGAATGTTCTTGAGCTTAAAAAGAGTATCCTTGAGGAAGGACATCGTAGAGGATTGAGTATTCATCCGGGTGCTACTAAGATGTATCAGGATTTGAGGAAAGTGTTTTGGTGGCCTAGTATGAAGAAGGATATTGCGGAATTTGTGTATTCTTGTTTGACTTGCCAGAAGTCAAAGATTGAGCATCAGAAGCCATCGGGTTTGATGAAGCCGTTGTTTATTCCTGAGTGGAGATGGGATAATATCTCCATGGATTTTGTATCGGGTTTGCCGAGGATGCCGAGTAATTTTGAGGCTATTTGGGTTATCGTGGATAGATTGACTAAATCTGCACACTTTATCCCTATATGTATGGATTACCCGTTGGAGAAGTTGGCTAAATTGTATATTGAGAGGATTGTGCGTTTGCATGGTATTCCATTGAGTATTGTTTCGGATAGAGATCTGAGGTTCACTTCGAGATTTTGGGAGAGCTTGCAGAGTGCTTTGGGTACTAAGTTGCGTTTGAGTTCAGCGTATCATCCTCAGACAGATGGACAGACGGAGAGGACGATTCAGTCGCTTGAAGATCTTTTGAGAGCTTGTGTATTGGAAAAAGGAGGAGCTTGGGATAACTAATTTCCTTTGATTGAATTTACCTACAACAACAGTTTTCATTCGAGTATCAGTATGGCACCATTTGAGGCGTTGTATGGTAGGCGGTGTAGGACACCATTGTGTTGGTTTGAGTCCTGAGAGAGTTCTGTTGTTGGACCCGAGTTAGTTCAACAGACTACTGATAAGATCAAGATGATTCAAGAGAAGATGATAGTTGCTCAGAGTCGTCAGAAGAGTTATTATGACAAGAGGAGGAAGGCACTTGAATTTCAAGAGGGAGATCATGTGTTTCTTCGAGTCACTCCGATGACAGGTGTTGGTAGGGCATTGAAGTCACGCAAGTTGTCGCCGCGTTTCATTGGTCCTTATCAGATTTTGCAGAGGATAGGAGAAGTGGCCTATCGTGTGGCTTTACCACCATCGCTTGATAATCTGCATGACGTATTCCATGTATCTCAGTTGAGGAAATACATTGCGGATCCGTCTCATGTAGTCCAATTAGATGATGTGCAGGTGAGAGATAACCTGACTGTTGAGACATCACCTATGCGGATTGAGGATCGGAAATTGAAGCAGCTTCGAGGTAAAGAGATTGCTTTAGTGAAGGTCGCTTGGGGAGGACCGGCTGATGGAAATGTTACTTGGGAGCTTGAGAGCCAGATGAAAGAGTCTTATCCAGAACTGTTTGAACCAGGTAACATTTTTGAGGACGAAAATTCCTAAAGTGGGGGAGGGTTGTAACAGCCCGAATTTCATTAAATAATTAATTATAGTAATTAATTGATTTAGTGGGATTTTTATTAACGTTGGAAATTAATTTTTATTAATTGGAATTAATAGAGAATTGAGAAGGAAATTGGAAGGAAGAAAAATAAAGGAAATATATAATAGAGAAGGAAAAGAAAAGAAAGTTGGAGAGAAAACATTTGGAAAGAAAGAAGAAGAGAAAGAGAGGGAAGAAGAGGAAAGTGGAAAATCATCAAGAACCAACATCAAAGCTCCGATTAATCAAGGTAAGGGTGAGAAATGTTTCTATTTGATCATTGCATGATGTTATATATGTTGGGTTGGGGTTTTGGTGTAGTTTCCATCCTTTTCCATTTAGGGCAAAAGTTGGAATAATCGGTAGAACTGTGATTTAATCGGTTGGAACTGAGTAATAATGCCGTAGTTTAGTCGGGTAGTGTTTAGCCGAGAGTATTGAGTTTCGTTTGAGTGAATTTGATCGAGTTTATGAGTTTTGCCATTTTTGGAGAAATTGGAGGTTAAGATTTGGGTGAAATTCGGAAGTCGTAGAATTAGTGTTTTATGATCCTAAATTATCCCTATATGAGAGGTGATGATGAGTAAGTATTTAATCGGGTGAAAACTATTTAATCGGGCGACTTTTTAGGGCTTTTAAGCCCGAACCCGTAGCTGTTTTTCTGCGATTTTCAGGTGTTAATCGGTTAACCATATACGTTAACCGATTAACACAGTGTTGGGGGCCTAAAAGCTGAGCTTTTGGCCTAAAAACTGAGTTTTTGGAGTGGTTAATCGGTTAACCATATGTGTTAACCGATTAACACTGTAAGTGTGAGAAAATATTATTTTTCAAAACTTCGAAAATTCATAACTTTTCACCGTTTATCAGATTTTGACGTTCTTTATATCAAACTGAAGCTAATAATATGTTCTATAACTTGGTGAAAAAAATATTATTTTTAGCCGACTTTTATCCGATTTTACCGATTATTCGAGATTAATTATTTTAAGTAAGTGAGGCTTAAGTAATTAGAGCGCTCGGTCGCGATCGACCTCTTCTCGAATGAGTAATTGTGTTGTGATATGTGTTGTGGGTAGCCTACGAGTGTGAATCCTAGAATTGTGATTTGAATGTTAATCACATCAAGTATAAATACATGTGAACATAATAGGTGATTATGTGTGTATTATTTAATGAACTTGTATATGCTTGATGTGCATACAATTATGTGATGAGTATGCATGAGAACATTGTGAATATGTGTGCATAACTTGTAATTGTATGATTGGTATTGTGATGTGAATACCTTGATTGTTGTGATATATGTTGTATGTGCAATCATTGTGTAATTCTTGAAGAGATGAATTATTAAATGTATGAGATTAAGATGCGAGAACGGTCTTAAGTGCATTGTTGTGGTTGATTGCATATGCATCATTTAGTCAAGAGGCAATGTCTGTTAGTTTCGTGGAAACTAGTGGCTTGTCCCAAACCTAGAAGAGTGGGTTTGAAGGCTTAGAGGACGGGCCTTTATTGTTATCGGTCTAGAAGAGTGGACCCGATTTAATGTAAAAACCGAAAAATGATAACGGGTTATCGGTCTAGAAGAGTGGACCCGGTTTAATGTAAAAACCGAAAAAATGATAACGAGAGTCGTTACCGCATTGCATGAGTTGCATTGAGTTGTTGAGTCACATTGATATATGACATGTGCATGAAGAGATGCTTATGTGTGAATGATAAGATTATGGAAATGTGAGTGTATGCATGATGTGGGAATGCTTTGTGAATATTTATGTTGTCTATATATGTGTGGTAAATATATATGACTAAGAGAGTGAATTGTGGTGAGGAATATGGAGTTGAATTATATGATTACCTATATATATATAATCTTATGCTTTGATTATTATGATTATATTTCTCACCCTTCTGCTGTTTTATAATGCTCTACGAGGCATTGCAGATTAGGAGGCTGGAGTCCTTTTTTGTGAAGTTATCTTCATTCTTTTGAGTCGGCTGCTCTGATATGTAACACCGGGTAGTTAGACTAGCATAGTTATTCTTTTGTGATACATTGCGATGTATCAGCTGATGTGGTTTTGTAATTACCTGGCATGATGTATTAATCTGGATATCTTATGTGTATGTGAATTAATATTTTGGAAATGATTAAATGATTTTATCTTCCGCTTAAATTTAAATGTTGAAATGTGATTTCTAAAACCATGAAAATGTTACATATTTTATGGAGCAAATGTTAAAGTATTTCATTGGTGAAATTGTGACATTCTTCCTTTATACCTTATTCTAAAATTTTCACTCTGATAAATTTGTATATGCATTTATTTGGGGGTATAGAAGGGGGTGTTACAACGCCATTTATATGTTGATTTTTATACATTGATTATTATGAATTGTTTTACTCACCCTGCTTGTTTGAATGTTACCTCCACATGGGTAACATTCAGATGATCAGGTTTAGCCGTGGGCACCGTCGAGGATTATTTTTGAAGTCTTTGAGTTGTTAGCCTTTTGGTTAATTTAGAGGGTCTTGCTCTGATATGTAACATCGGGTTGGGAACTTTTGAGCTAAACTATATACTGTTGAGTTATTTTGCTTATTTTCCCTGATGAGGAAGACATTGACTTATGCCTTTGAATTCCCTGTTTTGTGCAATTTCATGTATTTTGAGAAAACCCGTTGTTTACGGAGCCTTGACCTATTTTTGAGATTTGAGAAATGTACGCCCTTTTGAGGTGACTTTTATTGAGTTTAATATTTTACTCTGATTTATGTGAAAAATGTGCCTTTTAATCATGGGGTAGAAAAGGGTGTTACAGGTATCATCGTCACACTTCCCAATTTTCCTTAGTAAGAACCGGGGAATCAGGTTCACCGTTGTGCCACAATCTACCAGTATCTTGTTCACATGCATGTTCACAATTTTCCAGTGATGTAAATAGGCTTTAAGTGACCCCTCATAGCCTCCGTAGGGCGTTCAAAGAAAGCGTTCTGCTCCTCTACACACCCATTATTCATTATGTAATAGCACATATACTTGTGTGCCAACATTTCCATCTCAGCATTCTGATCCATATCTTCTACTTCTATAATCTGGCCAAACTCTTTGGGCATAATAGATACGAAATTTATTATAATGTCGAGGGAAGCTGCAGACTCGTTGTCGAAGTTATCAATCATGTTATCATCCTCTTTGACTTTCCTTTCTGGCTGGTCATGCGGAACACCAAATAGCTTTCGCCTTATGGGCATCTTCTTAACTTTTCCACCTAGATTGTCGATATTGGTACTCGACTCTCCCTGTCTTGGTACCTGAGCGTCTCTGATAACCTTTCACCTATGCTTTTCTCTTCGCCACTATGATCTGGTTATAGGATTTTTACCCTCGTAGTTTTGAGAAACATACACTGACTTATTAGTTGTATGACTTTCTTTTAGATATTCAAATGAGGAACCTCTCTCTACGTCAAATTTCTGCCATTTCTTCTGTCCTCTCCCTTCGACGGGCTTCATCCAGCTTCTTGTTGACATATTCCCAACTGGTTTAAATGTGATGGGCCTAGCTGGTGTTTTTATCACTGCCAAAGGTCTTTTGGGATCCAAGTTTCTTAGACCCTGGTTTTTCTGCACCCAGTCTCCATGGACTCCATTGACTCCCTCTAACTCGTGAGCAATTTTTTCATTAAAAATAGCGCTACATTTTGGACATAGCATTACTCCTGATCCTTTCTTCTGGAAACGATGCAAGAAATCAAAAATGGTTTCCTCCTGCTTGGGGTAAGCCATTTTATTACATTCCTCTTGTTTGTTCGTCTCCCGTACTTCTTCGACCTTTTGATCTGTGATCTCAATCATGTTCACATCGATCTTTTCTTCTAACTGCATCTTGAAAAAAAGAGCTTCAAGGTTTTCAGTGTGTTGCTCCATGCACTTATCGTCTGCCTCTTGCGCTACCTTCTCCCAAGTGGCATCTTCAGCATGGAATCTCTCGATGTTAGGAGACGTTTTGAAATATTGGTCTGTTGCCATGCATATCCATTATTCTAACACGCAACCATCCATTTCTGTCATCTCTCCTACCAACAACATGTTGTTCTCTAACTCTCTGATAACTTCGACCTTGGGACCACTTCCGCCCATATCCTCCTTGGTGTGGACGCTATCTGCATTAGCCTCAGCTTCTTCACTTAGTTCGACCATGTTGATGCTCTCTGCAGCATTTCCTCCCAGCCTCTTTTCTGCCACGTCCAATCCCTTAGCAGCTTTATCTATCTGAACAAACTCATCAGCAGTCTTGTTGGTCACTAGCGTCAAACTACTACTATCAGTTTTTCTTGGGCTCGTTGATGCTACGTTACAACCTTTAGTTACTTTGGTTGTTTCAGATTTTGTGGCGAAATTCTCAGTGATTTCCACCATGTTGACTGGAGAGTTAACCTTTTCAATGGCTTCGACCATCTGAACCTCTTCAGGATCTGCATAGTTAGCTTCTACAATTTGTAATGGGTCAAAGTCAATCTTCATTTGAGTTTTCCCCTTGTCCCCAAACTTCAACCTTCCTTCTTGGATGACGTTTTGCACCAAATCCCTGAAAAGAAAACATTGAGAAGTTTTATAACCCAATAAATTGTGGTACTTACAAAGGCCTATTTTCTTTCTTTGTTCTAAAGGAGGTACTTTAGCACCAACAGGCACTATTATTTGCCCATCCTTAACTAACAAATCAAATATTTCGTCACATTTAGTAACGTCGAAAGTATATGTTTTCTTAAGGAATTTATCATTCGACTCAGGGGGATTTTTCCCATTCGAAGGAGCTAAGAGTTTATAGGCATAAGGTGGATCTTGCTTTAACTCAGCAACATCGACCTCATGTTCGTCGAAATAAGATGTTTCATCATACAGATTCTCTACATCTTCATTACATTCGACAAATGCTACTTTTTTACCCTTGCTGAACCTAGCTTTCTCCTCTCTTAGCCTCTCTAGCCATCAAACTCTATTAGCTAGCTGTGCCATATCTCTGAGATACTGGGTGTCTAACTTCTTCCTAATGGCATAATCAAGACCCCCAGCAGCTATCTCGACCAACTCGTGTTCTGGCACCTGTGTAAATTATCTGGCTTTAAGAAGTCGAAACCTATTCAGGTAATCATCAATTGGCTCAGTGACTTTTCGTTTGATACTAGCCAATTCTTTCAAGCTGGTCTTAGTTTGTCCCATGTAGAACTGTTCGTGAAACAAACGTTCTAGTTGATCCCAATTATAAACTGAATTAGGAGGCAATATGGTAAACCATGTGAAAGCATTTTTTGTGAGAGAACTTGGGAAGTACTTGATCCTAAGGCTTTCGTCACCTGCTATCTCTTCTGCTTCAATCATATACCTAGCCACATGTTCAATGGTTGATTCAGTAGTATCTCCTGCGAACTTATCGAACTTTGGAACCTTCGTCCTAGGGGGTAATTCAGCTTGAAGAATATAATCCACTATGGGTGAAGTATAATTTGGCCTTGTGAAACCAAAGTTTGCACCATTTCTGGTTATTATTCTTTCGACCATGGCTGCAAGATTGTTTTCTTCTACTACACCTTGGTGTCAAACTTGTCTAAGTATTTGATCATCATTTTGATTCATGTTCACCATGACTATTCCTGGTTCTTCCTCCATATGAGTTAGTACTTGGTTCCTTTGCGGTTTGACTCTGAAAGGTTTGTCCATCTCTTGGTCTTCTATGTTCGCCTCAGGTACGTTCCCTGGTTGACACCGTGGAATATTTTCGCCCATTGTTGGTCTTCGATCAAATGCTGGTACTCCCATAAAATCAGCCATACGGGCTAATTGTGTTGCCAATTGTTGATTAGTTTGAGCCGTATTCTGAATCAAAGGTTGAAAAACTTCTCCCATTGTCTGAGACAGCATGTGCACCATTTGCATATTACTTTCATCCATTTGCTGCCTCAAATAGTTTATGGATGTATTTGTAAGACTAGGTGCTTGAACAGAATAGCCAACACCTATGCTTTGGTTGTTTCGACCACCTGATCCAGATCCTTGTACTGGCAAAGACATTATATTTTCTGAAAATACAAGTGGAGCATTTTGTAGATTTTGCATCATCGACGTAGGCATACCATAAGATGGGTTACTTAGTACCGGTTATGAGAACCCTGGAGGAGGAAAAGACCGGTGTATTGAACTTCCCAGAGGTGTTGGTGGATTAGAACTTTACAATCCTATATATTCCAACACAAGTTGAGTGTACGTTTGTACACATGTTGATCCTGGACTGGCCATGGGCTGCATTTGTTCAGACACAACTACTGATGGTGGCGTCTGTCCTTCCGTAGAAGAAACTGGATATGGAGCACTACTTGACTGAGTATTTGAAACACTTCCTTGAGGATCAACATGTTGATTAGCACTTGTTGCCATTCTCTTAGTATATCTTCTCTTTGGTACTTCTTCGTGTGTCGTGGCTAACTTCCCATTCCTTAATAACATACAACGAAGTATGGCGCCAAAAGATGAATTTGGTTAATGTAAACTTTATAATGTTTAGCACTGGGTCCCACCAGGTGTGCTAATTTGTTTACTGTGAATTTTGGTAAACAACCGCTGGTCTATCAATTTAGGGTAAAATTGAGTAACTTGCAGGGTCGACCATACTAAATCCTATAACATGTGCTAAACGTGCAAAAGACCCTAATCTGAACTCCACGTTCGACTGTGAAATCTTTGTAAAGTAAAAATGACTTGAAGGTTAAAGGCAATATGTAAAAGTGCAATAATGTAAATGCTTTGGAAGTAAATGTCGAAAGTAAATGCAGTAGTGTAAAGGACTTTGAAAATAAAGGACTTTGAAAGTAAATGACTTTGAAAATAAAGAACTTTGAAAGTAAATGACTTTGAAAATAAAGGTGCAAAAGACTCTAATCTGAACTCCATGTTCGACTATGAGATCTTTGAAAGTAAATGTGTGTGAAGGTAAATGACTTTGAAAATAAAGGTACAAAAGACTCTAATCTGAACTCCACGTTCAACTATGAGATCTTTGAAAGTAAATGCATGTGAAGGTAAATTGCAGTTTAAAGTAAAATGCGAAATGTTAAATAACATGAAACGTAATTGAAAATATAGTTGCAAAAGGACTTGAAAAGGAAGTTTAAACGTAAAGGATGAAGGTTAAAACGTAGAATAAGTAACAGCGTATAAATGGTAAAGACAAGTAAATTGCATTAATGAAAAGGAGTTGGTGTTGTATCACGTACATTCTCGCTAACTCGTTTCTCTACACGCAGGTACTTTGAGTGATTTGGAGTGACTAGTACAAGATGAATGAACACCCTTATTACATAAAAATAACAACTATTTATAATGCTAGTAAGTAACTACTACATGATGGTTATGGCTTCACAACGTGTCCTTTTGGCGCTTTTTCATAATTTTGTCAACCTCTATTCGCCTCAAGTTTCCTCAAAGTTGTGTCGAAACCTTCATATGTTTTTTGAATAACATTCTGACTTAGGATAATTCTGATTTCGTTGGCGTCAAAAATGAGAGCTAACACTTGCTTGGTCACACTAGCATATGATGCCGCTTCAACCCACTTGGTAAAATAGTCAATAGCCACCAATATGAAACGGTGTCCGTTCAACGCTTTAGACTCAATAATTCCAATTATATAAATGCCCCACACGGAGAAAGGCCATAGAGAAGAGATAACATTGAGAGGAGTTGGAGGCACATGACTTTTGTCAGCATAAATCTGACATTTATGGAATTTCTTCACATATTTACAACAATCAATTCCATTTTCAGCCAATAGTAACCTGCCCTTAACATCTTAGCCATTGCATGTCCATTGATATAAATACTAAAGGATCCTAATGAATTTCTTTCATCAACATGTCTGCTTCATGCTTGTCTACACATCCTAGCAAGACAATGTCATAATTTTTCTTATACATCATATCATCATTCAAGAAGAAACTACCAGCTAATTTTCTCAAAGTTTTCTTATCCTTCTTGGATGCCCCAAGTGGATACTTTTGATTCTGAAGAAAACATTTAATATCATAATACCAAGGTTTATCATCAACAACCTCTTCAACTGCAAACACATGAGCTGGTCTATCAAGACGCATAACATCAATTTTTGGCACATCATTCCAGTGATTTACCACAATACACGCTTAAATCAATAACTTCTTCCAAGCCCATAATACAATACTCTACCGTATTATTTGTGCAAGTGAACACCAATCTTGTAGTAAAAGGAATATGAGAACCATGAGGAATAACAATAATTTCCCCAATACCATTTCCATATTCATTAACACCTCCATCAAAAATCTAACCCCAACGAGATCCAGGCTCAGGCCCTTCTTCAGGTAATGGTTCCTCACAATCTTTAACCTTTAGATACATCACATCCTCATCAAGAAAATCAAATCGGATAGGTTGATAATCACCATTTGGTTGGTGTGCAAAATGATCAGCCAAAATACATCCTTTTATTGCCTTTTGAGTTCGGTACTCGGTATCATATTCTGACAACAACATTTGCCAACAAGCAATCCTCCCAATTAAAGCAGGCTTTTCAAAGATATACTTGATTGGATCCATTTTAAATATCAACTAAGTTGTATGATTTAACATATACTGGCAGAGGCGTTTGGTAGCCCAAGCTAAAGCATAACATGTCTTTTTAAGCATTGAGTACCGAGACCCACAATCAGTGAACTTATTGCTCAAGTAATAAATGGAAAATTCTTTTTTCCAAATTCATCTTGTTGACTCATAACACAATCCATAGACTCTTCCATCATGGTCAAATACATGATCAAATGTCTTCCTTCCACAAGAGGAGACAAAATAGAAGGTTCATGTAGATACTTTTTAATTCTTTCAAAAGCTTTAAGACAATCCTATGTCCATACACAACCCTGATCTTTACGGAGAAACTTGAAGATCGACACACATGTAGCAGTCATATTGGATATAAATTGGGAGATATAGTTCAAACGTCCCAAGAATCCTCTTTCTTGTTTTTCTGTTTTGGGCACAAGCATTTCCTGAATAACTTTAACTTTACCATGATCAACTTCAATACCTTTCTGACTAATAATAAAGTCCAACAACTTTCCATAACGGACACCAAAATTGCAATTATTAGGATCCAGACGGAGCTTAAACTTTCTCAAACGGTGAAACAACTTCAATAAGTATTCAATATGATATTCTTCAATCTTCGACTTACAAATCATATCATCCATATATATATATATATATATATATATATATATATATATATATATATATATATATATATATATATATATATATATATATATATATATATATATATATATATATATATATATATATATATATATATATATATATATATATATATATATATATATATATATATATATATATATATATATATATATATATATATATATATATATATATATATCAATTTTTTTATGCATCATATCATGGAATATAGTGGTCATAACTCTCTTCTATGTTGCACCAACATTTTTCAAACTGAAGGGCATCACTCTGTAGCAGAATGTTCCTCAGGGTGTAATAAATGTTGTTTTTTTTGTATCCTCAGGTGCCATCTTTATTTGATTATAAACAGAAAATCCATCCATAAAGGAAAAGGTATTAACTTAGCAGTATTGTCTACCATCATATCAATGTGTTACAATGGAAAATCATCTTTCGGACTTACTTTATTCAAATCTCTATAGTCAACGCATATTCATACTTTTCCGTCTTTCTTTTGAACAAGCAAAATATTGGCCACCCATTGAGGATACTCAGCAGTCACAAGAAAACCAACATCAATCTGCTTCTGAACCTCCTCTTTAATCTTCACAGCCATGTCAAGATGAGTTATTCCCAATTTCGGTTTCACAGGTGGACATTCAGGCTTCAATGGAAAATGGTGCTCCACAATATCAGTATCAAGACCAGGCATGTCTTGATAGGACCAAGAAAACATGTCAACATATCCTCTAAGAAGCTCCACCACCCTCTTGTTAACATCTGACTAAAGCAATGCCCCAATCTTGATTTCTTTCTTATCATCATCGAAACCCAAATTAACCAATTCCACCAGCTCTTCATGAGGCTGAATGGTCTTCTCCTCGTGCTCAAGCAAACGGGAAATTTCATTTGGAATCTCTTCAACATCCTCTTCTTCCGCTTCAAACACAGGGAAGTCAAAGTTAGGAGAGGGCATAAGGTGATTGTTTTTAATGGGTTTAACAACCAATCTGCATAATGATTTATGTTTGATTTTAGAATATGAACAAGAAGTGCAAATATTATGCAGATAAAAGTGATTAACACATTATTATTATTTTATTTTTATATGTGACCACTTTTCAGAAATAAATCAAAAAGGGAAAATAAGAAATGGATAAACATGATAGCATTTTATAGATGATGATAAAAGTTGAAACAAAGCCCTCACAAATTCACTTTCACCTTGGGCAGAGTGAAATGATTTTTGAAAGAAACAAAAACAAATTACTTTGAAACATGAACAATAGTAGGAATGTCAACAACGATCTAATTTTGGTATATCAATCCACGCGTCACAAAGTTGGGCGTTTTTCCTCTTGATCATCCTCAATGATGGCATTGACTTTATACTTAGGTTCCTTAAGTCTCGTTCGAGGAAAGTAAAAGAGTACATATGCATCTTCTATCTCGGAACCATATCCAAGATCTTCTAAATAAGGCTTCCAGTCTTGAGCAGGAATGGAATTATCTTCAACACCATCTGAGATGTAATCTTCAAAGTCATCTTCAAAGTCATCTTCAAGAATTGTAGTTGTAGAATGATCTTTGGGATGGATGAACCTAGAAATTCGTAGAAACTCATGAATACTCTTTAGCTCTTTGCGGGTTGAACCAAATGCAAAACCCAAACCAACTCTATCTTTTTTCTCAGCAACCTCAATGACTCGGACCCATCCATCAGCTTGGTCACTCTCCAACATATGTTGTGCATATTTCAGAGAAGAAATTACACTCTATTCTTCTTAACAACATTATCAACTATAGAGAGAGCATGGAATGAAATTCTAACATCCTCGTCAGCATCAATATAAGAAAAAGATGACAAACTACTCACCAACATAGCCTGTTCTCCACCAACAACAACAAGTTTTCCATTCTGGACAAATTTTAACTTTTGGTGGAGTGTCAAAGTGACAACTCCAGCTTCATGAATCCAAGTGCGTCCCATAAAACAACTGTAAGCAGTACTAATATCCATTACTTGAAAAGTAATTTAGAATAAGCATGAACCTATCTTGATGGGGAGATCATCATCTTCAATCACAATCTTTCTAGAGCCTTAGAAGGCTTTCATAACGACCCCATTGAATCTCATAGGAGTACCTTGATAAGACAATCTGGATAAAGTAGATTTTGGCATTACATTCAATGATGGCCCGGTATCAACCAACATATTGGATATAGCATTCTCCTGGCAATTCATGGCAAAATGGAGAGCCAAATTATGATTTCTTCCATGTTCAGTCAACTCTTCATCATAAAATCTTAGATTATTACACGTAGTGATATTGACAACAATGTTGTCAAACTGATTAATAGTCGCATCATAATCTACATAAGCTTGTTCCAATATTTTATGCAGAGATTCTCGATGAGCCTTAGAGCTCATTAGCAGGGATATAACATATATTTTGTTACGTTGTATGCAAAAGTTGATCCACCATATTATATTCACTCTTTTTGATCAATTTCAGCACTTCATTATTATCTGATTTCTGGTTCACATCACTTGATTGACCAAATTCAAAAGAAGTCTTCAATTGAGTTTTTTTTACCCACAACATCTTCACTTGTCTTTAAGGGTACATTAGCAAATACTCGACCACTTATGGCCACACGTCCTACATCTGCAATAGTCACAACTGAGGGAAGAGATGGAATGGGAACCTCCTTTCCATCCTCTAACATGGTAGCATTGTATTTGTAGGGAACAACATTATCAGATTCATATGGTACCGGGCCAGGCAAACGAATGACCAAAGGTGTCACGGCAGATTTCTAACTATTGTAAGAAATTACAACTCGCTCAGGGATGTTGAAATGTGGAACTATGACATTCATCTCATTCTTAACTTCATTTATATTTACAGTAACCTGAATCAAATTCTGATCAATCGTCTTTTGTAAATCCCTCTTTACAATCACACACCCACGGGGGTTCACAGAACAAATACAACAAGCGGCATAATCATGCTCAATATCATGGTATTCGCCTCAACAAGTGACCTCCGAATCCAACGAATATGAAAAATACGGTATGTACCAGGACACTCATATACCATATTGACAGTCGCGTTACCATGCTTAGGAAATAGATTTGATTGTACATTGGGATTAGTATCTTCAAAAGACAGAATACCACCTTTTACAAGCTTTTCCACTTCGTATTTCAGAGGATAACAATTTTCAATATCATGCCCAGGGGGGCCTTGATGAAATGAACAATGGGCCTCTGGCTTATACCACCATGGAATATCTATAGAAACATCTGACGGGTCACGAGTCTGAATCAAACTCTTCTTTATCAAAGCCAGAAATAATTTAGCATACAACATCAGAATAGGATCAAATTTCACTTTCCTCTGCACATGACTTTGATTATTATTTTGTTGTGTTTTCAGTTGGAACTATGGTTGATAATTTGAAGCAGCTTGAGCGGCAGGAGCGGCACTGATAACGGGCATAACAGAAGCTACTTGTTGCTTTACGGCCCTGTGTCTTCTGGACCTCTCTTGAGATATGACATTGGTTTCTCCATCCTTTTTGTTAGAAAAACCAACACCAAACTTCTCCATACTTCCAAAACTACCTTCTTTTGTCAGACGTCCCTCACATACAGCTTCCTCTAACCTCATTCCCATATTAACCATCTCCGTAAAATCACTAAGAGCACTCACAACCATCTTTTCATAGTAAAATGGACCCAAAGTCTTCAGGAAGATTTTGATCATCTCTTTCTCTTCAAGCGGAGGGCTTATCTGAGCTGCAATCTTGCACCATCTTTGCAAGTATTCTTTAAAAGTTTCCTTTTCTTTCTGAGACATCGCACGAAGCTAATCACAATCCGGCGCCATATCCAGATTGTACTTATACTGACTAATAAAAGCTTATCCAAGATCATTGAATGTCTTGATTTGGGAACTATCAAGTCACATATACCACTCTAATGCAACATCAGTAAAACTATCTTGGAAATAATGAATCAGCAACTGATGGTTGTCAGTATGGATGGACATATTTCTGGCATACACGACTGTCGCTACTGCGAAAATAAGGTGTCGGAAATGACAGAAGAGTCGCCACCTTTCGTTATTTATCCCTCAGAACAGGAAAGGAAACGATCAGAAAAACCTGACGAAAAGGTATAAGACAAGGTCATCGCAACCATTGTCTTGATTCAGGAGTCGGTTACGCAAGGGGAAGGTATTAGCATCCCTCACGTCCATCGTACTCGATGGGATCCACACTTGTTGTGTTTATCTGACGGGTTTGTTAAATCTATCTACGCTAAAGGTCTGGTCTAAAAAGAAAAGAAAATGACTCGGCAAAGCATCGCGCTTTATGCCTACGTATTCCCGTCTGGAACGAGAAATCAAAGTCAACGTAGTTCGCCTAACTACGGGTAAAAGGGGGGGGGGGGGGAAGGTTGCTCGCCAAGATATCGCATCTTGTGCCTACGTACTTTCACACAACGTGAAAGATCAGAGCAAACGTAGTTCGGGCTATGGAGAACACAGGTTTGTTTAGCTGTTTTTTTATCCAAGTAAAGTTAACAGACAGTTCCAGCAGTTGGTGTTTGCAGCTCGATCCTTGGAGACTTAGGCATTACCGTTTGCGGTAGAACTGAAAGTTAACAGAACTCTCCTTCTGAAAAAAGGTTTCCAAGGGATTAGGGTCCAAGAGGACAAAATATATTTGATCTTTGTTTTCTGTTTTTTTTACGGAAGAAGTGTTTTTTAGTTGTCTGTAGTTTATACAGCACTAGAGACTATGACTTAGGAGCGAATGCGTCGCATATCGTCCAAAGGACATATACTAAACACTCTAGATGATTGAGAGGAGACCGCTCAATCAACATTTCCCAAGTAGCTTAAGGCTCGTAACGCACTTGTACTAACTTGCCTTTATTATGTTTTTTACTGTTGTTTGAGATAAGAAGAGAAACAGACTCTCTACGGGGAAACTGACTCGATCCTACAGTTATCATGCAATATTCGTCCTACGGTTGAGGTTAGAAGGGAAACTAACTAATGTTATCATGCATGGTTAGAATCCTAATGTTTGTCATAACTTCTCGTGGATAAGAGAAGTCAGAGTTCCTAGGGGAACATGGCAATGGAAATCAAACAGTAAAAGAAATAACTGTACAGAAATTACTGTAAAGATGCATGCAATGCAAGTGAGGGAGGAAATATGTGTGTGGGGCATAAGCCTCCACAAGCTCATCTCAACCTCAAGCCAGATATGAATAACAACAAAGATAATAGAAGAAAGTAAATGCACTCAAACAAACCACAAACCACACAGGCAAGGGAGCTGAGCTCTACCAAATACCAGCAAGCAAAGCCATACAGTAAAAATACAAGCAGAGGGAGAAACTCAACCTCTAATGCAATACAAGCAAGGGGAGAAGCTCAAACCTTAGGATGCTCTTAGGCCTATGATCGTCTACATGACCTACTACTAATGCAACACTCCAAGCAAGTCACATCAATACACATCAATACAGTTAAACAAGAAGAAAACATACAGGGAAAACAAGCCAGCAATCTCCACATCAGAGCAGTCTTCTGGAAGCAATCCAATCCAAAGTCTGTATCTGTTCTTCAAGTCCACCATCTTCAAGATAAGGAAAGGAATCCATGACAAGCAATCAAATAAAACTTCTACCCTAAGGAAGGAAATTGGGTGTTGGGAGGCTAGGGTAAGGTCCACAGGAGCTTATCCCAGGCACTCAACCAACAAAAAGATCTTTGGGGAAACCTAAGGGTTTGGCTCCTTCAAGAGGTGTGCCATATTCCCCCCACAGGATGGACTGTGCTACCTCAAGAAGGTTCCTAAATAGGAAAGAATGAGAGAAATTTAAGAGAATGGAAATGAGAAGCAAGGTAAGTTCCACAGGAACCTACCACAGACACTCAACCAAATCCATTTCCTTTAGAGAGCTTGCTTAGGCTCAACTCCAATGTGAAAGGCAGGGAATTCCTCCACAGGAGGGATTATACCCACAATGAAGGATCCTAATTAAGCAAAGGAATATTTGAAAGGGAACTAATCCTAGGGAAATATCATCACCTACTTGAATCTCTAAAGAAACATCAAAGGTTATCTCCTAATGATCATCTATTCTAAGGTCAATTTGTAAAATGGGGAACTAAAGGAAAATCAATCCTAAAAATTCTAAAGAAAATACTACAACATCATATATGTGTCAACATTCTATGGTAGAAAAATCAGAAGTTAAATCTAAACCAAAATGCCCAAATTAAATCCAAAACTTCAAGGGTGCACTAAAGGAAATCACTAAAGAATACTCCTAAAAAACTATCCTAAAGTCCTATTTAAAATGATCTAAAAAATCCAACAAAAATCATATAGCAATATTAACATATATACAACCAGCACACATAATTCCAAGATCAAACTCCAAAATATGAGTGAGAAATAAAATCCACAAATTCAGAACAACATTATTGCATTATTAAAAGTGCACTAAAGAGAAAATATGGAATAAAATGGAAAATGCATGGGAAATTAAAATACAAAGCATGATAAAATCCTAAACATCTAAATATACCTTCACAAATTTTTTTCAGAATTTATTTGCAACATTTACTATTTTATGAATTAAATCTCAAGCAATTAAACTAAAATATAAAAGAAAAGAAAATTAAGTACATAACTGGGAGGGGTGCATCTGGTAAGAAAAACGAGTATCACACGCCTGGGCCCATGGACGGGGGGTTCAAAAATCACAGGACGCTAGGCCCAATTGAGTATTCAGTTATTAATCAAGGGAGCAACGCCCAGGGGGTGCATTAAGAATCTATTTCACGTGTTATTCTCGATTGGGCTTATCAATGGGAGGTGCGCATAGTAGCAAAAGCCAAGGCCCAATACACATTAATTCATTCAGTTTCTCTCAATATTAAAAGAAAAAAGGTCACGCAGGGAATCGACCTCGCGTCCCTTAGGTCAATACAGCGCGCAGCAAAGAGGCTTGGTATTACACTTAATGAAGCGACGCGTTTAGGGAGGGGATTACGTGGCGCGTTATCAGCCTTTAGATACGGTGACTTAGTCTTATTTTTCAAACAAATGAAAGGCCAGGATTTCGTCTTCTTCCTTTGAATTTTCTGCAAACATCCATCACGCGCGCAGCCCCCATGTCGTCGACGGTAACAGAGCATTCTCCGGCCAACTTCCAAACCACACATCTCCCTCAATACTCAACCAAACGCAATGATTTTTGAACGAAAATTGCACGAAATCTCACGAGGATTGCAACCATGCTAACTAAACGGTCTAAAACTCCAAGAATCAAGAATTCTACATCCTAACCGAAAATGGATCCATTCTTAAATTGTCACTATTTCTCAAATTCTCTGCCCAGAAATCATCTATGACCTAAGGGAAACCTAACCACATGAATCTAAGGAATTAAAAACGCATGAATTGAGTGTAATTTCAAGAAGTAAAAAACTGGTTTCAAGCTTCGAATTGAGGTATTTTTAGCTTGATTCTTGCTCCAAAACGTTCCAGATCCAATCAGTGATGATGTTAGAAGAAGATTGATGCTTCAATTGCACTTGAAATGGCCTCAATCAGAAATTCGATCTTTCACTTTTCTTCCTCAAACTCCAATGGAAATCTATAATCTCAGCACCAATGAATCATCAACCCTACTTCTGATGAGTTCCTAGACCTTTATAGAATGATTTAGAACCTTATAGAGCTCAGCCCAGGCCCAAAATCAAAAAATCCAATTCCAACTTCCTTCAAAAAGTTTGATTATGGCATCCCCTAATTTCCTTCAATAGCTGGCCTATGAAGCTTCTAGTATCATACACTAACCTCCTTGAATGGATCCAGCTTGGTTAGGGCCCTGAATTTGGCCTTAGGAATGATTGGTGGAATGTTACTTACATGTGAAGAAACCTTATGAAAGGCCATGAATTGTACTTCAAATGAAAAATCCACAAATTGCCAATGTCTTTAAAACATAATTTCTGATTAAAATGAGTGGTCATTTGACTTGTTTTGGACCCATAATCAATTATTTGAATTTTTCCCACCAAAAATGCCTTTGAATTTCTCTTCTTTCAAAACCACTTCAAGACAATCTTTGATATGAGCCAAGACAATTCACCATTATCCTTTAGTCAGCCTAAAAGCCACATTTTAAACAAGTTCCATGTTGAACAAAAATCCATTTGACATGTGCAAGTTGGAGATTTTGACCTATGATTGAAAATGGCCTATAATCTCACTTTCCCAAAATACCCCTAACTTGTAAACCTCATAACTTGAGTTCTACAAATCATATGGAAGAATTCTAATACAATTTGGAAAGCTAAGATCATGAGGAACAACTTTCATGTTATCCAAAAGTTTAGGAGAAACACCCTTCTAGGTCAAAAATAGCTTGGAAGTCAGATGATTTTCACAGACAAATTTCAGATGCATCTGAGGACCTCTAACTTGTCTGGACCATAACTTGAGTTCTATAAATCCAATGGAGGACTTCTAGTACTCAAATTAAATCTAAGAGCATGATCTACAAGTTTCATGTTGGCCAAAAATGGATATGAAACTTTCATCTTGACTTACATGGCTTGGAAGTTTGGCACGAAACAGAGGATTTTACCCTAGGAACCCTGACTTAGCAGCTCCAACCACTCTTGATTCTTCTCAACTTAATCTTGAAACAACCTCTCATATGACTCAACATATAATTTCATGATCTCAAATACCTAGAAGTAGGCTTTGATCTTCTTCAATTGCTCATTTTGGCCTAGGATTAACCAGATGAAACCCTAGTGACACCAACTTCCACTGTGACTCTTGTACTTGCTACAAACATTTGATTGAGCTCTGTCCTGATCCTCTAGGAACTCCCCGAGCTCTATCCACACTTCATATCCACATCCAAGGCTCCACAACCTCTGATACTCTTCAAATGTCTCCTCATGCTAGGAGATAAACCCCATACAAGCAACTGAACCTCTTAAGAACCCATCCCACTGACTGATGATTATGGTGACTTCTTTAAGCTTGCATAAAACCTCTAGATAGGGTTCTCTGGATATAAACACCACCTGATCCCCTGCGCAGGTGAACAATGCTATGATATGCAAATGTTATGATGATGATATGCTAATGCAAATGAAGCATAAACCAGGTGAGATAAGGTTAGGCAAATTTTGGGGTGCAACAATGACCAAATGGCTTTGCAGACAGGTGTTCCCTTTATATTTCTCAAAATCTGGAACCTTAAACTTGGCAAGAATCTTCATATTTGGGACAAGACAAAGCTCGTGAGCATTCTTTCCAAATGACTCTTTTCCTCTTAAATCTCTGATTTCTTTCTGCATCTCAGCAATTTGATCTTGAAAATCATCCATACGATCATCCAAAGTCTCGCTCGAAGCAGTGTAGAAAATTTGCTCTTCAGCATAAGGTATAGCGTGACCCAGGGATGGTGGCACATTTATAACAATATGAACAATTAGAATATCAGCATTAGAAATAACATTAACCACTGGAGGTGGTACAGTCATAACAACAGGAACTCTTGGACCTTCAGAAGTAGAGGAGGCATCTGATATTGAGAAGCATTAACTAGGGCCACAAAAATGGGCGTTGATACGTTCTCAAAAATTATAGTCCTCTACACAAGAGAAGAAGGAGGAAATGGTGGCTGATTCTGAGTAGCCACCAGAGCTTCCATCATAACAGTGAGTCTTTCCACAGTATCCTTCAGAGTTGATACCTCTTCACGGAGCTCACGGTTATCTTGTTGCAATTGATCCATTTTTTCTTGAGATTAGCTCGAGTGTTGTAGTGGTGCGATAACTTGGCTGAAAAAAGACCAAAAGAAACACCTAGAAAAGGAAAAACACAATGCAAAAGATGTAGATGCAAATGCAAAATGCAAATGTTTCATTCAATTTTTAAGGATCTTTAAGATATAAAGCAATTACAAACATCATAAAGAAATAACACTTTATGAAATACTGATAAGCATCTCATTTCATTGAATATTAGAAAAAGCTACACTTGGAAGTATAAATTACAGAAGATCAAAATTTGATAAGAAAAATCAAGGTCCTAAGGATTATAAGGAGCATCTGATGACGATTCGAGCTGATACTTCCTTCAAAATCTCTTCATCTTTCTCTCTCTCTCTCTCTCTCTCTCTCTCTCTCATAATTGTCCTTCATGGTGACCTTCTCTAAAATGAGCTGATCCACAATACCTTTCCAAGCATCGAAAGTAGGAGGATATGATGATGAAGTAGTAGAGTAAAATAAATCCTCTCCATGTATCTTCACAGCGCGTCGATCAAGCAACTCTATCAAGTCATCTTTCTCCTTCATCTGCTTTTGCAACTCCGTCTTCTCCTTGTCAGAAGCATGAAACTTACTTTCCCACATCTCTTTCTCTTGCTTCATCTCGGTTAAAGCATCTTGAAGGGTATTTATATCATCATAAGAAATATGGAGTAGCGAAGCGACCATTGTAGTTATGGGTTTCTCAAAAGGATAAGACATTTTGAGCTCCTTAACTCTCTTCTTCACCCAAAGTACATAAGGTTCCAAGGCAATGCAAACTTGTCTTCCAAGCTCTCCTTTACTCATCCTATGAATCTTAGTCCAAGCATGAGTCATTCTTCTCCCTAAACCAAGAGAGTCATCCTTTCCTTGAAAAAACAAGCCTTCTAATAGAATATTTTTAGGCTTATCCTTCAACATATAACCAAGCCGATGGTGAGCTAAACTCGGGTTGTAGTTAATTCCACCTTATGTTCCAAGAAAAGGAACATTGGAGAATTCCCCAAAACTATCAATAATCTGGACATTCTCATAAACAGAAGAAGACCAAATAATGTCAGCATGAGTAAGGGACATGATCCTCTAAGACCACCTTAAATAATTCTTGTTCTCCCTAAAAGCAGATGACTGTTGCAAGTACGAAATAAACCACTTGTACAGTAGAGGTGTGCAACAAATAATGGTACTGTCACACCCTAATTTTTGACCCTAAGATCCCACTCCTTTTTTTTAAACTTATTTTCTATTGTTTTTGTGCGTATGTTTATTATCACAGTTAACCAGTTTGTGCAGGTTTGCATAGGATGCTGATTTCAAAGGGAAATAATACACAACCTCACAGTCATAACTATTTCCTTCATTCTTAGGCCATTCGTGGATAAACACTTCAAAGACATCCTAGATGGGTTTTTTGGTTGTATCTCGCTAAAGTCGTTTTCATATTTGGTTTGGGATCAGGATTTTATAGCACATGGGTTTATGGTATTCGAGGCCCCATTGCTTTCTGACACAGGAGGGTTTGGATTCAGGGTTTGAAGTTCACATGTGTTTGCTAAGTGGATAAGTATGTATATTTTGGCCTATGGATTTCTTATAACGTCAAGGAAGTTTTTTTTCATTCAAATTACAAAGTCAAAGAGATTTTGTCGTGGGGGTAGCACCATGCTTCACTAATTCAAGTTTGATAAGAGAAGTCCCATGAAAGAAGCCTATCGCTACAGGGAATGAATATTATAGGTATCCCTTCATTAATTTGAACAAATAGGTTATTCGAGGAAAACATACAAGTATCCAATACAATTTTAATACGAGGAGATTTCTTGCAATCCAACCTCATTACATCATCGTGAATCACTACATTGACTCAAGTGTGTTCATACTTTAAATTACAAGAATTTAAAGTCTATAGCTCCTTATGTTGAGAGTTCACTTGTGCATGACCTGAACAACTCCAAAGAGGAATCCCACATTGTGCAGGATTCTGTTTTTGACTATACTTCTAAGTCATTGAAGCAGGTACCGGACAACACTTCAAGATCTGATGGTGTTGCCATACCGGCAATATCTATGCCTTCTATACATTTACAACATCACACACCTTCTGTTGATAAATCTTCAACGGGATCTAGTGGGATTGAGTTACCCCCAGCTAGTCTGGCTGAAATAGACAGCTCCAATGCAGTGCATGTTGAAACACACGAACCCAAAAATACTTCAACGACAATACTAAGGCACCACCTAAAGCAACTGCAGGTGAGTGAAGCCACATCCCTCGCTGCTGTTAATGAACCAACTGTTATCAAAAGCTGATGTCTGCTGATGAAACTCCATACCTGCAAGCGTGATAATTAGAAGCGGATATTATAGTAGTAAAGATCAGACTAGCTACTAATATTTGTGTAATTAGCATCATGTGTATGATCAACAATTTTCACATATCCTGTTTGGAGCAACATAAACATGTCCGTGGTGTTCCTAATAAAAGTGATACCTGAATAACAAACTGAATCTACTTGTCATTTGCAATAATCAAAGCCACCAGCATCTGTTCAGAGTGAATTACACGATCCAAAACCAAGTTAGAAGAGTTAAGAGCATTGAAACAAAATTGAGAAAGGAAATTTTGAGTTCTTTGGACAGCAGTGAACCCACACCGTTTGGAACATTGGGTAATTCTTCATGGCAGGCTTCACATCACAACAGAACCTCAATCTATAGCTTTTCTGATACAACCAGCTCGAAGTTCTCCTTATCACATCAGACCTGCAACAACAACAAAATCACAGACCTCGTTATCAAATTCCAATCCAATCGGAGCAGGGACTACACAAATCCCATGCTTCCTGTTAATCAGACTGCCATTGACAGCGCTTTATAGAGGAAAGAACTAGAGAATAATGTGCTCATGGAAATAATTGAAATATGCAATATGCAGTCACCGTAGAAGTTCTTAATATGGTTTTTTCTGCATTCGGCTCTGTTCAAATTACTATATTCGAAAGGAATGAGCAAACTCAAGCACTGATTCAATACCCTGATGTTACGATAGCAGCAACTGCCAAGGAAGCTTTAGAGGGACACAACATATATGATGGTGGCTATTAATACTCAGGTTGCTCCTATATACCCTGGTATATAGGGACAAATGCCATCATGAAGTCCAACCAGCCTGCATCAACGAATTTGAAACGGAGGCATCAACCACAAGCATAGCACTTCCCTCTTTTTAAACACAAAACCATCTGTTACTTAAAGAGATTTTCGAGTGGACAACCTAACTACGGCAGTTCCGTTAGCTCCATCCAAGGCAAGCGCGGGTAAAACTAAGTGAAATGGTTTGGTTGAGGACGACTCTCAAGGAGGACAACTCAGAAACGACCCAGCTCGAGGGAGAGCACATTGCTGCAGGTTTAAAGCAGAAAGCCTCCATCTGTTAGGTTGCATATCCTACATCAAAGCATTACATTTGTACAGGGTCAGAATTTAATGGCAGAAATTCATACCAACGAGCCGTTGTTACCAAGCCTTAAGACTCGCCATGGAGGAATTGAAGATTAGTTCCTAAAACAGAAGAGGCAAATCATATCAGTTTGGATTAAAGATAATCAAGTTTTTTTGGTTTCTTCCTAAAGATAAACCATGAGCTTGGAGAGCCGTACCACATAGCGAAAGATAACAAGCGGAGGGAGCAGTGTAATAGGAGCACGTTTTTCTGTCCAAAATGTAACCAGACCTGCTAAACCGAGAAAGGAAGGTCCTTCAGTGTATCTTGCAAGCACATCAAAAGAAGAAAAGAAGTCATCAGACAAAAGCCCAAACTTTCCAAAATAGAACAAAATGAAAATGGAAATAATTCAAACTTATCAGGAAAGAATTTGAAACCACAACAAATATTTGGGAAAACCGAAACTCATCAGCAATTTCAGATTAAATTTTCTTAAAGGTATTTGCCAAACACAATTAAACCCGAGATGATTTACCTTCCAAAATGGCCCAGACATGTCTAGCCAAAGATGGAAAGGTGTGAAGGACCATTGAATCCAGGTGGGCCTATAAAAGAAGAAGAGCTCGAGAGTCAGCGGGGATCGATACACAGAAAAAAATCACAATCCCAAAAAAACTCATAACCTAGGCGGAATCCCCACATCCAGAAACTCCCAAATTCAACCAAAACCAAAAATTCGTAGAAAAGGAACTTAGCTTTGGAGAACTCTGCTGCGAATCTTCAACAAAGCCCCTTCGCCGGAACCTCCAAAAAGAAACCGCACCACTGGAATCTCGTCAAAGTCCTCGCGTCGTTCTCCACCCGAATACCTTTTCGAACCGGTATACTCGTTCTTTGCCTCTCATTTTTTTTATTTACAAATGTCGATTTGGGTCTAACTTTGCCGATTTGTTGTTGTTTTTTGCTTTGAATTTCACGTGTCGAGGAGCCATTGACGAGAAGAAGTCAAAGAAGAAGCGAAGCGGAGGAATAGGAAGAAAAGAATGGTGGAAGAAGCAGACAAGAACAGATCGAGAAGGGAGAACGAAAGAACTGGTTTTTGGGTTTCTTAGGGATTCGATCCCTTTGGCTATTCCGTTTGTATCATCGTTATGTGTTTCATTGTATTTGCTGTAACTGAATAATGCACCTCACGCACGAACCACTGGATCCCCAACAGATCCCACCGTACGATCAACACCGTTAACAATTATTTAATCAGCTTTTTTTTTAAAGTTAAACCACCCTTAGTTCTTTTAAAATTAAACTAATCTTTTTTAAAATTAATTAAGTATTTTATCATTTTTTTAATAATTAATTAACCTTTTTATATAATTGATAATATGCTTTTTTTAAAATCATTTCGTATTTAAAATCTTTTAAGTCACAAATACAAATTAAAAAAATCCTTGTTTAATATATTAAGGCTTTTATTTAAAACCTCGTCTATTAGAAAAATCTAATTAATTTATAATTTGATCTAAAATAAAAAAACCAATAAAATCTAATTTATATTCAATCCCACCAAATTAATAATAAAATTTTGACTAAAAATACAACCTTTTCTTTTAATAATTTCTCTTAAAAAATTTAATCTCGCTTAAAATTAATTCAACATTTCATAATAAACCAATCTCACCCAAAGATATAATATGACTCTTAATTAAGTTCAACTCTTTTTCAACTAAAGTTAATCAACTCAAATCAAACCATCGTGCACGCTCACACTTCGTCCACAATTCACATCACTTACACTTAGCGCTTTCATGCGTGTGGATGATTTATCTTTTTTTTGCAATTTACCTTCCCGCAATTTATCTTCTATCGCATTGCATTCCGTCCAAAGGAAAAACCTACACATGATTCAACACTTGTGTGTAGTGCACATCATTTGCATCATACTCCCACTTGATCCTTGATCCCATTCAAGTTGATCTTTCTAAGTTAGATCCTACCCCATAGGAAGGACCGTTATCTTTTACAACTTAGATACAAACAAATACAATTCAAATCAAACTTATTCAAACACAATAGAGAAATAGATGTTAATCATCTTAAGCGAGATAGAATCTCCATCCCACAACAATACAATCAATTCGTAGAGACTTTGCTTAAGAGAGATAGAGGCGTACTCGTCGATCAATATCCGAGTACTTGAGCCTTTCTCTTAAGACGATGCAAAGACTATTTTCCTACAATTTGTGGCGGTTAAATCTCCCTTAAAATGACAACTCTTCTTTTCTCCTAAAATCAATCAATCAACTACCCTAAACCCGTAGGAACTTTGACCACAGTCAAAGAACTCCTCAAACTCTTTAGGGGAACTTCAGATACTCTGATTCTACTCCCGTAAGGATATGTAGGCATAAGATGCGATATCTTATCGAGTATACTTAGAAATAAACCATTAGGTCTTTCAACCCTTAAGCAGATAAACCTTAGCAATAAACAACATAAAAACAAGAGGTTCCTGTAGAGTACTACAGAAACTTAGGATGCTAGCACCTTCCCTAAGTTTAACCAACCCCCGAACCTAAACTCTCTAGCTTGCATGTGCATTGCATTGTGGGAATTTCGATCTTTATCCGTTCCTTTGGACAAATCAAATTTCGGTTGCAAAAATGAATTAAAGATTCAAACTAATCAATATTTTGGTATCTAAATTTCACCGCGACAGAAATGGAGACTTCACTGAGGATCTCTCAGTGGGTTTCCCTAACTTGTTTTTTTTATGTTTATTTTTGCTTATATTTGCTTAACTGTTTACTTGTATACTTGCTTGCTTGTTGCCTTGGGTTGATACTCCTGAGTGGTGAGATAAAGTCCTACACCCGTACTTGAGTGAAATTAAGATAGGATAGTGATATGTTCAAAGAGGCTTATAGGGGATGGAATCCCGACCAAGCTGACTTGAAAATCACGCTCAATTGAGGCCCTCTCGAAAGTTGTATTATTGAACGAGTTCTTAATCATGAAAACATGCTCTATATTCGATGTTGGAGCCTATGATATTGAGGACCGTAGTTACCTTAACTCCACTTTGACCTTTATTAGGATGTAGTACGGGGCTATGAGGGGATACCCCCCGAAATAGCGCTACGCGATGCTACACTCAAAAGAAGTTCTCTTGAGAATATTATTAACCACCGAGTACTTGGGAAGTTGATAATATCCGAAAGATGGACTAATGACTTTGGGAACCTCTTTAGAACCTTGTTCTGCAGGTACAATCAACCTTTAGTCCATAACCTTTGGAAATGGGTATACCTTTGCTCCATGCTCGTTGCAAACCTAGGGTCTCCCTTGTTTGTTTATCTTTGTGCATCTATGTGCTTACATGTGTTTGTTGCATTCATATAGCATCATATTACGTTAGGTTTCATGGAACTCAGTTTTACTTATAAACATTACAGAAACCAATAAGGATTACAAAAGAAAATATTTTGAAATATTCTTTAAAGAGTCCTAACTTGGGTGACCTAAGGAAGTTAAGGACACTAATAAAAAAAAACTCAAAGGACAAATACAAGAGGCTTCCCTTATTATGGAGGATCATTAGGAGTTCAAAGGACTCTCATTATCATTGAAGATCCAAGTGAACAAAGGATTTCCCCCTTACTTCCAACAAGAACAAAAGAAGAGATGGAGGATTTATTTTCCTCTATCAAACTAATCTTTAGATGTTTATCATGGACGACTCATATTCAAGAAGATCCAAGTATCAACAAGCACGATGAAGGACTTCCTTAGGGCTTTCTTAGCTTTTATTTAGCTATTAAGTAAGGACTCTTATAAGGTTGTTTCCTTGTAATCCACTGTCAAAAATAAAAATAATAAATGAATTTTATTTGGTATTCTGTAACGTTTATGAAAGCTTGAGTGCCATGAAACCTTTCATTTTCTGAATTCCGCATTCTTGCATTAGCATCCTTCATTTAGCATTTTGCATATGCATGTGTCTCTCCTCTTCTGTGGCTCATCCGGTCTTTTGTCTTTGTCTGTCAGCTGACATCTCAACCATCTGACCAAGCTTGAAGTACTACCGAAGGATAGTAAAGAGAACAAAGGATATGGATTCCATGACCGACTTCAAAGTGAGGACTAATCCGTTATTTGATCTCCCCTCTGACAATGTTCAACAAGTGGATGTTCCTACCCAACTTCAGCCTGTGCAAGGAGATTCCCAGTTTCCACAGCCTGTACCTAATCTTCAGAATGTTCACGCTAAGATGAAGGTGGACGATCCTAGGTTCATAGCGATGGAGAAAGAATTTCGTGGTCTCAACGGACAATTGAAGTTAATGAAAGGAGCTAATGCATCTGATCTTGATGCTCATGACCTGTGTTTAGTTCCAGGCGTAATTATTCCTCCGAAGTTCAAGATGCCTGTCTTTGAAGTGTACAAGGGTGTTAGTTGTCCAAGATACCATTTGACGATGTTTTGTCAGAAGATGGCTGCTTATTTTGACGATGACGAATTGATGATGCACTGCTTTCAAGAAAGCTTATCTGGGGCATCCTTGATATGGTATATGAAGCTACAAAGGAACTGTATTCAATCTTGGAGAAACTTAGCCGATGCTTTTGTGAAGCAATACAATTATAATTTGGGCGTGGTTCCAGACAGTGATCAACTAGAAGGAATGAGTAAGAATGATGATGAATCTTTCAGGGAATATGCTCAGCGATGGAAAGAGTTGGCAGCACAAGTTTGTCCACCACTTCCAGAGAAAGATTTAAGCAAGATGTTTCTAAGAACACTACCAGACTTTTATTATGATAAGATGGTAGGTGTTGTTCCATTAGATTTCTCCAAGATTGTGGAAGTCGGAGTAAACGTTGAGAATGCACTCAAAAGTGGAAGAATTCGGGATAACTTGAATAACCAAGCTAATGAAGAGATTTCAGTTGATGATTCCCTAGAGGAAAGGAACATTGATGTTAATGTAATTTGGGATTCCTCTCAAATCCTGCCGGACCCAGTTCCGGTACCTCATCCTCAACATCAGTATGAAGCAACTGCTCAGCGCAAGCAGCGACTACCTCATAAACGAAGGGTAATATCTCCAGAACAACATCAGAATCGACGAATTTGAAGACAGTATCAGAAAACACCTCTGAGTGTTCCGAAAGAAGAAACTCGCTGGTTTGATCTTATCCCAATGACTTACAGTCAACTATGGTCTTATTTCATCCGAAACTCAGTGATGACACCCAGAAAGACTAGAATCATGAAGTCTCACCCACCGTGGTTCAACCCAAACGCCAACTGTGAATTTCATGATGGAGTGTTGGGGCATTCGATTGAAGAATGCAAAGTTTTCCAAGAGAAAGTCCAAGAAATGATAGATGATGAAGTGTTGATTTTCAAAGGAGGAAGCCCGGTCGTGAATGGAACCCCGTTACGCTGATATGTGTGAAAACTCCAGAGCTCATCGGACCATTTATTTTCGTTTGCTTATGTGTTTCATTTCTTTGATTAAAAGCATAATTGGCATGTAAGAACATGTTACTTTGAATAAGTAATGCAATAAGTGTTTGTCTTGAAGAAAACCATTCGTTTCACTCGTAAAATGTTTTTATAATTTATAATGCCGATTTTACCCAATCTTTCCTCACTTTGGTGAAGAGTTGGGAGGAGGATGACGAAGTAAAATGTGTGATCTCTTGATGTATGCTTTGGAGTAAAACCTACTGATGATGTAAGGCACTATTTCAAAACCTCTTAACACCAAAGATATGAAGCGGTTAATTCCTTTTTAACCATTTTTCAACCTCATTTTCAACCTGGGGCAATTTTTAATCAGCTCGATTGAACACTTAAAACCTTTTAAAAAAAGTGAACATCTTTCAAAAGTGGTTGGGTACAAATAAGTTTTAACCCTTATTCCCTTTGTTTTACAAATCGTAAACTAAACCAGAATATAACTTTCAAAAAGTCCTAATTAAAGTAAGGTTCACTTTGAAAGCATACTCGGTGAGATAACATTTCCTGACTCCTATTGAGTTATGCTCGATTTTCGTTGGCTTTATAAAAATTAATTTATATCCTAACTAGTGATTTCGGTCACCAGTTATTGGGATATCTCTTTTCAAAACTTCGAGACAAACATATATGTTGCATTAACGGTTTCAGAATTAACATTTCATACGTGTTGATCTTTGCCGAGGTCATAGAATGTTTTGTATGCGAGCATCAACATTAAGTTTGTTCTATTGGAACTCGAAGATCCTGCTAGACAGGGGAAACTATGTTTCTAAGTGGTTTGTTCTGTGCAAAGTTGACTTTGGCTAAAGAGCTATTTCTGAAGACTCAGTTATAATACCGTCGATCAGGGCCAATTACGTTGAGATTCGGCGAACCTCTCTAAAGAGTTTGAAAATAATGGGACGCCATATTTTCTGTAAAATCCTCTTGGAACGACTTCTTCTCATAACCACATGACTCGGGGAATCTGATAAGTAAAGATCATCTTATCCATTCACAACACCTGTTGTTCAAATGGCGACTACCATTACAATTCCTCAACACGCAACATTCTTCATGTCCCCCAGTGAATTTTACTCCAGATGGTCATAACATTTCCCTGTGAATCTTTTTCGATGTAAGAAATCTCTAGTTGGTAACCTGAGAATTCCCAGTGATTTTGCTTAAACTTCACCTTCCCAATGAAGTGGATATTATTGATAATCCTCAGTGGATCTTCTCCAACTTCACCTTCCTAGCGAAGTGGACGTATTTTACTCCTCAATGTACTTTCTACAACGTCGATCTTCTCTAGCATGAGTCTCTCCAGTGAGACGGATATTTATTTTATCCATGGCTTTCTCCAATTATGAGTTTGATCCACCCCTGGTAGATCTTTACTCTCATTTTTAACAGGACAACCCTTTAATCAATATCGACATGTTACATCCCCAAGTTGAATGTTCTCCATTCCCCAAGAGAAGTTTTTGAAGCCCTGAAGCAGGATTGTGATCCCATACCTGGTTCTCCACCTATCCCCAGTAATACTTCTATCTTTGAAGATTGGTCGGATGTTTGTTCCAAAATGTTTGATCTTTGGTTGCCTCCTATCGTTGGTTTTGTCAGCATAGGCATACGCATAGTATATAAGTAGTCAGCATGGCATGTGCATTTTGCATCTTTGCGTTTATTTGTTTTGTCTCTTTGGTCGTGTTTATCCCCGAGTGTTTGGGCGCGTCTTCTCCTTCCAATTAGAGTTGTCAGCCTTAGGCAGAAAAGAGCACAATATTTCTATTTTCCCCCACGAAGTCCGATCCTCGTGGAAGACGGTTGTTTTAGTTAAATACCATTTGAGCTCATGCCTCAATGATCGAGTCTTGCTTGACAGTTTCTCTTCAGTTATTTCTTGAATTGAACTTCGGTCCTTGGCAATCACATTTGTGGACATCTCCAACTTTTGAACATGGATTCAATGTGCATTTATTTTTCACTCTATTCCCCAAGAATAATATTTTCGAAGAATCTTCATGAAGACAGATATTTCCCCAACAATATCACGAGATTTTTTTCAACCATCTACATTTGGACTACAACACCTCTTTATTTGAGCAACTCGTTTTGACCAAGATCTTATTCAAAACGACAAATGACAGTCTCCTCAAGACGATTTGTCCATCCCCAGTGATTATCGACTTGGTAAATGGAAAACCTTACAGATGTTTCTCTTTATTTGAGAATTCACACAACAAGATTACTCCTCAGGAATGTATTCCACAACGAATTCATCACACAAGTTTATTTCCATCAAGCAACATCTCCCCAGAGAAGTCGAGGAAGTTTATCACATTAGTCTCTCTTTATTTGAGAAGACATGCTTTACAATTCAACCGGCTCGCATCTCTCCTGAAGATCCCCGGTGAAGTTTTGCAACCTCCAGTACATTATGGCTTACAGCCGAAAATCTACAACAACATCTACAATCTATAACAACATCTACAATCTACAACAACATCTGCAATCTACCATGACTCTACAAACTACAAAATCTACAATCCCCTATGAAGATGCTCTCACGAGTTTTCGTCATTTCGGGCAGAGTCGGAGACCGGCTCGTGGTTCCCATACCATGACGCTCGGGGAGGTTCTACATCCTTTCGAACATTTATTCAAAGACATCTCTTTTCCTGGATAATCTCGGCAGTAGATTACCAGTAGACCTCGGCAGTAGGTAGTTCTATTTTTATTTCCTGGAAAATCTCGGCAGAAGATTTCCAGAAGACTTCGTCAGAAGTATATCTCCAACAAACTTCAACATAGAATCTCGGCAGTAGATTCCTTACAAATTTTAACAATAGATACTTTGGCAAAATTATTCTCAACTAAAGTTACAAGTCTCGACAGTAGACTTCTCCAGCTGATATCTTGAATCAATTACATTTGACCTATACGTTCGATTCTCCCGATGGATTTTCCCACAAGTTCTTCGCAATACGCATAGATATACCTTGTGATTGTCAATCTTCCCCCGTGGAGTCTCACTTTGTTGAGCCCGTCTTTTCGTTACTCTTGTGTTTCTCGCGTGCTGCCTAGTCTTTCCCTGTGGCATCTTGCCTCCACAGGACTGCCTATCTTGCATTTTAATATCATTGCATATCATATGCATTTGGTGGCATCTTTAGGCCAAAAATTCGTGCAATGTTTGTATTTAAGTCCCTCCTATCTCGTCGAGACGAAGATTTCAATCTCCATGTCCTCGGATAGAAGAAACTTAAATAGGGGCATCTGTCACACCCTAATTTTTGCCCCTAAGATCCCACTCCTTTTTTTTAAATTTATTTTCTATTGTTTTTGTGTGTGTGTCTATTATCACAGTTAACCAGTTTGTGCAGGTTTGCATAGGATGCTGATTTCAAAGGGAAATAATACACAACTTCACAGTCAGAACTATTTCCTTCATTCTTAGGCCATTCGTGGATAAACACTTCAAAGACATCCTAGATGGGTTTTTTTGGTTGTATCTCGCTAAAGTCGTTTTCATATTTGGTTTGAGATCAGGATATTATAGCACATGGGTTTATGGTATTCGAGGCCCCATTGCTTTCTGACACAGGAGGGTTTGGATTCAGGGTTTGAAGTTCACGTGTGTTTTCTAAGTGGATAAGTATGTATATTTTGGCCTATGGATTTCTTATAACGTCAAGGAAGTTTTTTTTCATTCAAATTACAAAGTCAAAGAGATTTTGTCGTGGGGGTAGCACCATGCTTCACTAATTCAAGTTTGATAAGATAAGTCCCATGAAAGAAGCCTATTGCTACAGGGAATGAATATTATAGGTATCCCTTCATTAATTTGAACAAATAGGTTATTCGAGGAAAACATACAAGTATCCAATACAATTTTAATACGAGGAGATTTCTTGCAATCCAATCTCATTACATCATCGTGAATCACTACATTGACTCAAGTGTGTTCATACTTTAAATTAAAAGATTTTAAAGTCTATAGCTCCTTATGTTGAGAGTTCACTTGTGCATGACCTGAACAACTCCAAAGAGGAATCCCACATTGTGCAGGATTCTGTTTTTTACTATACTTCTAAGTCATTGAAGCAGGTACCGGACAACGCTTCAAGATCTGATGGTGTTGCCATACCGGCAATATCTATGCTTTCTGTACATTTACAACATCACACACCTTCTGTTGATAAATCTTCAACGGGATCTAGTGGGATTGAGTTACCCCCAGCTAGTATGGCTGAAATAGACAGCTCCAATGCAGTGCATGTTGAAACACATGAACCCAAAAATACTTCAACGACAATACTAAGGCACCACCTAAAGCAACTGCAGGTGAGTGAAGCCACATCCCTCGCTGCTGTTAATGAACCAACTGTTATCAAAAGCTGATGTCTACTGATGAAACTCCATACCTGCAAGTGTGATAATTAGAAGCGGATATTATAGTAGTAAAGATCAGACTATCTACTGATATTTGTGTAATCAACATCATGTGTATGTTCAACAATTTTCACATATCCTGTTTGGAGCAACATAAACATGTCCGTGGTGTTCCTAATAAAAGTGATACCTGAATAACAAACCGAATCTACTTGTCATTTGCAATAATCAAAGCCACCATCATCTGTTCAGAGTGAATTACATGATCCAAAACGAAGTTAGAAGAGTTAAGAGCATTGAAACAAAATCGAGAAAGGAAATTTTGAGTTCTTTGGACAGCAGCGAACCCACACCGTTTGGAACGTTGGGTAATTCTTCATGGCAGGCTTCGCATCACAACAACACCTCAATCTATAGCTTTTCTGATACAACCAGCTCGAAGTTCTCCTCATCACATCAGTTTTGCAACAACAACAAAATCACAGACCTCGTTATCAAATTCCAATCCAATCGGAGCAGGGACTACACGAATCCCATGCTTCCTGTTAATCAGACTGCCATTGACAGCGCTTTATAGAGGAAAGAACTAGAGAATAATGTGCTCTTGGCAATAATTGAAATATGCAATATGTTGTCACCGTATAAGTTCTTAATATGGTTTTTTCTGCATTCGGCACTGTTCAAATTACTATATTCGAAAGGAATGAGCAAACTCAAGCACTGATTCAATACCCTGATGTTACGATAGCAGCAGCTGCCAAGGAAGCTTTAGAGGGACACAACATATATGATGGTGGCTATTAATACTCAGGCTGCTCCTATATACCCTGGTATACAGGGAGAAATGCCATCATGAAGTCCAACCATCCTGCATCAACGAATTTGAAACGGAGGCATCAACCACAAGCATAGCACTTCCCTCTTTTTAAACATAAAACCATCTGTTACTTAAAGAGATTTTCGAGTGGACAACCTAAACACGGCAGTTCCGGCAGCGCCATCCAAGGCAAACGCGGGTAAAACTAAGTGAAATGGTTTGGTTAAGAACGACTCTCAAGGAGGACAACTCAGAAATGACCCAACTCGAGGGAGAGCACATTGCTGCAGGTTTAAAGCAGAAAGCCTCCATCTGTTAGGTTTCATATCCTACATCAAAGCATTACATTTGTACAGGGTCAGAATTTAACGGCATAAATTCATACCAACGAGCCGTTGTTCCCAAGCCTTAAGACTCGCCATGGAGGAATTGAAGATTAGTTCCTGAAACAGAAGAGGAAAATCATATCAGTTTGGATTAAAGATAGTCAAGTTTTTTTGGTTTCTTCCTAAAGATAAACCATGAGCTTGGAGAGCCGTACCACATAGCGAAAGATAACAAGCGGAGGGAGCAGTGTAATAGCAGCATGTTTTTCTTTCCAAAATGTAACCAGACCTGCTAAACCGAGAAAGGAAGGTCCTTCAGTGTATCCTGCAAGCACATCAAAAGAAGAAAAGAAGTTATCAGACAAAAGCCCAAACTTTCCAAAACAGAACAAAACAAAAACGGAAATAATTCAAACTTATCAGGAAAGAATTTGAAACCACAACAAATATTTGGGAAAATCGAAACTCATCAGCAATTTCAGATTAAATTTTCTTAAAGGTATTTTCCAAACACAATTAAACCTGAGATGACTTACCTTCCAAAATGGCCCAGACATGTCTAGTCGAAGATGAAAAGGTGTGAAGGACCATTGAATCCAGGTGTGCCTATAAAAGAAGAAGAGCTCGAGAGTCAGCGGGGATCGATACACAGAAAAAAATCACAATCCCAAAAAAACTCATAACCTAGGCGGAATCCCCACATCCAGAAACTCCTAAATTCAACCAAAACCTAAAATTCGTAGAAAAGAAACTTAGCTTTGGAGAACTCTGTCACGAATATTCAACAAAGCCCTTTCGCCGGAACCTCCAAAAAGAAACCGCACCACTAGAATCTCGTCAAAGTCCTCACGTCGTTCTCCATCCGAATACCTTTTCGAACTGGTATACTCGTTCTTTGCCTCTCATTTTTTTTATTTACGAATGTCGATTTGGGTCTAACTTTGCCGATTTGTTGTTGTTGTTTGCTTTGAATTTCATGTGTCGAGGAGCCATTGACGAGAAGAAGTCGAAGAAGAAGCGAAGCGGAGGAATAGGAAGAAAAGAATGGTGGAAGAAGCAGACAAGAACAGATCGAGAAGGGAGAACGAAAGAACTGGTTTTTGGGTTTTTTAGGGATTCGATCCCTCTGGCTATTTCGTTTGTATCATTGTTATATGTTTCATTGTATTTGCTGTAACTGAATAATGCACCTCACGCACGAACCACTGGATCCACAACAGATCCCACCGTACAATCCACACCGTTAGCAATTATTTAATCAGTTTTTTTTTTTAAAAAGTTAAACCACCCTTAGTTCTTTTAAAATTAAACTAATCTTTTTTTAAAATTAATTAAGTCTTTTATCATATTTTTAATAATTAATTAACCTTTTTTTATATAATTGATAATATGCTTTTTTTAAAATCATGTCGTATTTAAATTAATCTTTTAAGTCACAAATACAAATTAAAAAAACCGTTGTTTAATATATTAAGGCTTTTATTTAAAACCTCGTCTTTTAGAAAAATCTAATTAATTTATAATTTGATCTAAAATATAAAAAAACCAATAAAATCTAATTTATATTCAATCCCACCAAATTAATAATAAAATTTTGACTAAAAATACAACCTTTTCTTTTAATAATATTTCTTAAAAAATTTAATCTCGCTTAAAATTAATTCAACATTTCATAATAAACCAATCTCACCCAAAGATATAATATGACTCTTAATTAAGTTTAACTCTTTTTCAACTAAAGTTAATCAACTCAAATCAATCCGTCGTGCACGCTCACACTTTGTCCACAATTCACATCACTTACACTTAGCGCTTTCATGCGTGTGGATGATTTATCTTTTTTCTGCAATTTACCTTCCCGCAATTTATCTTCTATCGCATTGCATTCCAAACCTACACATGATTCAACACTTGTGTGTAGTGCACATCATTTGCATCATACTCCCACTTGATCCTTGATCCCATTCAAGTTGATCTTTCTAAGTTAGATCCTACCCCATAGGAGGGACCGTTATCTTTTACAACTTAGATACAAACAAATACAATTCAAATCAAACTTATTCAAACACAATAGAGAAATAGATGTTAATCATCTTAAGCGAGATAGAATCTCCACCCCGCAACAATACAATCAATTCGTAGGGACTTTGCCTTAAGAGAGATAGAGGCGTACTCGTCGATCAATATATGAGTACTTGAGCCCTTCTCTTAAGACGATGCAAAGACTATTTTCCTACAATTTGTGGCGGTTAAATCTCCCTTAAAATGACAACTCGTCTTTTCTCCTAAAATCAATCAATCAACTACCCTAAAACCGTAGGAACTTTGACCACAGTCAAAGAACTCCTCAAACCCTTTAGGGGAACTACAGATACTCTGATTCCACTCCCGTAAGGATATGTAGGTATAAGATGCGATATCTTATCGAGTATACTTAGAAATAAACCATTAGGTCTTTCAACCCTTAAGCAGATAAACCTTAGCAATAAACAACATAAAAACAAGCTGTAGAGTACTACAGAAACTTAGGATGCTAGCACCTTCCCTAAGTTTAACCAACCTCTGAACCTAAACTCTCTAGCTTTCATGTGCATTGCATTGTGGGAATTTCGATTTTTATCCCTTCCTTTGGACAAATCAAAGTTCGGTTGCAAAAATGAATTAAAGATTCAAACTAATCAATAGTTTGATATCCAAATTTCACCGTGACAGGTACCGTTCCCCTTAGAAGTCCTATTATGGATGGAGAAATATGTGTCACCAAGTAAAGTTGGAACAAGGTTCCCAATCAAGAAAATCCTAATAGCGTTAACATCCACAAAGTTGTCAACATTAGGGAATAAGACTAGTCTGTAGATAAGTAAAGCAAATATAGCCTCAAACGCAAATGTGCTACCGGCTTTAGCAAATAAAGTGGATTTCCCAATCAAGATCTTAGAAGTCAAACTTTTGATGCCTTCCTTAACCGCCAGATTAGCATCTATATCAGATTTCGTCAAATGGGTGGCTGCAACAATATCTTGGGGCTTAAGAACTTCCTTGAAACCAGTATAAAGAACCTTATCAGAAACTGGTATACCCAACATATAAGCATACTCCTCCAAGGTTGGCATGAGCTGATAATCAGGAAAAGTAAAACATCGGTAGATAGGATCATAGAATTGCACAATGGTGTTTAGAACTTCGTCTTCAATGTTGGTAGAAAGAAAAAATAGAAGTCTCCCATGACGAGAACTGAAGCATGCATGATCAGCTACTAAGGACATTAGATTTCTCAAGTCTGTAAGATCGGGAGCTCGAAAACCGTACTTCTAAGTGTTTCTCCTTCCAATGTCCATAATAACAATATCTGTGATGTTTGCAAAGGAAAATCTCTAAGATCCTTAAAAATTGACTGAAACAAAATGACCATTAATGCATGAGTGCAAGATGTAACACCCACAAACAAGATCACACAAAGCAAACAGGTTCAAAGGTTCAGTGCGAGTATGGAGCCAAGGTAAGAACCAACCCACAATGGTATGTACTAAGGTTATATCATCACCTGTAGAACAAGGTTCTAAAAAGTTCCCAGAGTCATAATTCCATCTTTTGGATATTATTGGCTTAAACGACTACTCATCAGCCAACAATGTTCTCAAGAGAAACTCGTCTCAGTGTGATATCGCGTAATAACTAATTCAAGCCTACACCTAAATAGCCACCGCACCACGTCCTAATAAGGCCAAAATGGGTTAAAGGGTTCTAAGGTCCTCAGCTTCTCAGGCTCCCAGGTCGAAAAAGTAATGCCAAATACGACTACTCGTATGGCATCAGTAATCCAAAAGGGGCCTCCACTGAGCGGGGGATCTCAAGTAAACTTAGTAAAGACTACTCCACGTAAGTCAAAAAGACTATACTACCCTCATACCATAAGTGCTCTCAAGTCCGGATATATGACTTATTGTCTCATCGCTGCGAAAAGTGGGCCGGCTAAGACAGAAGAGTCGCCACCGGTCGTTATTTATCCCAAAGAGAGGGAAAGGAAACGATCGAAGAAAACCTGACGAAAATGGAAAAGACAAGGTCATCGCAACCAAATCTTGGGTTCGGGAGTCGGTTACGCAAAGGGAAGGTATGAGCACCCATCATGTCCGTTGTACTCAACGGGATCCATGCTTGTTGTCTATCTAAAAGGATGTTAAAACTATCTAAAAGGCTGCTGCTAACGGGAGGAACGGAAAGAAATGACTTGATAGAACATCGCTGCCCTATGCCTACGTATTCCCTCGTGTAATGGGAACGTCAGAGTCAACGTAGTTCGGAAAACTACGGGTGATGGGGGAAGGTTGCTCGCCAAGACATCATCGTCTTGTGCCTACATATCCTTATCTGGTATGAGAAATCAGAGCAAACGTAGTTCGGGATGACACGACCACTAGCAGTTAGGAACGATGCATGTTTACGGTAGAGCTAAGAATTAACGCACTCTTTTTGAAAATGATTAAATTTGAAACAAATCCAGAAGGATGAAAAGGTTTATTTTTATTTATGCTTTTTATGAGAAGAAGTGAATTGAGTTAAAGTTTGTAACTCATGTTGCACTAAAGACTATGACTTGAGAGCGAATGTGTCGCATATCGCCCAAAGGGCATACGCTAAACACTCTAGACAGTATGAGATGAGGCCCCCCAACTATCATTGCCCAATTACTTAAGGCTCGTAGCGTACAACAAGTGTTAACCTTTATTAAGTGTCTTATGAATATTACAAGATGAGAAGAGAATACATAATACTCTAAAGGGAACTGATCAACCCTAATGTTATCATGCAATGTGCTCCTAAGGTTGGGATTGAAAAGGGAAGCCTATCCTAATGTTATCATACAAAGGATCTAACACCTAATTTCTCTCCTACTCCCATCTTAAACAGAGGGACTAGGAATCCTAAGGGATCGTGGAAAAAGACCAAGTAAACAATAAATAATTCAATCACATATGAAATGAAGAGAGAAATGAAATTAACCTTAACAAGTCAATGCAATGAAAATATGGAATGAAAAGATGCAAAGATGCAACAAGGACTCAACAACATGAGACTCAAACACAAACAAGGGACTTAAACAAGTCAACCAAGAGAGGTGAGATAAAATGGGAGAAGTGAAACTCCTACAACCATCAAACATCAATCACCTAAACAAATGCCAAACATAAAGCAAAGGCAAAGAGCCATGATCAAAGAAATGATGGGAGAATGAGGATTAGTAAGCAACCATATATGGATTATCTTAACCAAACATCCCACATTGATCATACAAAAGAAACAAGCAAACAAGTGCAAGAAAGTGGCCAATTATTCAAGACAAACTCAAAGTGCAATTATGAACACCAAATCATCTTAAAAAATTTTCAAACCACATGGGGCAGAAGTGGATCAATAAGATGAAATCCCCAAATCAAGATTAGAAACAAAGCACAAACACAAACTAGGTCATGAAAAGGGAAAGAACCAAAGTTCTATCACAACTTTAACACTTATAACAAAGTGGAAATGCATGACCTCCAAGTAACTTGAAAAACAAGTTACACAAGTGTATGACCTAAAAACAATTGAATCAACACCTTAAGCAAGTTATGAACATGTATCAAAGCTCACAAGATGCAAGTGGGATCAATATAAGTCATTTCCTAAAAGAACCAGGTCAAACTAGTCTTTATGAACATCTTCTAAGGTGACTTGACTTGCAAGCTTCACCAAAAATAGAAAGAATGTCCAATAAATCCCAAAAAAATACACAAAAAATCTTGACCCAACACCAACCAGCAAACAAAACTTCAAAGACAAAATCAACACAAGGCATCACCAACTAATTCAAGAATTGATGGTGTTCCACCTTATCGAGCAAGTGTCGAGGGACAACAAAAGTCCAACCAAAGTCAAATTAAAAATGATAATGGCCACTCAAAATCATCCTGAAGAATGCCTAAATCCCTTACCTAGATGAAGGAGAGGCCATTGTCATAGGAGATAATGAATTGAGGTCCAAACAATTATGATCATTTAAAGTAAACACCATGAAACTTAATTAATTGCAAACTCTAAATAAAATAGCAAATAAAAACAGAACTAAAAATTAAGGAAAATTAAATAACATCTCATAGTGTAAGAAAATAATTTTTATGGATTTTTTGGATAATTGGAACTATTTTTAAATAGTAAAAATACAAACTGAAAATAAAATAAAATAAAATAAAGAGAAGAGCAAGAGGGTTCAAATGGTAAAACCCCAGATGAACTGAAACATGAACAAAGCGTGTTGGGCCTCAAAAAACTAGGGGTGTGGTTAGCATTCCAAGCCCAATTAACCCGCAGACTCAAACATAAGTGAAACGCACCGTTTCACTTAAGTGATGTGGAGTCAAACATCCAAATGCGCATGGTCAAGCCAATGAAAACAAGACAAGCAAGTAGGTCAAACTTTCAACGTAAGGATGAGTAAGCTTCACCGGAAAATAGACCAGACGCCAGAGCTAGGGCTTCAGTCGTCTTCTCCGGCCAGCCCGCCGGAGACCAGGTCTGAAACCTCCATAAAAACGCCAGCACTTTATACCAATCGAAATCTGAGGTTACAAGGGATATGAATCCACCCTCCAAATCTTAAAAAGGTTCACAAACAAAGAGAAATCAAGGCACGAAAGTTTGATAGCACACTCTGAAATCTCATCATACATGCAAATCAATGATGCAAACATTGCCTACCATAGGTAGGGCTTCAGATGCAATCCAACATGACCCTATTTGGTGCTTAGAATGAGAGAAAAAGTTGGAAGAAACTTACCAAACGGAGCAGTTTCGTTGATTCTTCTGAGGCACGCTAGCTTTGATCTCTTGCTTCCAATTTGTTCCTCAAACTCTTGTGAAGAAGGAATGAGCAGCAATTTAAGTTGAATTTAAGTGTTCAAATAGATTCGAATAAGTGAAGTTTTTGTGAAAATTTGAGCTCTCTCTCTCTTCTCTCCAACAACAACCACTACCTCTGAGCTTCTAGGGTAAACTTTTGGTTTATATGTGAGGGCTTAGTGATGATCATGCAGGTCCATGTTGGTTGCATTGTGCAATTTTAAACTTTGCTTTCCAAACTTTCCACTTCATGTCACGCACGATTTAGGTACCACATGTTGCACCCCAAAATTTGCTCAACATCTTTTACCTGGTTTATGTTTCATTGCATTATAATTTTGCATAGTTCTACCATTTGCATATCATGGCATATCATTCATCCAACAGGAGATCAAGTGTGATTATTATCAAGAGAAGCCTAACAAGAAATCTTATCCAAGCTTGAGAAGTCATCTAAGTCATCAGGAGGTGGTGGGAGGTCTTGATCAGCTGATGACCATCAATGGGATGTGAAGCATGAGGTGTGAATATAAGATGTGTATAGAGCTCATGGAGTGACTAGAGAGCCATTTTGGAGCTAAATCAAGTCATTGTGTCAAATGCAAGAGTCACAGTTGAAGTACAGACAATTAGGGTTTCACCTGGATCAACCCTAGGTCAATTGTGCGATTGAAGAGTATCAAAGCCCACTTTGAGGTCATGGAGTTCATGAAATGATGTGATAAGACATTTGTGGTGTTGTGCCAAGATAAAATAAAGAAGAATCAAGAATGTGGGAAGTTGCTAAATTAGGGTTTCAGTGCAAATTACCCTGTTTAGTGCCTAACTTCAAGGCCACATAAACCAAGATACAAGTTTCAAATGGATCTTTGGCCAACATGAAACTTGTATAGCATATCAATACCTTTAATTTGAGTACTAGAAGTCATCAAGGGGAGTTATAGAACTCAGGTTATGGTCCATACAAGTTACAAGTCCTCAGATGACACTGAAATTTGTCTGTGAAAATCATCTGACTTCAAGGCTATTTTTGACCTAGAAGGAGGTTTCACCTGAACTTTTGGCCAACATGGAAGTTTTTCCTCATGATCTTAGTTTTCTAAATTGTACTATAAGTCTTCCATCTAATTTGTAGAACTCAAGTTATGAGGTTTACAAGTCAGGGGTATTTTGGGAAAGTGAGATTATAGGTCATTTTCAATCATAGGTCAAAATCTCCAACTTGCACTTGTCAAATGGATTTTTGTTCAACATGAAAGTTTCTTAAAATGGGATTTTAAGTGCAACCAAGTGGTCATTTGGGATTGGTTTGGCTTGTAGCAAAAAGTCACTTAAAATGGCCTAAAAAGGGAATATTTTAAATGGATTAAGGAGGGAAAATTGACTTTTTGAGTTAGAGGACCAAAATATGGCATATGAGTACATTTTTTGAATGGAAATCACATTCTAAGAACATTGGCATTGGCAGAATTTTGAGCATAGGCCAAGTTTTGGGAGTTGTCATTTAGATTACTTCACCATTAAGTTACATAATCAAAAATAGCCATTGGATCAAATACAAGGGTGAAATCTCAGCCATTCACACTCCACATGCTGTTATTAATTGAATTGAACCATTTTGGAGTCAAAAACATTCCCATTTTCGTGCACTATTCATGAGCAAAAGTGGTGAAATTTTGAATTTTCATTTTGGGCCTAGAGGCAAAGATTGGGCTTTCTTTGGATCCATATCCATTGTATATAACATTTCCAACCTTCACAAATCACAAGTTCTGGAAATTGGAGCAGAATTGATCAAGAAAGCTTGAAAAAGTGAAGAACACTCAAAAATTGAATTCCAAGATCTAGATCGTTTCAGGCCAAATTGTGAATTGAGAAAGCTTTATTGAAGATCATTGAACGATTCTGGAGAGTTTCGCGAAGCTCCATCAAGGATTAAAGGCTCAGTGGAAGTTCTCCACTAGGTACTTGAATTTCACCATATCTCTCTTAATACTTGATGATTCTTTGCCATTTTCGTTTCTTTGCACTCCTTGAAGTATGTAGATCGTTTCTGGATTATAATTGTTGATGTTTATGACGTTCGAAATTTGGAGCTCCAAACTTGTGAGATTTTATATGGACTGTTTTGGCATGATTCGGCTTAGTTTTTGCTTGATCTTTAACCTCCATGACATAAGGATGAGTTTAGGATTAATTTGGAGAAGTTTTGTTGAACTTGAGGTTTTGGTGTCAAACTTTGTTTGATTCGTTTTTCTTTAATGTTGCATTATTAATAATTTTGGATGAGATATTTGGAATCCTTGCGAAATGTAGATGAATTTTGATATAAAAAACTCTAAAAACGGTTGAGTTTTGCATTTTCTGTGTGTTGTTGAACACTTTGTGGTGGCCAGAATTTTGGTAGGGATGACCGGAGTTACTATTCCGGTGGTGGTAGTGAGAGTTTTCAGCAGCCGTTGGATGAGAGAGGAAAAGGAGACTAAGTCTCCCAATCCAGCGCATGAGATTGCGCCACGTGGAGGGGGGGGGGGGTCGAAGCTTGCTGCGTTTTGTGCTGAGAGGGGGGGGGGGGGGGGCGGAGTGCGCGGGTTCAATTCCTGCTAGGAGCATTTTCATTTTATTTGCTTGATTTTCGTTTTGTCATTTATTTGCCTTGTGTTGAAGGACTTCATGCGCACAGGTTCGAATCCTGGCCAGACGCATTTTCATTTTCTTTCCTTATTTTCGTTTTCTTTGTTCATTTTCTTGTTACTACATGGTGTTATCACTTGGGCCTTTGTGCGCCCTACTTCCTGCACCTCCTATTTGGTCCAATTCATTTTGCCTTGCGTTTAAATTGTTGTTTACACCATTCATTTCCATTTATTTTTTACTTGATTTTATTTTCTGTTTTGTGGCTGTTTCATTTTAAATTGAATAAAATAGTTCCAATGGTCATAAAAATACACAGAAATAATTTTTAGAAACCTTGAGATGTCTAGTTTTTTCTGGACATTTTTATTTTATTTTTTCGTTTCATTTTCTATTTTAAAGCAAATTAATTGTTGGAGCTGTTTTGTTTGATTTAAATTGCAGTTCTGTTCTTTCTTGATTTTATTTTCATGTTTATAATTCTTATTTTGGCATGATTTTTTTTAGCATTGTATTAACATGTTAATTGATCTATGTATTTTTTTTCATATTTTTTAGGTGTTGTTTTCTTGTATTTTGAATTGCTTTTTGTTCCCTCTCCATTTTTGCCTTTGTTTGGGACACTCTTGGTGTTTGCCCTCTGTTGGGGTACTTCCCTTTTGATTCTCAATCTCCCCTTTTAACCCCTGGTCCCTGATACCTTAGGGGTCCTTTGAGAATTTAGTTGGCATTTTTAGATGCATTTTCATATTTTTCATGTATTTTGCAAGTTGCTTGTGCTTGTGCTGTTCTCTCTTGAGTGCCTTTGCTTGTTTGGTTTGGTTGTTTGCTTTGGAGCTGGATTTGCTTGATTTCCTTTTTGGTGGAGCTTCTGGATTCATTGAAGATGCTATGGCTTGAAGATTGGAGCTTGGACTTGAAGCTTTCTTCTCTTTTAGGAGTCTTTTTTGGGAGCTTAGGAAATTAGGGTTTTACGAAGTACCTTAGACCTAGTTTTGATTATTTCTTCAAACATAGAGTGCATTGTTTGCCTCTATTCTATCCAATGACATAAAGTCCTCCTTGGGAAGCTCCATCTCTCCTTAGGAGGGATGAGTGTATGCCCAAGTGAGTAGAACTTTGAGGATATCTTTCATTTGCAATGTTAAGTTCTTAGTGATTTCCTTTGGTTGTCATTAAGTTTCTTAACATTATAACTTGATCTTGATGATTAATCCTCCTCTTGGAGTGTGCTTGTTGAAGCTTGAAGATAGAAGCTTGCTTGAGGATGAAGCCTTTGCTGTCAACTTTGTTGTTCATTCAACCTTGCTGTTTAGAGCTTGTTGTTGTTGTTTGATGTAAGAGTTTGTTGCTGCTGCTTGGGCTGTCTCCTCTGTATCTTTTATTTTTCTCTGATTTGTCTGTTTGCTTGTGTTGATTACCTCTAGGTTTGAGGTGGAGCTTGTCTCCTCTTGCCTGTTGTCTTCTCCCTTGCCTCTCTTATATTGCTGCATTGCATGCATTCTATTGTTTACTGTAATTGCTTGCTGTCTTTTGCTGTTTATCCCCTAGGATCTCTGATTTCCTCTGTGCAAGAGGGAATTATGACAGACATTAGGTTTTGACCCATGCATGATAACATTAGGCTAGTTTCCCTTTCAACCATAGGCTTTTTAGAGCGTCTTTCTCTTCTCATCTCAAAACAACTCAAAAACACAGTAATAAGGATAATGTGTGTTGTACGTTACAAGCCTTAAGCTATTTGAGGAAAGGTTGCTGGAGGGTCACTCTTCAGGAATCTGGCTGCTTAGTATGGTACCCTTAGGGTGACATGCGACGTAGTCACTCTCAGATCACAAGTCTTTAGTGCAGTACAAGCTATAAACAGACTAAAAAACATTTCTTTCGTAAAAAAACTCAAACAAACATTCAAACTCTACTTTTGTCCTCTTGGACTTTTAATCAGGAAAACCCTTTTCAGAAGGAGATAAAAACTGTCAGACAAGCTTGTGTCCTCCGTAGCCCGAACTACGTTTGCTCTGATCTTTCATGCTGTATGAAAGTACGTAGGCATAGGATGCGATATCCTAGCGAGCAGCCTCCCTCTCCTTACCCGTAGTTAGGCGAACTACGTTGACTCTGATTTCTCATTCCAGACGGGAATACCTAGGCATAAAGTGTGATACTTTGCCGAGTCATTTTCTTTTCTTTTTAACCTAGACCTGTAGAATAGATAGAATAACACACCCTTAGATAGAAAACAAGCGTGGATCCCGTCGAGTACGACGGACGTGAGGGGTGCTAATACCTTCCCCTTGCGTAACCGACTCCCGAATCCAGGATTTGGTTACGATGACCATTCCTTTCCCTCTTTGCATTAGGTTTACTCTGAGCGTTTCCTTTCCCTCTTTTGGGATAAATAACGCACAGTGGCGACTCTTCTGTCATAGCCGGCGCCTATTTTCGCAGTAGCGACAGCTGGGGACTCCAACGGTTCCCTATGCGAGTCAATCCTAGCGTTTGTTTTCCCGTCTGGGGGTTTTGTATGTATTTATCTTTCTGTCTTTACTTTCAGTACCCTATTATTGTTGTTATGCTGGGAAGAGGGTTAGATTGAGAGATAAGTCGGACCTGGGTTTGAGTTTGCACATAGACTTAGAAGTAGAGAGTAGTGGTTAGCCTGCTTGCTTAGCTCGCACCAGCTAGCCGCGAAATCTGCGCTCGGACGAGATTCTGTTTGATGCTTCTTGCCTGGCTCTTAGGCTCGACAAGTTGTCTGACCCGAGGATTGCAGGAAACCTTTGACCTCAGAGTACCTGGTTTATCTCTGTCAGTGAGATGTGGTTACAGATTTCTTTTGAGTGGTTGGTTGGGTTTGAGGCGAAGATTTGATGGTTCTCAGGCTTCAGTACAGAGCAGCACAGCTCATCAGTATTGCACTTGATCTCCTGTTTGTATATGTATGTGCATTTTCATGTTTGCATATCATTAACGTGTATTTATGTTGCAGGTGTGATCATTCCCCTCTGATTCTAGTGTATCTTCTGGCAAGACATGGAGTCCATGAAGAGGACAGTTGCTTACTGGTTGCATTCGCCAGATATCAGTTCCTTGCTGGGATTAGTTGCTCTAACAGATGAGAGAGTGAGGGCTGAGTTCAGAGTATCTTATGGGAGATTGCTTAGTTTGTTGTACAGACCTTCAGCATTTGAGACGACTGGGGTGTATACTTTGATGCAGTTTTATGAGCCTCAGTTGAGATGCTTCCTGTTCCCCGACTATGTTCTGGCACCCACTTTGGAGGAGTATTCTGCTATGTTGGGTGTTCTGGCACCCACTTTGATACTGAGCTTGAGTTGGCTACACTTGCTGAGATTGTCAGTTTAGACGCTTCTGAGTTCCCTGGAGGGTTGGTCAAGCTGAACGGAGCCTATGGTTTTCACCTGTCTGTCCTGGTTGAGAAGGCTACACACTGCGCGAAGAGTGGATGTTGGGTTGCCTTCAGTGCCATTATAGCTGTCTGCATCTATGGGGTTGTCTTGTTTCCCAATGTGCCAGACTTTGTTGACTTAGATGCCTTCTTGATTCTTTCCTCGAAGAATCCAGTTCCTACTCTCTTGGGCGATGTTTATCATTCTATTCACTATAAGAATGAGAAATGTCGTGGCAAGAATGTTTCTTTCTATCTTCCTCTCTTGTACAGGTGGTTCCAGGGACATCTTCCGAAGACAGGACCTTTTGTTGATGCTATTGATACTTTGGATTGGTCTTCCCGGTTGATGGGGTTGTCTGCTGAGAACATCATTTGGTTTGATCAGAGTATGCTTGGCACTGATATTATATATAGTTGCAGCGGCTTTCCGAATGTCCCCTTGATTGGACAGAAAGGCTGTATCAACTATAATCCTTCTCTACTGGTGAGACAGTTTGGTTATGCCTTGAGAGATGCTCCTATTGAGGTTGAGATACAGGAATCTCTGTATCTCACGGGCTTATTAGACGAGGTTGTTTTGATCAGGTTGAGACATTCATGGGCTAACATCCATAGGAGAGGGAAAGCTTTGCTTGGTAAGAGCAACAGCAAAGCTTATGATCCTTATTTGGCTTGGATCCACGAGAGAGCTAGGATTTCCTTGATGCCATATCCTGCTGTGGAACCTTTGTATCTTCCAGTGATTGAGGTACCTACTTCGGTAGAGATTGAGAAGTATAACAAATTGTTGGCTGAAAACGAAGAATTGAAGAAAGCCAATGATGAGTTAGAGAAAGAGATCTTCCAGTTGCGTCATGAGAAGAATGAAGCTACCTTCACTGTGAAGGAACAGATTGAGTTGATTAATAGGTTGGGTTCAGATTTGACTGAAGAGACCAACAAGAGGGAAAATGTGGGAGTAGCCTTGAACGGTGTTAGCAAGGTGCTTGCTTCCAAGAAGGAACTCTTAAACAAAGCTTATTCCCGACTCGGCAAGTGGGAAACATTATGGAATACCACGCTTACCAAGCGGAAGGAGCGTGAAGATGAGCTGAAGCTGCAGATTGCCACGCTAGAGGCGCAGATTAGAGCCCAGGATGCGAAGATTGCTGAAGAGACATCACTTAGGAGCGCTGTTGAGCTTAAAGTAAGTGACCTTGGCAAGGAGTTGAGAGGTTGTGAATTGAAGGCCGGCTCCAAGAGATGCAGACTCGACGAGTGTTTTGGCGAAGGAACCTGCAAGGACGACACCAAAAAGCTGAGATCCATTGCTGAGCGACATGCATTACTGATACAGGAGCTAATCTCCAGACTAGGTCATTCGGAGACGTTAAGGATATTGGAAGATGTCAGAGCACGCCATTTGGCCTGATTTATCTTTGCTTTGATTTTGTTATTTGTACTTGTATTTTGACCATCGCCAGGCTTGTTGGCCAAGGTCTTTTCAGTTGTATTCAGTTATATCTTTGTACTCTACCTCTTGGCATTTGTCTATGTATGAGGTTTTTCTGATTCCTTGCTTGCTTGATGGAGACTCCATTGTCGTGATGGCCTTCTCTCTAAAACTAGAATCGGGGGGGGGGGGGGGGGGGAATTAACCTGTAGCATATTTATACATTTGCATCTGCATACTCATATTGCATGACCGGGTTTTTTGAACTTGTATCTTATTTCCTGCATCTCACTGTTAGAACACAAATTGGTTCTTAATAATTACTCTTTGTTTTGATGATAACTGTTAGGAAATTTATATTTAAGATTTATATACTCTAAAATTTGTTTGAGAGTTTTACTGCAGATTGAAATTATATTAACTCTCTAGAAGCAAATCTGCCTTGAATACAAGAAGTTATTCTGACTCTGAAGCGCCAGATGCACCTTACAGAAGAATCTGTTTGCTCCTCACAGAAGATCCTGAGCGTAGTCTCCAGAAGGATCTGAAGAAAGAAGCTCCAGAACATTCTGAGTCAGAAGCATTTGAAGATAGTCAGAAGCATCTGAAGCTGAAGCATCAGAAGTATAGAAGAATATTGATTGAAGAGTCTTTCAAAGCATTAGTCCACAGAAGTTTCTGAAAGTACCTACGCTGCCAAGTACTGAAGTTCTGTGTCAAAATGCTCTGATGATCAACACGCTAGAAGCACACACGCTGCAGAAGACTCTGATACAGCATAGTTCTGAATCTCATTAGAAGACTCTGATCCATTCAGACTCTGAAGAACTTGCTGAAACTGAAGAAGTATTTTCAAGAATATATCCGTTGGAACTATTCAACGTCTCTTTCCTTATTTGTGCTAGACACACTTACACAGACAAAAAGGATTTTTCTGTGCCATCTATTTCAAGGAAAGGTCAGTTGATGTGAAGACAAAAAGGCTCAGACCTTTTGGGACTCTCTTTTCAACGTTCAGCTTGCATGGTTCAGCTGTCTATAAAAGGAGATCTTCACTTCATTCTTCAGTGACACACTTGCTGAAAAGAAATCATAATATTCTAAAAGCTCTCATTCTTATTCTTCATAGAATCTCATTGTACTTAAACTTAAGAGAAAAATCACTGTTGTGATAAAAGCTTTATAGAAGCATTAAAAACTCTTGTATTTAATTTACATTGATTGTAAAGGATATTCCTTAAGAGGATTCAGTTAGAATCAGTAGCTCTTGAGAAGACTAAGAACTGTTGTTCTTAGGTGATACTATTGTAATCAGTTTGATTTAATAGTGGATTAAGTCCTTGTTGAGAAAGGAAAATCACTCTGGAAGGATGGACTGGAGTAGTTGTTAAACGAACCAGGATAAAAATAATTGTGTGATTATTTTCAAGTCTTAATTTTCCATACTTATTCAATCCCCCCCTTTCTAAGTATTATCTCACCTTCAGTTGGCATCAGAGCTCCGGTTCTGAGTGTGCTATCACTTAACAGTGTCAGTAAAGATCCAGAGAGATATACTTTGATAAATATATTTATTTGTTATCATGGCTGATAATTCTATGTCAAATATTAACAATAAATATGAAGAGAGGGATAGGATCAGCACCAAACCTCCAATGTTTGATGGAGAAAAATTTGATTACTGGAAAGACAGAATTGAGAGTTTTTTCCTAGGATATGATGTTGATCTATGGGATCTTGTCATAGATGGATATGTACATCCCACAGATGGAGATGGCAAAAAGATTGACAGAAAATCTATGACAGATTCTCAGAAGAAAGACTTCAGAAATCACCATAAAGCCAGAACCATATTACTGAATGCTATTTCACATACAGAGTATGAGAAAATCACAAACAGGGAGACAACTTTTGATATGTTTGAATCCCTTAAAATGACTCATGAGGGAAATTCTCAAGTTAAGGAGACAAAAGCTCTGGCTCTGATCCAGAAGTATGAGGCTTTCAAAATGGAAGACTCTGAATCTGTTGAAGCCATGTTCTCCAGATTCCAGATACTCACTGCTGGGCTGAAAGTTCTGGACAAGGGATATTCCACGTCAGATCATGTAAAGAAAATCATCAGAAGTCTGCCCATCAGATGGAGACCAATGGTGACTGCCCTGAAGATGGCCAAAGATCTGAACAAGATCTCTCTAGAAGAACTCATCAGCTCACTGAGGAGCCATGAGATTGAGCTTGAGGAAGATGAACCTCAGAAGAAAGATAAAGGTAAATCTATAGCATTAAAATCTAACAAAACTGCTAAAGCTTTGCAGGTCATTCAAGAAAGCTCTGAAGAGTCTTCCTCTGAAGAAGAAGATGAGTTATCCATGCTGTCCAGAAGGATTAACAAACTCTGGAAGCACAAGGGAAAGAAGTTCAACAACTTCAGAAGATCTGACAACAGAAAGGAATCTTCTAGTCACAGAAGATCTGCCAAGAAAGAAGTGGTGTGCTATGAGTGCAAAGAACCTGGGCACTACAAAAATGACTGCCCCAAACTTCTGAAAGAAAAACCTAAGAAGAAGTTCAACAAAAAGAAGAAGGTTCTGATGGCAACATGGGATGACTTAGATGAGTGTGAATCATCTTCTGAATCAGAAGAAGAATGTGCAAACGTTGCACTGATGGCCAGGACAGAGGATCAAGAGGAAGGTACCTCAGGATATGAATCAGAATCTGAATCTGATGATGATGCAGAAGAGGTAATGGCTAAACTTACCAAAGAAGAACTCATTAAAGTTGTAACAGAAGTTCTTAAAAGTTATAACAACATCAAACTCAAATACAAGAAGCTGAAAAGCAATCTTGAATCTGAGATTGATCTTCTGAAAACTGAACTTGTTGAGCAGAAAGATATAAATTTAAAAATCAAAAATGACTTTGAAAGAACTCAACAAGAATCTGAATCTGAGACTAAGTCATGTGAAAATATTTTAGAAAAATATGACTCTAGTTTTCAGAGATTTCTCACTAAGAGCATAGACAGAAGCAAGATGGCTTCCATGATCTATGGTGTTAGTGGAAACAACAGAAGAGGCATTGGATATGAGTCTTCATCTGGAAGAAATCCAAAACCTGCTGACAAACTTTTCATCAGGAAGACACCTCTGTATTCTCAATTCAAATTTGGTCACCTGAATGACATTAAACACACAAGCTATGAGAAGAATACTTATGTGTTTAAACCTAAGGCAATTCAGAATAAACATTATGTTGCAAAACAGAAGTTTAGACAAACCTACAAACCTACTAACCCCAAAGGACCCAAGAAGATCTGGGTACCTAAAAACAAAATAATTCTTGTTGCAGATGTTCTTAGCAGCAAGGTCAGGACACCAATCATGGTACGTTGACTTTGGATGCTCACGACACATGACAGGAGAAAAGTCTATGTTCCAAAGCCTGGAACTTAGATCTGGAGGGGACGTGAAGTTTGGAGGGAACCAGAAGGGCAAGATCATTGGATCTGGCACAATTGGAAATGGTAAACTTCCCTCCATTACTAATGTTTTACTTGTTGAAGGGTTAAAACATAACTTATTGTCCATAAGTCAATTAAGTGACAATGGTTATGATATAACTTTTAATAAAAAATGTTGTAAAGCTATTAGTCAGAAGGATGGCTCTATCCTATTTAGTGGTAAGAGGAAAAAAAACATTTATAAAATAAATCTTTCAGAACTCAAAGTTCAAAATGTTAAATGCCTCTTGTCTGTGAATGAAGAGCAATGGGTCTGGCACAGAAGATTGGGCCATATTAATATGAGACGTATATCTCAGATTAATAAACTTAATCTTGTCAGAGGACTCCCTAATCTGAAGTTCACTTCAGATGCTCTTTGTGAAGCATGCCAGAAAGGGAAGTTTTCAAAAACATCTTTCAAATCAAAAAATGTTGTTTCTACCTCTAAACCATTAGAACTACTTCATATTGATCTGTTTGGACCAGTGAAAACTGCATCCATCAGAGGCAAGAAGTATGGATTGGTCATTGTTGATGACTTTAGCAGATGGACATGGGTAAAGTTCTTAAAACACAAGGATGAGTCACATTCTGTGTTCTTTGACTTCTGCAAGCAAGTCCAGAATGAAAAGAATTTCAAAATTATAAAAGTCAGAAGTGATCATGGTGGTGAATTTGAAAATAAATATTTTGAAAAATATTTTTCTGAAAATGGCATTGCTCATGATTTTTCCTGTCCTAGAACTCCACAACAGAATGGGGTTGTAGAAAGGAAAAACAGAACTTTGCAAGAAATGGCCAGAACCATGATCAATGAGACAAATCTGGCAAAACATTTTTGGGCAGAAGCAATCAATACAGCATGCTACATTCAGAACAGAGTATCTGTTAGACCTCTTCTGAAGAAGACTCCTTATGAATTGTGGAAGAACAAAAAGCCCAACATTTCTTATTTTCATCCTTTTGGATGTATCTGTTATATGTTAAACACTAAGGAAAATCTGGGCAAGTTTGATTCCAAAGCACAGAAGTGTTTCATGCTTGGATATTCTGAACGCTCTAAAGGCTACAGAGTATACAACACTGAGACACAGATTGTGGAAGAATCCATTCATGTCAGATTTGATGATAAGCTTGGCTCTGAAAAGCCAAAGCAGGTTGATAACTCTGCAGATAGGGAAGTAGTCTTTATTGACTCTGAAGTTCCAGAAGCAGACAAACTTCAAGTGAAGGAACCAGAAGCAACTCCAGATGCTACTCCCTTAACTTCTCAGATGAATAACCTAAAAATTTCTGAAGAGTCAACTATCAGAGGATCATCATCCAGAATTAAAGTCTCTCATCCAGAGGATGTCATTATTGGAAAGAAGGATGATCCCATCAGAACAATATCTTTTCTTAGATCATCTGAAGCATCACTATTTGGACTAGTGTCAGAAATTGAACCATCTTCTGTAGAAGAAGCTCTGCAAGACAATGATTGGATTATTGCCATGCAAGAAGAGCTTAACCAATTCAGCAGAAATGATGTATGGGATCTAGTTCAAAGACCTCAAGGATTTAATATTATTTGTACAAAATGGGTCTTCAGAAATAAACTAAATGAGAAAGGAGAAGTTGAGAGGAATAAGGCAAGGCTGGTTGCTCAAGGGTACAGTCAGCAAGAAGGTATTGATTACACTGAGACATATGCCCTCCAGTGGCAAGGTTAGAATCTATACGCCTTCTTATTTCTTTTGCTGCACAGAATAACATCACTCTGTATCAGATGGATGTTAAAAGTGCCTTTCTTAATGGTATTATAGAAGAAGAAGTTTATGTCCATCAACCTCCTGGTTTTGAAAATGAAAAATTTCCAGATCATGTTTTCAAATTAAAGAAATCTCTATATGGATTAAAACAAGCTCCTAGAGCTTGGTATGAGAGATTGAGTAATTTTCTTCTGGAGAAGAATTTTATCAGAGGCAAAGTGGATACAACTCTATTATGTAAAACCATAAAGAAAGATCTTCTAATTTGCCAAATTTATGTAGATGATATTATTTTTGGATCAACAAATATTATGCTTGGAAAGGAGTTTGCTACATGTATGCAGGCAGAATTTGAAATGAGCATGATGGGAGAACTCAGATTCTTTTTAGGAATCCAAGTTAATCAAACTCCAGAATGCACCTACATACATCAGACAAAGTATGTTAAAGAACTTCTGAAGAAATTCAACATGTCTGACAGCAAGGTGGCAAAGACTCCAATGCATCCTACTAGCTCACTTGGCAAAGAAGAGGTAAGTAAGAAAGTAGACCAGAAGCTCTACAGAGGTATGATTGGTTCTCTTCTTTATCTTACTGCCTCTAGACCTGACATATTATTCAGTGTTTGTCTGTGTGCTAGATTCCAATCAGATCCTAGAGAATCACACTTGACAGTTGTCAAGAGGATTCTAAGGTATCTGAAAGGTACGTCTAATGTGGGTTTGTGTTACAGAAAATTTGATGATTTCAAATTAGTTGGATTTTGTGATGCTGACTATGCTGGAGACAGAGTGGAAAGAAAAAGTACTTCTGGAAGTTGTCAATTTCTAGGAAGAAATCTAATCTCCTGGTATAGCAAGAAGCAACCCACAATTGCACTTTCAACCACAGAGGCTGAATAGATTGCTGCTGCTGGATGTAGCACGCAGATGCTCTGGATGAAAAGTCAACTAGAAGATTATCAAATTTTTGAGAGTAACATTTCTATCTTTTGTGATAATACTTCTGATATATGTTTGTCCAAGAATCCCATTTTACATTCTAAGGCAAAACATATAGAAATTAAGCATCATTTCGTTAGAGACTATGTTCAGAAGGGAATCATAAATTTAGCCTTTGTTGACACAGATCATCAATGGGCAGATATTTTTACAAAACCCCTTGTTGAAGAAAGATTCAATTTTATTCTGAAAAATATTGGTATGGAGTTTTGTCCAGAATGATATTTATCAGAAGCAAATTATTCCAGATGCAAAAATGCTTAATTCATCTGAAGTATTTCTTCTGTTCATTTATTCTCTTCTGATTAATATTTCTAATGTGAAAATCTGAACTAATCATCTTTAGAAGATCTGAACGTTGGCTAACGTTTCATTTCTTGAGAGAATTCAGAACAGCATGCAAGCAAACACGTGTCACACAAAATCTGAAGAGGTGGCGTGTACACAACTGAAAAGACGTTTGAGGTGAAATTTGAATAGTAAATATCTTGGTTTTCCCCCCCAAAATTGTCAGAAGCATTTATTATTTGAAATGATTTTATTCTCTTCATTTAATGCTGCTCAAACGTGCGTTCTTTCTGTCTTTTGGTGTGCCTATGTGATTAGTATAAATACTTGTTGTGTATTCACTTTCACACTTTTCACTCTCAGAATTTACATGCGTTTTCATCTATTGTTCTCTCTGCATAAAAACTCAAAACCTAAGTGTGTTAAAAAGCATTCTTCAATGGTGTCTTCTTCATCAACAACTGCACAGTTTCAATCCACAATGGCTGCTGTGACTTCAGATAACCTAGGTGCTGCTCCATATACTCCTCCAAAGAGAACTCTTCTCATACCTGTTGATAAATTAGAAGTGTTATGTGAATCCATGGTTGAATTTGATTCTCTGGCTGACAATGGGTTTGATTTTCGCTCCATTGTTAGAGCTCAAGGTTGGGTGAAATACTTTGATAGATTGTTTGGACCAGTTTACCCTCTACTTGTTAAGGAATTCTGGATTCATGCATCTGTGTATCCAAAGTTTATTTTATCATCTGTGCTGGGAAAGGAGATCATCATCACAGAGGATCTGATTAGAAGACTGATTGGTTATGAAGAAATAGATGGTGTTTCACATTTGCCAGCTGGGCGTGTGGATATGGATGAAGTTTATGAGGAAGTTATGACTGCTGGACAAGCCTCTAACAGATTCAAAGATCTGAAGCCTGATTACAAGATCTGGGCCAAGATCTTCATGGGATGCATACATCACAGAAAGTCAACAAATTCCCCAGATTATGTCAACAATGAACAGATCTATTTTATGTACTGCCTTAGTCAGAGCAACAAGGTAGATCTGCCTTACATTTTGTTCATGCATCTAGAGAATCTGTAAAAGAAAAAGGCCAGAAGATCAGGACTTGGATACCTTTTGGAAGGTTGCTCTCAGATCTTCTCACTGAAAATGGTTTAGTGGCTGCTCTGTATGATGTTGGTGTTACAGAAGAATTAGAGTTCATTATGGGAAAGCCTCTGAACGCTAAAAGCCTTCTGAGACTCAAGATTGTAGATGAACTTACTACTGCTCCAAAGAGGTTAAATATGTCTGATTTGAATAAGAGGGTTCCAGTATCTGACTTTCCTCTATTCTTTGCTGAAGAACCTAGACATATTATTCTGATGTATATAGAGGAATGCAAAAAGGAAGGAGTGCCTGTTCCAGCAAATGTGTTTCAACTTGTCAAGCAACCACTGCCAGATGCAGGAGAAGAAGAAGAAGAAGAAGTTCCACTTCAGAGGAGAAGGTCTCAGCCTGCAGCAGAATCTGAACCTGTCTAGAAGAAGGCTAAGATTGCTGAGAAACCCAAGGATCTTTTAAAGAGAAAGGATTCTGGAGAAGCTGCCTCTGCATCTGCTAAGAGGATTAAACTCAAAGGTACAAAGACTTCTGCTATTTCTAAAAATGTTGTTATTAATGATTCATCTATTAAGTCTGTTCCCAAACCACTTGTTACTCAAACAACATCTGTTGCTTCCCCTAGTTCTGTCTCACCTCAAAAACAACCCACTGCTTCTGTATCAAAACCACCTCAACCCAAAATACACATTAAACACTTCATTCCACGTCCATCACCATCAGAACCACAACCAACAGAACCACCACAAACAGAATCACAACCATCAGAACTATAACAAACTTCTGATAAACAAAACTCTGCTCAACCACAAACAGAAAATCAACCAAAATCTTCTGAACATCCAGATAACCAAACCACAGAAGATCAACCAGAAAAAGACTCTGTCATACCACCATCAAACATTCCATCTTCTGAACCTATTGCACCTGTTTCATCTGAACTACCTTCTCAACAATCTGATATTCCTTCAGAACCTTCTCATATCCCTGAGACAGAAGTTCTTGACATCACTCCATTAAAAACAGTGTTTCAAGTTTCTTCTACCTCTTGTACACCTACAACATCCTCCAACTCATCAGAATCAGAAATTCATCCTGATTTTCTAATTAATCCATCTGACAAATACCCTGTTCATGAACCTGAACCTGAATCAACCTTACCTGCTAAAACTACCATTCCAGACCATATGCCTCCACCTGCAACTTCATCTGAGATGATTGTTCCCACTTCCAATCCATCATCATCTGGAATATCTTGTGCCCAAGTGTCTTCTCTTTATCATAATTTATCTTATGGTTTCAAACTAAAAGATTTTTATGATAGAGTTGAGCCTTCTGAACCTTTGGAACCTCTGAAACCAAAACTCAGACAGACCCTTCCATCTGTAATCCTTTCATATATTCAATCTATGAACAATGAAGGATCATTAGCCACCATATCTGCTACATCTGGTAAAGCTGCTGTTTCAGCTCTGCATCCTGCATCTGATAACACAGTTGCATCTGATAAACCATCAAACTCTGCTTTCGTACCATACTCCAATGCATCTTTTGATGTTGTTTACCCACGCACAAGACCTCAACCAAATCTGATTAATGCTTTAAACAGATCCTTACCTCAAAAACCAGAAATTCCATTCATTCCATATGTTCCCCCTCCTCTGATTTCCATCTCAAAATCATTGATACCACCAACTCCCAAACCTAAACAGATGACTCTGGAAACCTTGCTTAAACCACCACCCAGACTTAATATTGATCATTTATTTCAAACGTTTTTGCAAGAAATACAACTGTCTTTAGGTACTGTTCAGAAAAGATGCTCTGAAACTATGGATGCAAATGAGACTGACATCATCTAGAAAGGTTTTGTCAATAGATTCAACACTGTAGCTTCTAATCTGAAGAACATCTGTTCTGATGATGCCAAGCTCAGAGCTGAAAGAACTCAATTCTGGATTGTCAACAAGACTGAACCTCTGCTTTGTTTGGATGCTCCTCCTCCTCCTCCACCAGAACCAACTGCCAATGCATTGACTATGACTCTGGTAGAACCCTCTTCAGGATCTCCAGAACCTATGGCAATTGACTCTGTTCAGGCTGCAGAACCTCCATTTTCTTCATCAGAGATAAAGACAGAAAATCCAGATCTTGGAGACAAGATTGCTGCTCTGGAAGCTGGTCAATCTGAAATAAGATCTTGGATGGCGAAGCAAGACAAGAAATCTGAGGACATGTCAGAGTGGATGTCTAAACAAGATGAGAAGAATGAGACAATGACTAAGTGGATGTCAAAGCAAGAGCAATCATCATCTGAGATCACAGACCTATTGAAGATGCTTTTGTCAAAACACTCTTAGATTTTTCTTCTTATGTTTGTGCATCTGTTGTTTTGCATCTGAATGTTCTTGTTATATCTTCTGATATTGTCCAATGTACTCTTGCTCTGTTATGTTAAATAAATTAGTTTGTTATTCTCCATTGAATTATCCGTTTCATGTTCCTTTTATTTGTCTTTATTAAAAGTTTTTACTTTTTTCTTATGACAAAAAAGGGGGAGAAAATAAAGATCTGAACTATTTAATATAATTTCACTAGAATGAATCTTCAGACATATCTACTTTTTCTAATATCTAAATTGACTATTTCAGAACATTTGATAAGAACACTCTATAAAAGAATCTCTGAGTTTCTCAGATCACTTATCTTTTATCAAACTCTGAATCTCATATCTGCAAGATAGTCTTACCATTAAGTATTACAAAGACAAACAAGATCTGACTCTGAAGATTACTCAAGATAAAAAGGGAAGTTTCTATTCCTTTTTCATATTCAACTCAAGGGGAGATTCATCATCTCAGGGGGAGTTATATTCTTTATGTTCAATTAAATAAAATTTCTGATACTTTTTGTCATCATCAAAAAGGGGGAGATTGTTAGAACACAGATTGGTTCTTAATAATTACTCTTTGTTTTGATGATAACTGTTAGGAAATTTATATTTAAGATTTATATACTCTAAAATTTGTTTGAGAGTTTTACTGCAGATTGAAATTATATTAACTCTCTAGAAGCAAATCTGCCTTGAATACAAGAAGTTATTCTGACTCTGAAGCGCCAGATGCACCTTACAGAAGAATCTGTTTGCTCCTCACAGAAGATCCTGAGCGTAGTCTCCAGAAGGATCTGAAGAAAGAAGCTCCAGAACATTCTGAGTCAGAAGCATCTGAAGATAGTCAGAAGCATCTGAAGCTGAAGCATCAGAAGTATAGAAGAATATTGATTGAAGAGTCTTTCAAAGCATTAGTCCACAGAAGTTTCTGAAAGTACCTACGCTGCCAAGTACTGAAGTTCTGTGTCAAAATGCTCTGATGATCAACACGCTAGAAGCACACACGCTGCAGAAGACTCTGATACAGCATAGTTCTGAATCTCATTAGAAGACTCTGATCCATTCAGACTCTGAAGAACTTGCTGAAACTGAAGAAGTATTTTCAAGAATATATTCGTTGGAACTATTCAACGTCTCTTTCCTTATTTGTGCTAGACACACTTACACAGACAAAAAGGATTTTTCTGTGCCATCTATTTCAAGGAAAGGTCAGTTGATGTGAAGACAAAAAGGCTCAGACTTTTTGGGACTCTCTTTTCAACGTTCAGCTTGCATGGTTCAGCTGCCTATAAAAGGAGATCTTCACTTCATTCTTCAGTGACACACTTGCTGAAAAGAAATCATAATATTCTAAAAGCTCTCATTCTTATTCTTCATAGAATCTCATTGTACTTAAACTTAAGAGAAAAATCACTGTTGTGATAAAAGCTTTATAGAAGCATTAAAAACTCTTGTATTTAATTTACATTGATTGTAAAGGATATTCCTTAAGAGGATTCAGTTAGAATCACTAGCTCTTGAGAAGACTAAGAACTGTTGTTCTTAGGTGATACTATTGTAATCAGTTTGATTTAATAGTGGATTAAGTCCTTGTTGAGAAAGGCAAATCACTCTGGAAGGGTGGACTGGAGTAGTTGTTAAACGAACCAGGATAAAAATAATTGTGTGATTATTTTCAAGTCTTAATTTTCCATACTTATTCAATCCCCCCCTTTCTAAGTATTATCTCACCTTCACTCACCAGGTTTCAGGATTGACAACCAGAGAACGCATCGTTATTCTACCAGGAACAACTGCAAGAGAATCATGGATCAAGTTCAAGTCGAGATGCAGGAAATTCGTGAGAAGTTGGCACTTTTCATGAAAGCAATGGAAACCGTGGTCAAGGGCCAGGAGAATCTCCAGACTCTGGTGCAACCGCTGCTGGTGCGGGCGAATGGAAATAATGATTATCACTCTGTTGGAACTCCTCGCAGGGAGGATGGGATACCTACAGTGGTCGTTCCCACAAGTGGTGGAGTTGGTGCCGGTGATGGCAATGGCAATGGAAATACTGGTGCTGGTACTGGTAATGGTAACGCTGGTATTGGTAACACTGGTACTGGAAATGCTGGAAATGGTGATGGGAATGTTGTTAACGATACTGACAATGCTGGAGATGCTAATCAAGGGTTCGGTGACAACACTGGTTCTGGAAACAATAACCAAGGGTTTGGCATTGGTAATCGTGATGGTAATTTTGGTTTCAACAATCAAGGCTTTGGATACGATGGCTATGGTAACAACAATCAAGGGTATGGATACGGTGATGTTGGCTTTGGTAACATGAACAACAACGGTGCTTAGATGGTGCCTTTCAACACTGGTTATAGACTAGGTGGGGTCAACCAAGGATTTGGTAACAGAGGACGGGATCCTATTTTCAATCCACAGGGATATGGCCGTAACGCTGGTTACGAAGGATATGGCAATGAGAATCTAAACTGGGGCGAGGATCGTCAGGAAGATGCCTTCTCCGGACAAGGCAGGGGATTTGAAAGTCTTAATGATAATGATAGGAGGTTCAAAATGCTGGAAGAGCAGATCAAAGGGATAGCCAATCAGAACTTTGCTGGGTTAGATATGACTACCATGGGACTAGTGCCTGGGCTGAGGGTGCCTTTGAAATTCAAAGCTCCAACATTTGACAAGTATAAGGGGGATACATACCCTAGAGTTCATGTACGTTCTTATTACAGAAGAATGTCTGCATACTCTAACGATGAGAAGATTCTTATGCATTTCTTTCAAGACAGTTTATCGGGACCATCGCTGGAATGGTACATGGGACTGGAGCCCGCCCAAATTAGAAGCTGGAAAGAATTGGCCGATGCTTTTGTTAAACATTACCAATATAATAGTGACTTGGCGCCAAACAGGGTCCAGTTGCAGAGTTTGTCTCAGAAGAATGGTGAGAGCTTCAAGGGGTATGCGCAGCGCTGGCGTGATATTGCAGCTAGGGTTCATCCCCCTTTGGTTGAAAGAGAGTTGATTGATATGTTTATCGGAACATTTTCTGGAATGTATTACGACAAATTGCTCAATGTCTCAATGGGTAGTTTCTCCGACATGATTCTCATGGGAGAACGGATTGAAAATGGAATTAAGATTGGGAAGATTCAGGCAGGTGAATCCACCTCAGCTGGAGGTGCAAGGAAAGCCTTTGGTGGAAGGAGACAAGGCGACGCCAGTGCGGTATATGGTGGTCGAGGTTGTGGAAGAGGTAGGAATCAGTATCAGCCACAACAAGTTGCTAGTGTTATTATCCCGATACCTCAGCAAAAACAACAACAGTAACAACAGCAATGGCAACAACAGCCGCAGCAACAGAGAATGCACCCTGCTCAGCGTAGAATTCAAGAGGGTAGGCCAAAGAGAGTATTTGAAGCACCTCCTTCAACTTATGCCGAACTTCTTCAAACGCTGTTGGGTCTGAATTTGGTTGAAAAGAGAACGATGGCCCCGTTGACGGGCACTCCTCCATTTGGTTTTGACGCTGGTAAACATTGTGATTTTCATTCTGGGGCGCCCGGACATGATATTGAAGGTTGCCATGCTTTCAAACATAAGGTTCAAGATTTGCTTGATAGTAAGGCCATTAACTTTGGTCAGGATGGTCCTAATATTGTACAACAACCCATGCCGAATCATGGAGTGAATGCTATCATAACGGACGAGAATTTGAACTTGGTTATGGATGTGAATGAATTGAAGACACTGTTGAGTTGTGTTAAAAGTAGATTGTTGAAAGGGGGTGTATTCCCCGGATGTGACAAATATTGTCTGGATTGCTGGACCCAACCAGAGGGTTGCTCTGATTTGAAAAGAGGTATCCAAGCCATGATAGATGAGGGGATTTTGCAATTTGATCGGACTGCTGTTGAGAAGCCTGTTGAGGCATTGTTTGAAAAGCAGAATGAGATTGCGACTATTACGATCCCAAGGAAGACTATTACGATATCGGCGCCCGCCAAGCGGCCGACTATCACAATAACAAAAGCAGGACCTGTTCCTTTTGAGAGTACAAAAGTTGTTCCATGGACATATGGGTTAGAAGCGTACTATAATGGAGAAAAGATTGAGGTGAATAGCCAGTCGGCAGGGGCAGTTGACAATGTTGTTGGAACGGGAGGCATGACCCGTAGTGGAAGAATCTTCACCGCACCTGAAGTTGAAGCAGAGAAGATTGCTAAAGGAAAAGCCAAGGTGAACGAAAGTGGACCATCCCGGTTAAAAGAGAAAGACACGTCGCTCAAGGACATAGAAGAGTTCATGAGGCTAATTCGCAAGAGCGATTATAAGATTGTTGAGCACTTACAACAGACACCCTCAAAAATTTCAATCCTATCTTTGTTGCTTTGTTCTGAGGCTCATCGAAATGCTTTGTTGAAGATATTGGACACGTCATTTGTACCTCAGGAGGTTTCTGTCAACCAGCTAGAGGGGGTACTGGCGCATGTCAATGCTGGACATAGTTTGGGTTTCACTGATTTTGATCTAACACCCAGAGGCCGAGAGCATAATATGGCTTTGCACATATCGGTGGAGTGCCGGGGCACCGTAATGTCGCACGTTCTTGTGGATACCGGATCGTCTCTGAATGTATTGCCTAAGAAGGCTATGATGAAGTTGGATATCCGGGGAATTATTTGCACGCCAAGTAACTTGGTTGTGAGGGCGTTTGATGGAACGAGAAGGTCGGTGTTTGGATCGATAAGGTTACCGTTGCAGGTCGGGCCGGAAATATTTGACACTGAATTTTATATCATGGATATTCATCCAGCTTATAGTTGTTTACTTGGGCGTCTGTGGATACACTCTGCAGGGGCTATGACGTCCACGCTGCATCAGAAGCTTAAGTTTGAAGCCGGTGGTGGCATCGTTACTATTTGTGGGGAAGAGGACATCTTGGTCAGTCATCTCTCATCATTCAAGTACGTTGAAGTGGATGGAGAAATCCACGAAACGCCCTGCCAAGCCTTCGAAGGGTTACAAATCAAAGACAAGTCCAGTGTTCCCAGCAAAGTGCTAGAGGTTGTTGTGGCTTCGTACAAAGACGCTCAAACGTTGGTTCAGACTGGTGAGACCAAGGGTTGGGGTCAAGTGCTGGAAATTCCTGTCAAGATGGACAAGTTTGGACTAGGGTACCGCCCAACATCAGCATCTTCTTCATAGAAAGCACCCAAGTTCAAGGGACCGGTGGTAATTACTCCAAAGGGAGTCTGCTTTGAGACGATTAATGCTGTTTCCGACTCTGAAGACGGAGATAGTGATTGCGATATGGACGCGTGGATCAAACCTAGCGTGCCAGGACAAAGTCTCTGCAACTGGTCCATCCGGGAAATTGTCCCAGTGACTACAAAACAGTAATGATTTGTTTTCTTGATTATTGTATAATCCTGTGTCCTACCCGGGGCATAGTGATTTTAATTTAGGGCCACTTGCTTATGTGTATGCATTGTTTAATCATTGAATAAAGGCGTTTTTCTCATACAAATTTTGTGTTCCTTGTTTTTCCTGTTTTTATTTTAACAATAAATGGCAACGTGGTTATGAGCTTTGTTTGCACTCATTTGAAGCATTTAACCATTTCCTTTGCAGGATTCATATTTCAGATGACACCGAACACGAACTTCCTATGACTCGCTTTGACTTCGAGCACCCGGTATTTCAAGCTGAGGAAGAGATTGTTGAGGATAGCGATTTTCCAGAGGAGTTGACTCGACTGTTGAAACAGGAAGAAAGAATCATTCTGCCTCATCAGGAAGAGATTGAGATTATCAACGTGGGGTCCGAGGGAGTTGTCAGGAACATCCGGATATGGGTTGCACTGCAAAGCGACATCAAGCAAGGTCTGATTGAGATGTTGCAAGAGTACAGTGATATCTTTGCTTGGTCGTACGAGGATATGCCTGGGTTGGATACTGACATGGTTGTTCATCGTCTGCCATTGCGAGAAGAATGTCCGCCTGTTAAGCAGAAACTCAGAAGAACCAGACCAGATATGTCTGTGAAGATTAAGGAGGAAGTTCAAAAACAGTGGGATGTTGGGTTCCTTGATGTTACAACTTATCCATCATGGGTCGCCAATATAGTACCGATACCAAAGAAAGATGGTAAGGTGCGGATGTGCGTAGACTATCGTGATTTGAATAGGGCGAGCCCAAAGGACGACTTTCCGCTTCCTCATCGATGTGCTGGTCGATAACACTGCTCAATTCTCCGTGTTCTCCTTCATGGATGGCTTCTCGGGTTACAATCAGATAAAAATGGCGCCAGAAGACATGGAGAAAACAACCTTCATTACTCCCTGGGGAACATTTTGCTACAAAGTGATGCCCTTTGATTTGAAGAACGCTGGGGCAACATATCAACGTGCAATGACGACGCTCTTTCATGACATGATGCATAAAGAGATCGAGGTTTATGTTGATGATATGATTGCCAAATCCCAGACGGAGGAAGAACATTTGGTTAATCTGCTGAAATTGTTCAAGAGGCTTAGGAAATTCAGGCTGAGGCTGAATCCTAACAAGTGCACCTTCGGGGTGAGATCCGGTAAACTATAGGGGTTTATTGTGAGCAAAAAAGGAATTGAGGTTGATCCTGCTAAGATAAAAGCAATACAAGAAATGCCAACGCCTAAAACAGAAAAAGAAGTGTGTGGGTTTTTAGGGAGGTTGAACTACATTGCTCGGTTCATATCTCACCTAACCGCTACATGCGAGCCATTATTCAAATTGTTGAAAAAGAATCAGGCTGTGACCTGGAATGAAGATTGTCAAAGAGCGTTTGAAAAAATAAAAGAATATTTGTAGGAACCTCCAATATTGATACCCCTAGTAGCCGGGATACCATTGATTATGTATTTGACGGTTCTTGAGGAAAGTATGGGTTGTGTTCTCGGTCAACATGACGAGACTGGACGTAAAGAGCATGCGATTTACTACTTGAGTAAAAAGTTCACAGATTGTGAATCCCGTTACTCAATGCTCGAAAAGACGTGTTGTGCGTTAGCCTGGGCTCCCAAACGTTTGAGACAATACATGTTAAACCATACAACCATGCTAATTTCGAAGATGGATCCGATCAAATACGTATTTGAAAAGCAAGCACTCTCCGGGAGGATTGCTCGATGGCAGATGGTGCTGACAGAATATGATATTCAATATGTTTCTCAAAAGGCTATCAAAGGTAGTGTTCTGTCAGAGTACCTAGCGGAGCAGCCAATTGAAGATTATCAACCAATGAGGTTTGATTTTCCTGACGAGGATATCATGTACTTGAAAATGAAAGATTGTGATGAGCCGTTGCCGGATGAAGGTCCAGAGTTGGGTTCCAAATGGCAGTTGATATTTGATGGCGCTGTTAACTCCTACGGTAGTGGAATAGGGGCAATTATCACTACTCCTCAAGGGACGCACGTCCCCTTTACTGCCAGATTGACCTTTCCAGTTACCAATAATGAGGCTGAATATGAGGCGGGCATCATGGGTCTTGAGGAGGCTATTGATTTGAGAATCAAATATCTTGATGTATACGGGGACTCTGCTCTAGTGGTCAACCAGATTAAAGGAGAATGGGAGACGTGGCAGCCCAATCTGATACCCTATATGAATTATGCAAGGAGATTGTTGCCTTTCTTTGACAAAGTAGAATTGCATCATGTACCACGAGCAGAAAATCAGATGGCCGACGCTCTTGCGACATTGTCTTCAATGTATAAAGTTAACTTCTGGAATGAGGCTCCCAGGATTGTTATCTCTCGCCTTGATAGGCCTGCCTTCATATTCGCCATTGAGGAAGCATCCGATGGCAAACCGTGGTATTTTGATATCCAGCATTTCCTGAAGACCAAAGAGTATCCGGCTGGGGAATCCAGTCGAGATCAGAAGACTCTTAGGAGATTGGCTGGCAATTTTTATTTGAATCCGGATGGCGTCTTGTACAAGAGAAACCACGACTTGGTGTTGTTGCGATGTGTGGACGAGAAAGAGGCTAAGTTGCTCATGGAAGAGATCCATGAAGGTACATTTGGTACGCATGCTGGTGGACATGCAATGACGAGAAAATTGTTGCGGGCAGGTTACTATTGGCTAACGATGGAAACAAATTGTTTCAAGTTCGCGAAGCGGTGTCATAAATGTCAAATTTATGCGGACAAAATTCATGTGCCTCCAAGCCCTCTAAATGTTATGTCATCACCGTGGCCTTTCTCGATGTGGGGAATTGATATGATTGGCAAGATTGAGCCCACGGCATCAAACGGACACCGGTTCATTTTGGTAGCCATTGATTATTTCACCAAATGGGTGGAAGCAGCGTCATATGCTAATGTCACCAAACAAGTGGTAGCCAGATTTATCAAAAGAGATATTATCTGCAGATATGGAATCCTAGAGCGGATTATCACCGACAACGGTTCAAACTTAAATAACAAGATGATGAAAGAGCTGTGTCAGAATTTCAAGATTGAGCATCACAACTATTCTCCTTATCGGCCCAAGATGAATGGCGCTGTCGAAGCGGCCAATAAGAACATAAAGAAGATTGTTCAGAAGATGGTTGTGACTTACAAGGACTGGCATGAGATGTTGCCTTTCGCTTTGCACGATTATCGTACGACGGTATGCACGTCAACCGGGGAAACTCCTTTCTCATTGGTGTATGGCATGGAAGCAGTGTTACCATTGGAGGTTGAGATTCCTTCTTTGAGGGTTTTACGCGATGTCCAACTTGATGAGGCAGAATGGGTAAAAGATAGACTGAACCAGCTCAGTTTAATGGATGAGAAGAGACTGGCTTCTCTCGCATATGGTCGGTTATATCAGAGCCGGGTGAAGAAAGCTTACGATAAGAAGGTATGCCCTCGAAGCTTTTAGACGGGCGATCTTGTGTTGAAAAAAATTCTCCCACCACAATCGGATCACAGGGGAAAATGGACTCCCAACTACGAGGGTCCATATGTCGTCAGAAAGGTTTTCTCTAGAGGAGCCTTGTTGTTATCCACCATGGATGGTGAGGACTTTACGTCTCCTGTGAATTCGGACGCAGTTAAAAAATACTTTTCTTAAAGTGACCCACTGGACAAAAAAAGAGAGTCCAGGCAAAAATGGGGCATCCCGGCGAACCATAAAAAAGGAATAAAAGGTTCGGGAAAAAGTTAGGGATAAAATTGAAAAAATGTACACCCGCGAAGTTGAAAACCTGAAAGGGGCAACTTCGGCAAAAAAGGGTATCCCGGTGAGCTGAAACCCCGCAAAGGGCGGTTCACGCAAAAGTTAGAGATTTGAAAAAAGCAAATGACTGTGGTCCGAGTTGATACTGCATTGCTTAGTGGTTTGGGAGTACTTAAGGGTCGTATATCCGAAACAATCTCTTCCGAAGATCGAGTACCGAGAAAGCGCCAGAGTCGGGCGAGTCATAGAAGAATCAGCTCATGGTGTTTGTTTGTACCACGTTGCCGACATGTATATCAAATTTGTTTTGTATCTTTCTTTGTGCTTCTTGTGCATATAGTGTATTTTGCTTGTGCGTAACTTTCTCTTTTCAGGAGTTACATCCAGTGTACAAAGTTTTGCCTATTTACAGGCCCGTTCAATAAAGCATGTTATTCAGTATTCGATGCTTGTTATTTACTGTTTTGTTTGTGAAAAACGCCGATGTTTTTGATGAACTTGCACTTGCATAAACTTGCTAGCCCTTGCCAATAATTGCTAAAACTTCGAATTGACTGAATAAACGTCACGGATATTAACTCGGATAGATTTTGTTGTGTAGATTTGTTTTGTCTCGTTTGTGTTTTGCAGGGTCCTTACCTTTGAAGCAAACGGTCAGGAATTGCATTCCCCAGCCAAAGTCTCTTGACGTAGGACCTGACTTCAGTTGATGTCGATCCTTAGCAAGTCGTATCTTATCCTCAGAAAGTGGAGACAACACTTATTCCTACCAGATATGGAATTGTCCTCCCCGAGAGAGTATCACCAGGAATGTTGCCTGAAGAGTATCCTCATGGAAGTGGTCTATAGGATATCCCCAGCAAGTCAAAATCAATATCCCCGGCAGAGGACGCCTCCCTAGAGGATGGTTATTCCCTTTCCCCGCAGGTCGTCATCCTTTCATCAAGATGATTGTCCTCAGCAGAGTTTGTAGCTTCGAGTTTGTAGGCTGTGTCCCGACAGTGTAGTTCTTCCCAACCAGAAGGGTCGCATCTTTCCCCAACAGGGTTTGTGTTTTCTTCCCAAATGTCTGATCTCTCCCCAGCAGAGTTGGTTGTTTCCGGGATTTATTTTGCCGGAATACTTTGTGATACCCGTTCATCCCTAGCGGAGTTGGTTTTGTTCTTAGCCATTTCATACCAGAGTGTTTCTCAGCAGCTTGAGCCTGCATTAGCATTTTCATATATCATCATATTCACATCTACCCAAACGCGTAGCATTTCCATGCCGTATGGAGCATTACGCCATTGTCAAACATACGCATTTTGAAACATAAGCCGGGTTGGTTAACCTTTTGTTTTCAAGTGTCGTTTTCCCTGCAGGTGGAGGGAGCTCTTGCTCAGATTAATTACTAGATAAACAAGGTCTCAGCGTGAGACATGTAATGATAATGTTCGTTTTGTCATTATTCACCACAAAGTTGCTTGGTTAAGTTTCTCTTACCCCTCTAGCGGAGTATTTCTTCAAAATTGTTGATATGACAGTATCAAAAGATTTCGTGAATCAATTTTTGGAAGTTGCCGCCTATGTCGAAGTAGGTGTCTGGCAGTTTGGGTTCAGAAAATCCCCAGTAGAGTCCTTCTCAGATTTGCTGCCATGTCCGTGCTAAAAGTTTGAAGGTTGGACCAGCATTTTGTTATCTATTTGATTGATGGAGTTAGCTACTGTAAAGATAGGCAGAGAGGCTGTATTCAGAGTTATTTCCCGTAGTGGTGACGGAGTTATTTTTCCTGTATTATTGGCAGAGTTATTGCCCGTAGTGGTGACGGAGTTATTTTCCTGTATTGTTGGACAGAGTTATTTTCCCGTAGTGGTGACGGAGTTATTTTCCTGTATTGGCAGAGTTATTTCCCGTAGTGGTGACGGAGTTATTTTCCAGTATTGGCAGAGTTATTGCCCGTAGTGGTGACGGAGTTATTTTCCTGTATTGTTGGACAGAGTTATTTTACCGTAGTGGTGACGGAGTTAGTTCCTGTGTTGTTGGCAGAGTTATTTCTTGTTTGTTGATAAAACTATTTCCTCAGTGGAAGTCGCCAAAGTTATTTCCCTGTGTTATTGGCAGAGTTGTTTCCCCAATAAAAGCGTCAGAAGAGATTGTACCTGTGATGGACAGAGACTGTACCTGTGTTGACAGTGATTATTGCGCCTGTGTTGACATAGATTGTTACCTGTGACGGACAGGGTTGTTTTCCGTATTGACGGATTTGTTACCTGTGTTGACAGTGATTGCTACCCGTGCTGACGGTGATTATTTTCCGTGTAGACGATTGTACCTGTGTTGATAGAGATCGTACCTGTGTTGATGGAGTCGTTACCCGTGATCGACGGAGTTGTCCCCAGTAGAGTTAACAATAAGTGTTACCTGTGTTGATAGTGATTACTACCCGTGTGGACGGAGTTATTATCCGTAATCGATGGATTATCCCCAGTGGAGTTGTTACCTGTGACTGACAGAGATCGTTATTCCAATTATAGACGAAATTTTAACCATGTTGATGGAGTCCTTCCTCGTGTTGACGAAGTTTATTCCGATTATGGATGGAGTTGTTTCTCGTAAAGTTAATTCAATGCCTGTGGCATCACACAGGGAATTAATGTTGAAATCAAAAAGATTGATCAGTTGTTGCCGTAACAATTGGGTTCAGCGCAACGGATGTTGTTCCCCAAGCAGTATTCGCAGGGTATTTCTGCGGTTGGCAAATTTCCGGGTTTCTTGGTATTCAACCGTCTTTTACCTCGATTATTTGAAGGTCGTTCGCTCTTCACCCAGTCAGGTCCAAGCCATTTGAATAGGGGCAACTGTTGCACCCCAAAATTTGCTCAACATCTTTTACCTGGTTTATGTTTCATTGCATTATCATTTTGCATAGTTCTACCATTTGCATATAATGGCATATCATTCATCCAACAGGAGATCAAGTGTGATTATTATCAAGAGAAGCCTAGCAAGAAATCGTATCCAAGCTTGAGAAGTCATCCAAGTCATCAGGAGGTGGTGGGAGGTCTTGATCAGCTGAGGACCATCAATGGGATGTGAAGCATGAGGTGTGAATATAAGATGTGTATAAAGCTCATGGAGTGCCTAGAGATCCATGTTGGAGCTAAATCAAGTCATTGTGTCAAATGCAAAAGCCACAGTTGAAGTACAGACAATTAGGGTTTCACCTGGATCAACCCTAGGTCAATTATGCGATTGAAGAGTATCAAAGCCCATTTTGAGGTCATGGAGTTTGTGAAATGATGTGATAAGACATTTGTGGTGTTGTGCCAAGACCAAATCAAGAAGAATCAAGAATGTGGGAAGTTTCTAAATTAGGGTTTCAGTGCAAATTACCCTATTTAGTGCCTAACTTCAAGGACACATAAACCAAGATACAAGTTTCAAATGGATCTTTGGCCAACATGAAACTTGTATAGCATCTCAATACCTTTAATTTGAGTACTAGAAGTCCTCTAGGGGAGTTATAGAACTCAAGTTATGGTCCAGACAAGTTACAAGTCCTCAGATGACACTGAAATTTGTTTGTGAAAATCATCTGACTTCAAGGCTATTTTTGACCTAGAAGGAGGTTTCACCTGAACTTTTGGCCAACATGGAAGTTTTTCCTCATGATCTTAGGTTTCTAAATTGTACTATAAGTCTTCCATCTGATTTGTAGAACTCAAGTTATGAGGTTTACAAGTCAGGGGTATTTTGGGAAAGTGAGATTATAGGTCATTTTCAATCATAGGTCAAAATCTCCAACTTGCACTTGTCAAATGGATTTTTGTTAGACATGAAAGTTGCTTAAAATGGGATTTTAAGTGCAACCAAGTGGTCATTTGGGATTGGTTTGGCTTGTAGCAAAAAGTCACTTAAAATGGCCTAAAAAAGGGGAATATTTTAAATGGATTAAGGAGGGAAATTTGACTTTTTGAGTTAGAGGACCAAAATATGGCATATGAGTACATTTTTTGAATGGAAATCACATTCTAAGAACATTGGCATTGGCATAATTTTGAGCATAGGCCAAGTTTTGGGAGTTGTCATTTAGATTACTTCACCATGAAGTTACATAATCAAAAATAGTCATTGGATCAAATACAAGGGTGAAATCTCAGCCATTCACACTCCACATGCTGTTATTAATTGAATTGAACCATTTTGGATCCAAAAACATTCCCATTTTCGTGCACTATTCATGAGCAAAAGTGGTGAAATTTTGAATTTTCATTTTGGGCCTAGAGGCAAAGATTGGGCTTTCTTTGGATCCATATCCATTGTATATAACATTTCCAACCTTCATAAATCACAAGTTCTGGAAATTGGAGCAGAATTGATCAAGAACAAGCTTGAAAAAGTGAAGAACACTCAAAAATTGAATTCCAAGATCTAGATCGTTTCAGGCCAAATTGTGAATTGAGAAAGCTTTATTGAAGATCATTGAACGATTCTGGAGAGTTTCGCGAAGCTTCATCAAGGATTAAAGGCTAAGTGGAAGTTCCCCACTAGGTACTTGAATTTCACCATATCTCTCTTAATACTTGATGATTCTTTGCCATTTTCGTTTCTTTGCACTCCTTGAAGTATGTAGATCGTTTCTGGATTATAATTGTTGATGTTTATGACGTTCGAAATTTGGAACTCCAAACTTGTGAGATTTTATATGGACTGTTTTGGCATGATTCGGCTTAGTTTTTGCTTGATCTTTAACCTCCATGACATAAGGATGGGTTTAGAATTAATTTGGAGAAGTTTTGTTGAACTTGAGGTTTTGGTGTCAAACTTTGTTTGATTCGTTTTTCTTTAATGTTGCATTATTAATAATTTTGGATGAGATATTTGGAATCCTTGCGAGATGTAGATGAATTTTGATATAAAAAACTCTAAAAACGGCTGAGTTTTGCATTTTCTGTATGTTGTTGAACACTTTGTGGTGGCCGGAATTTTGGTAGGGATGACCGGAGTTACTATTCCAGTGGTGGGAGTGAGAGTTTTCAGCAGCCGTTGGATGAGAGAGGAAAAGGAGACTAAGTCTCCCAATCCAGCGCATGTGATTGCGCCACGTGGGGGGTGAAGCTTGCTGCGTTTTGTGCTGAGAGGGGGGGCGGAGTGCGCGGGTTCAATTCCTGCTAGGAGCATTTTCATTTTATTTGCTTGATTTTCGTTTTGTCATTTATTTGCCTTGTGTTGAAGGACTTCAGGCGCACAAGTTCGAATCCTGGCCAGGCGCATTTTCATTTTCTTTCCTTATTTTCGTTTTCTTTGTTCATTTTCTTTGTTCATTTTCTTGTTACTACATGGTGTTATCACTTAGGCCTTTGTGCGCCCTGCTTCCTGCACCTCCTATTTGGTCCAATTCATTTTGCCTTGCGTTTAAATTGTTGTTTACACCATTCATTTCCATTTATTTTTTACTTGATTTTATTTTCTGTTTTGTGGCTGTTTCATTTTAAATTGAATAAAATAGTTCCAATGGTCATAAAAATACACAAAAATAATTTTTAGAAACCTTGAGATGTCTAGTTTTTTCTGGACATTTTTATTTTATTTTTTCATTTCATTTTCTATTTTAAAGCAAAATAATTGTTGGAGCTGTTTTGTTTGATTTAAATTGCAGTTCTGTTCTTTCTTGATTTTATTTTCATGTTTATAATTCTTATTTTGGTATGAGTTTCTTTTATCATTGTATTAACATGTTAATTGATCTATGTATTTTTTTTTCATATTTTTTAGGTGTTGTTTTCTTGTATTTTGAATTGCTTTTTGTTCCCTCTCCATTTTTGCCTTTGTTTGGGACACTCTTGGTGTTTGCCCTCTGTTGGGGTACTTCCCTTTTGATTCTCAATCTCCCCTTTTGACCCCTCGTCCCTGATACCATATGGGTCCTTTGAGAATTTAGTTGGCATTTTTAGATGCATTTTCATATTTTTCATGTATTTTGCAAGTTGCTTGTGCTTGTGTTGTTCTCTCTTGAGTGCCTTTGCTTGTTTGGTTTGGTTGTTTGCTTTGGAGCTGGATTTGCTTGATTTCCTTTTTGGTGGAGCTTCTGGATTCATTGAAGATGCTATGGCTTGAAGATTGGAGCTTGGACTTGAAGCTTTCTTCTCTTTTAGGAGTCTTTTTTGGAAGCTTAGGAAATTAGGGTTTTAGGAAGTGCCTTAGACCTAGTTTTGATTATTTCTTCAAACATAGAGTGCATTGTTTGCCTCTATTCTATCCAATGACATAAAGTCCTCCTTGGGAAGCTCCATCTCTCCTTAGGAGGGATGAGTGGTATGCCCAAGTGAGTAGAACTTTGAGGATATCTTTCATTTGCAATGTTAAGTTCTTAGTGATTTCCTTTGGTTGTCATTAAGTTTCTTAACATTATAACTTGATCTTGATGATTAATCCTCCTCTTGGAGTGTGCTTGTTGAAGCTTGAAGATAGAATCTTGCTTGAGGATGAAGCCTTTGCTGTCAACTTTGCTGTTCATTCAACCTTGCTGTTTAGAGCTTGTTGTTGTTGTTTGCTGTAAGAGTTTGTTGCTGCTGCTTGGGCTGTCTCCTCTGTATCTTTTGTTTTCCTCTGATTTGTCTGTTTGCTTGTGTTGATTACCTCTTGGTTTGAGGTGGAGCTTGTCTCCTCTTGCCTGTTGTCTTCTCCCTTGCCTCTCTTATATTGTTGCATTGCATGCATTCTATTGTTTACTGTAATTGCTTGCTGTCTTTTGCTGTTTATCCTCTAGGATCTCTGATTTCCTCTGTTCAAGAGGGAATTATGACAAACATTAGGTTTTGACCCATGCATGATAACATTAGGCTAGTTTCCCTTTCAACCATAGGCTTTTTAGAGCGTCTTTCTCTTCTCATCTCAAAACAACTCAAAAACACAGTAATAAGGATAATGTGTGTTGTACGTTACAAGCCTTAAGCTATTTAAGGAAAGGTTGTTGGAGGGTCATTCTTCAGGAATCTGGCTGCTTAGTATGGTACCCTTAGGGTGACATGCGACGTAGTCACTCTCAGATCACAAGTCTTTAGTGCAGTACAAGTTACAAATAGACTAAAAAACATTTCTTTCGTAAAAAAACTCAAACAAACATTCAAACTCTGCTTTTGTCCTCTTGGACCTTTAATCAGGAAAACCCTTTTCAGAAGGAGATAAAAACTGTCAGACAAGCTTGTATCCTCCGTAGCCCGAACTACATTTTCTCTGATCTTTCATGTTGTATGAAAGTACGTAGGCATAGGATGCGATATCCTAGCGAGCAACCTCCCTCTCCTTACCCGTAGTTAGGCGAACTATGTTGACTCTGATTTCTCATTCCAGACGGGAATACGTAGGCATAAAGTGCGATACTTTGCCGAGTCATTTTCTTTTCTTTTTAACCCAGACCTGTAGAGTAGATAGAATAACACACTCTTAGATAGAAAACAAGCGTGAATCCTGTCGAGTACGACGGACGTGAGGGGTGCTAATACCTTCCCCTTGCGTAACTGACTCCCGAATCCAGGATTTGGTTGCAATGACCATTCCTTTCCCTCTTTGCGTTAGGTTTACTCTGAGCGTTTCTTTTCCCTCTTTTGGGATAAATAACGCACGGTGGAGACTCTTCTATCAGAGTCGGCGCCAATTTTCGCAGTAGCGACACCACACACCTCCCTTTTGGCCAACAACAATGCAAATGAAATGTGTAGAGGTCAATGGAATTGATTTTGGTCATTTACAATGCCTTGATACCAAGTTTTGATTCATGACTTTTTAAGTAATAAAACTTGAAAAAGTGGTACATAATAACTCTTCATGTTGGCGCAAATGTAGTAAAGCTCCTTTTGGTCATGTAATGGTGTGGAAAAATTCAAATATGAAGCCAATAGGTGACTTGTAATGTAAGATACTTAAGTCATGACCAAAAGTCAAAATTTCACCCTTAAAATGGTCCATATGATCACGTAATCCAACAATCTCCATGGAAATCAAGCTTATGAGGAGGTTGAACCAATGTGATACAACTTTCATGTGGCACAAAATTGCATTTGAGGTCCATAAGTTCATGTAATTGACCATTGAAGAAAATGACCTATGATGAACTTTTCCCAAAATACCCTTGCCTTGTGAAATCTATAACTTGAGATGTACAAATGATAAAGAGGATTTCTAGGACTTTTTGGAAATCTAAGACAATGAAGAACAACTTTCATGTTTGGTTGAAGTTGATGAGAGACTTGATTCTAGGTCAAAAATACCTTGGAAGTGAGTTGACTTTAAGTTGACCAAAATTCTCATCATCTGAGGACCCTAACTTGAGATGTACACACTCAATGAATGAGTTCTTGTACTCAAAAGAAAGCTTGAAAGATTATGAATACGTCCATGTTTTCATGAAAATAATATTGAGCTTGCATCATAGGTAAAAATGTCCTTGAAGTTAGGGACTAAAGAATGGGATTTTACACTGAAGTCATATGAAACCCTAACTTAACAACTCCTTGAATTCTTGAATCTCTTTGGTTTGATCTTATCCTGACACCCTAGATGTTTTGGGATGACTTCTCGTAGCTCCAATGAACTAGAACTAAGTATTGAACCCTCTCAAGTCCACAATTGACTTGTGGTTGGTCAGATGAAACCCTAGCTCCATATCTTTTCTCTAAGGCTCTTGCAAATGAATTGAATGACTACACAAACTTCATAGAGACCTCTCAATATGCCTATTGAACTTTTAAAACATTCTTTATCCAATTATGTGCCCTCATGAACCTTTGATGACCCTCTAATGATCCTCATGATAGGAGATGACACCCATCACAAACCCCTCCTCTCAAGGAGCTTTGAAACCCAATCCTGATGGTAATGAAACCTTGATGGCTTGCACATGATACCTTTGCTTGAGCTTGAACATGAATCTCTCCTCTTGCATGGCACAACAACTCTTGATCTCCTGTTAAGAACCAATAATATGCAAATGCAAATGCTAAATGAAAAGAAACATAAGCCAAGTCAAAAGAAAAGGTTGGTCAAATTTTGGGGTGCAACAGCTGTCCTATTTAAATGACTTGGACCTGAAGGTATGAAAAACGGACGGCTTTCAAACATTCAAGGTAGAAGGTGGTTGAATATAAAATAACCTGAAAATTTTCCAACCGCAAAATAGTAACCTGCAGAAAAGTCCACCGGAGTGGAAAAAGAATCATTGGAGAAACTGTATCTGATAGCTGTAGGAAAATGAGCTAACTCATCGCCAATTAAAGTGCCATGACTCACAGTCGGAAGAAACATCTGCTAACATGTAGGCATCTGTTAATTACAACAGGCATCGAACCCGAAGGCCGGCTCAACACGAAGTTGAGAAGAGAATCTGTCGATTGACGATCTGAAAGAGGAATTCCGCTGGGGGAAACTTGAATAAGTAAACTCTGTTAAGGAGAATGTGATAAGATGAATACATCTGCCAAGGATTCTTGCTAGGGTCTGAATACCGCATAAGCTCAAGAAAAACATCAACATTTGTCGGGGTATGGATACCACACAGGCTCATGAAACATATCGTTATTAGGAGGGGTCTGAATACTGCACCGACTAAAGAGAATACACCAATAACTCTGCTGGGGTCTGGACACTGCACAGGCTAAAGAAATAAACCGGTGTTAGTCGGGGTCTGGATACCGCACGGGCTAAATAAATATACCAGTGTTAGCCGGGGTCTGGATACCGCACTGGCTAAGGAAATATATCGGTGTCAGCCGAGGTCTGCATACTGCACAGGCTAAGGAAATATACTGGTGTCAGCCGGGGTTTGGATACCGCACAGGCTAAGGAAATATGCCGGTGTTAGCCAGGGTCTGGATACCGCACAGACTAAGGAAATATATCGGTGTCAGCCGGGGTCTGGATACCGCACGGGCTAAAGAAATATATCGGTGTCAGCCGGGGTATGGATACTGCACAGGCTAAGGAAATATACCGGTGTCAGCCGGGGTCTGGATACCGCACAGGCTAAAGAAATAAACCATAATCTGCTGGAGATACATCTAAAGACAAGAGGTAACAACCTGGCTTATGTTTCGAATGCACATGTTTGAGAATGGCGTGATGCTCCATACAAAATGGAAATGCTACGCGTTTGGAGGATTTTATGCACAAATGCAAATGCAAAGGAACCACTCCAGCGAAATAAATGCTGAAGAGACGAAACCAACTCCGCTGGGGAATGACCCGGACGTGCCAAATAATATTGGATTGATGATTCGGAAAACAAGCCCTGGATGGCCTCCCCGGAAAAGAACTTTTCCAGGGGAAAATTGCTCTGCTGAGAATAAATCCGCTCCGTTAGGGATCACACTAACTATGCTGAGGAAAACGCCCTGAACGGCCTTTTAGAATATAACTCTTCTGGGGAACAAAACACTCGACTGGGGGAAACGCCATGAACGACCTTTCAGAATGCGACTCAACCAGGGAGTACAGCAAACTGCAGGGAATAGCTCCACTCTACCCGGGATTTCACTCTATTAGAGATTAAATCCAATCTGTTTGGGAATAAGAATAAGATTCATCAACATCAACCTCTGCTTGGGGAATTGAGTCAGTATCATAGATTCTGCGGGGAAACAACATTGAGCTTTGTTCCACTGCCGGGGGAAATATTCCCATATCTGCCTGTCAAGAAATAGATGCACACCACTGCTGGGGAATCTTAGTTTCGACCCTCTGGGAATAACTTAGGTCTTAACCTGCTAGGGGATAAGTGCGATCTCAACCTGCTGGGGAAAAAAACAGTCCCGACTTACTGAGGATAAATGCAATTTCAACCTGCTGGGGATGAGTGCACATTAATTCTGGCGAGATAATTCCGATCTGACATCTTCCTCTTGTGGAGATAGAGATATGGTGACTTCACTGGGGATACCCCTCTGAAACAGTTTCAACAAAGAGAACCCTGGAAATGACAAACAAGCAAATGTATCATGTATGCAATAAAGGCTATCTCGGTCGTCATCCACGACATTATTCAAGCAAATCAACGTTTCAATTATGATTAGTAAATCCCACAAGTTTATGTATGCAAAGTTTTATCAAAAACAAAAAAGGCGTCTTTTGCAAACAAAACAGTAAAAGCTAAAACAGGAAAAGAAAGCTTTCTGAATAATATACTTCATTGATTGAAAAAAGTCTGTAAATAGGCAGATTTACATCAGATGCAACTCCTGAAAAGAGAAAGTTGCGCAAAAAGTACAAAAATGCAATAAATATACAAAATGTCGGCAATATGGTAAAGACAACCACCATGTGTCAATTCGACTATAACTCGCATGACTTTGATGCTTCTCCAATGCTTCGTCCTATGAAAAGGCTGACTTGATTTGTTGTCTTTCGGGTCCTCCAGGAATCCATTATGCTTATGGGGATAGATGCAGACCGCAATCATTTGCTTTTAAAATCCCTAACTTTTGCCTGAATCGCCCTTGCGGGTTTTTGATTCACCGGGATACCCATTTTTTCCGAAGTCTCCTTTTCAGGTTTTCAACTTCGCGGATTTACATCTTTCCTTTTTATCCCTAATTTTTGCCCGAACCCAATCTTTTTATGGTTCGCCGGGATGCCCCATTTTGGCCTGGATTTTCTTTTTATTCCAGCGGGTCTATTTTAAGCAAAGTATTTTTTAACTGCGTCTGCGTTCACAGGGGACGTGAAATCTTCACCATCCATAGTTGAAGTAATAAGGCTCCTCTGGAGAAGACTTTCCTTACCACATATGGACCTTTGTAGTTGGGATTCCATTTGCCCCTGTGATCTGTTTATGGAGGGAGAATCCGCTTCAACACCAAGTCACCTGCCTGAAAGCTCCGAGGGCACACCTTCTAATCGAAAGCTTTCTTCATTCTGCTTTGATACAAACGGACATACGCAATGTATGTCAATATCTTCTTGTCTATCAAACTGAGTTGATTCAATCTGGCCTTCACCCATTCTGCCTCATTAAGTTTGACGTCAACCAGCACCCTCAAGGAAGGAATCTCGGCTACCAATGGTAGGACAACTTCCATACCATACACCAGCGAGAAAGGAGTTGCCCTAGTTGAAGTACGTACCGAAGTACGATATCCATGTAATGCAAATGGAAACATCTCATGCCAATCTTTGTAGGTCACAACCATCTTCTGCACAATATTAATGTTCTTATTGGCTGCCTCAACAACGCCATTCATCTTCGGACGATAAGGAGAAGAATTGTGATGTTCAATCTTGAAACTCTGGCACAGTTCCTTCATCATCTTGTTGTTCAAATTCGAACCATTATTAGTAATGATTCGTTCAGGCACTCCATAACGACAGATGATATCCTTCTTGATAAATCGAGCCACGACTTGCCTGATCACGTTGGCGAAAGAAGCTACTTCAACCCACCTAGTGAAATAGTGAATTGCCGCTAGGATAAAGTAATGTCCATTAGATGCAGTCGGTTCAATCTTACCGATCATAACAATGCCCCATATAGGAAAGGGCCAAGGAGATGCCATGACATTCAAAGGACTTGGCGGTACATGCATCTTATCATCATACATCTGGCATTTATGGAACTTCTTGGCATACTTGAAACAATAAGATTCCATCGTCATCCAATAGTAGCTTGCCCTCAACAGTTTCCGAGACATTGCATGTCCTCCTGCATGCGTACCAAAAGCACCCTCGTGGACTTCTTCCATGAGCAATCCTGCTTCCTTTTCGTCCATGCATCTTAGCAACACCAAGTCAAAGTTTCTTCGATAGAGTACATCGTCTTGTTCAGATAGAAGTTTCCAGACAACCTTCTCAAAGTCTTCTTATCCCGGCTCGATGCCCCTGGCAGATACTCCTGATTCTTGAGAAAGTTTCTGATATCATAATACCACGACTTCCCATCTGATACTTCCTCCACTGCGAATATGAAAGTTGGCCTATCGTGGCGCGAGATGACAATCCTTGGAGCATCTTTCCAATAATTTACCTTGTACATCGAGGGTCGCCAAAGCATCTGCCATCTGATTCTCGGCTCTTGGCACATGATGAAACTCTACCATGTCGAAGAAAGGTAACAACCTTCTGGCGTAATTCATATAAGGAATCATGTTAGGCTTATGAGTCTCACATTCTCCTTTAATCTGATTAATGACCAAAGTTGAATCACCATATACATCAAGGTTTTTTATTCTCAAGTCAATTGCCTCTTCAATTCCCATGATGCATGCTTCATATTCAGCCTTGTTGTTGGTGCAGGAAAACGTTAACCTGGAAGTAAACAGTATGTGGGAACCGTGGGGAGTTGTAATGATCGCTCTAATTCCGCTGCCATACGAGTTAACAGCACCGTCAAAATTCATCTTCCATTGGGAGCCTATCTCAGGGCCTTCATCGGGTAACCGCTCATCACAATCCTTCATCTCCAGAAACATGATGTCCTCGTCAGGAAATTCAAACTTCATCGGTTGATAGTCATCAATCGGCTGCTCTGCGAGATACTTTGACAAAAAACTTCCCTTAATGGCCTTTTGGGAAACATACTGAATATTGTATTTTGTCAGAACCATCTGCCACCTAGCAATTCTTCCAGAAAGTGCTTGCTTCTTGAACATATATTTAATCGGATCCATCTTTGAAATTAGCATGGTTGTGTGATTCAACATGCACTGCCTTAGACGTTTGGCTGCCCAAGCGAGTGCACAACACGTCTTTTCTGACATTGAGTATCTGGATTCACAATCCGTGAACTTCTTACTCAAATAATAAATAGCATGTTATTTTCTACCCGTCTCATCGTGTTGACCGAGAGCACAACCCATGAAGTTCTCAAGAACTGTCAAGTACATTATTAAAGGTCTTCCGGCCACTTGAGGCATTAGTATCGGAGGCTCCTGCAAATATTCTTTTACCTTTTCAAATGCCCTTTGGTAATTTTCATTCCAGATAACCTCCTGATCTTTCTTTAACAGCTTGGATAATGGTCCACAGGTGGCTGTAAAGTGAGATATGAACCTTGCAATGTAGTTCAATCTACCTAGAAAACCACGAACCTCTTTTTCTATTTTCGGCACTGGCATTTCTTGTATAGCTTTTATTTTTGCAGGATCGACCTTGATTCCTTTTTCACTAACTATAAACCCCAATAGCTTTCCTGACCGTACACCAAAAAGTACACTTGTTCGGATTCAACCTTAATCTGAATTTCCTCAACCTTTCAAACAACTTCAAGAGATTCACCAGATGATCTTCCTCCGTTTGTGACTTTGCGATCATGTCATCAACATAAACCTTAATCTCATGATGAATTATATCATGAAACAAAGTCACCATCACCCGCTGATAGGTTGCCCCTGCATTTTTCAATCCAAAAGGCATCACCTTATAGCAAAAAGTCCCCCACGGCGTAATAAAAGTTATTTTCTCCATGTCCTCTGGGGCCATCTTGATCTGGTTATACCCGGAGAAGCCATCCATGAAGGAAAACACATAATGTTGAGAGGTGTTATCAACTAACACATCAATGTGGGGGAGTAGGAAATCGTCTTTCGGGCTCGCTCTGTTTAGATCACGGTAATCAACACACATCCTGACCTTTCCATCCTTCTTAGGTACAGGCACGATGTTAGCGACCCACGGAGGGTAATTCATAACAGCAAGAAAAATGGCGTTCAACTGCTTCTGAACCTCCTCTTTAATCTTAACTGTCATATCTGGTTTAGTCCTTCTCAATTTCTGCTTTACAGGCGGACACTCCTCTTGGAGGGGTAGATGATGAACCACTATATCTGTATCCAATCCTGACATATCCTCGTATGACCAAGCGAAGACGTCTCTGTACTCTCGGAGCATATCTACCAGTCTTCTCTTGACATCATCTTCTAAGGCAGCCCCAATTCTGACCTCTTTCGTGTCTTCCTTTGTACCCAGGTTGACGACTTCAATCTCTTTTTGATGAGGCAGAATAACCTTCTCTTCCTGTCTCACAGTCTGGCGAGCTCTTCAGGCAGGTCTTCATCTTCGTCAATCTCTTCTTCAGCTTGAAAGATTGGATTGTCAAAGTCACACCGAGTCATAGACGAGTCTGAATTGTTGGCATCTGCAATGTGAAACCTGCATGATGATGATTTGATGCTTAAAATGATATGCAAACAAGCACAAACCACATTGTCGTTTTATTGTTAAAATAAAAATAAGAAAGAAAAGGATCAAAATATTTGAATGCATAAAGACGCCTTTGATTAATGATAAAAGCAAATGTTCAAACATAAACAAGATAAGGCCCTACAAATGCAAACCACTACGTCCTGGGCGGAACGCAGGGCCACACACATAATCAAAACAGATAAATTACTCTTCAAATGAAACTTGGACAATTTCCTCGATTGTCCAATTGCTCAGGCTTTGGCCAGGAACACACGGCTGAATCCACGTGTCCATATCACAATCACTATCCCCCTTGTCCTCAGATATGACGTTGATTCTATCGAAGATCACACCACCACTTGTAAATTGTACCGAACCCCTATAACATGGAGCATTCTGTGAGGAAGAAGATGACAGGTTGTATCCCAATCCAAATTTATCCTGCTTATTGGGGATACTCAACACCTGACCCCATCCATGGGAAGAACTGGACTCCACCACAGCACGAGCTTCTTTAAAAGAAGACATAGAAATCTCGTGAGTTCTATCCACCATATAAGGCTTCTCTCTGACCTGAACAACTTCAAATGCTTGGCACAAGGTCTCGTGAATTTCCCCTCTACTTCAACATACTTGAATGATGATAGCTGGCTGATTATTATGTCTTCTTCACCATAGACGGTGACAATATTTCCCCCAACCATGTACTTCAACTTCTGATGTAAGGTAGATGTGACCGCGCCTACAGAATGAATCCAGGGTCGACCTAACAGACAGCTCTATACGGGCTGAATGTCCATTATATAAAAGACAACGTTGAAAATCTCCGTCCCTACTTAAATAGAGAGAGTCACTTCACCAAAAATAGACCTCCTCGTTCCATCGAACGCTTGTACAACAAGATTACGAGGAGTACATATCACGCCTTGGGTGTCTAGCTTCATTAAATCCTTATTGGGTAACACATCGAGTGAAGACCGAGTATCCACCAGAACATGTGATAAAACAACTCCTCTACATTCAATAGAGATATGCAGCATGATTGTGATTCCTCCCTTTAGGAGTCAAGTCTAAATCCGTAAACCCCAAGCCATTACCAGCATTCGCATGGGCACAACCCCCTCAAGCTAGTTTACAGAAATTTCCTGCGGCACATACGTTGTATTCAGAATCCTCAAAAGGGCATTCCTGTGTGCCTCTGAGCATAATAGCAAAGATAGAATTGAAATTTTGGAAGGAGTCTGTTGTAGATGATCAACAATCTTATAATCTCTCTTTCGAATTAGACGCATGAACTCTTTGGCGTCTTTAACTAGAACATCCTTCTCTCCTTGTTGTGAACTTTCTTCTACAACAACCTTGCCTTTTCCTCTGTCAGGCCTCTCGACATTGGCTTCTGGCGGTGAAAACACCCTGCCACTTCTCGTCATTCCATTAGTTCCAATCAGATTATCAACAGATGAACCATCAGACAATGTTCCCCTCAACTCGTGCTTTTGGCCATTACAAAAGACCTCCGCCCCATAATTCCATGGGATTACTTTAGTACTTTCGTACGACACTGGTCCTGCTTTGGTGATTATAACAGTAGCTGGCCCTGGCGGTGCTGATATATTAATCATTCTGAAAGGGATCGAGATCTTAGCAATCTCATCCTGCTCCTGATTAATCACCTTCTCATCATTCTCTTTAATAATCCTGTCAAATTGTAGCACACCTTCGTTTATTAAACACTAAACACCAATCTTCAAACTTTCACAACCTTCGGGATGCACTGCACACCCTTCACAATCTTCTCCACAGCCTGGAAAACCCCCGCCTTTTAACAGCCTATTCTTGACAAAGCTCAAAGGAGTTCTCAAATCTGCAACATCCATTAACAAATTCAGATTCTCCTTTTCAACAATAGCATTGACACCGGCCGCTCCATGGTTGGGCATCGGGTTTTGAACAACATTAGGCACGTCATTAGTGAATTTAATTGCCTTGCTATCAATAAGGTCTTGCACCTTATGTTTGAAATCCTTAGAGTTATCTATATTGTGACCTGGGGCGCCTGAATGGAAGTCACATTTGGCGTTTGCATCATAACCCGGAGGTGGCGCGCTAGTTAGAGATGCCAATGTCCTCTTCTGAACCAACTGAAGCTGCAACAAATGTTATAAAAGTTGTGAATACGGAATTGGTGGCGCGTCAAACTATTTATTCATTGTTCTTCTACGGTCTTGAAACTTCCGTAGTGCGTAATTTTGTTGTTGTTGTGGACGTTGTTGTTGTTGTTGAGGTTGTGCAACTGGAATAGTAATACCCGCAACCTGTGGTTGTTGCAAATATTGTTGTTGGCGTGGAGCCCTATTCTTGTTCTTATTTCTGTACCCTGACACCGCATTCGTTTCACCTTTCCTCTTCTTACCAAAAGTCTTTCTCCCTCCACCAGATGTGGATCCTTCTCCTGCTTGAACTTTTCCCAATTTAATACCATTCTCAACTCGCTCACCAGTGATAATCATATCTGAGAAACTGCCTGACATGTTTCCAATCATCTTTTCATAATATATCCCTGACAATGTTGCCACGAACATATCAATGAGCTCTCTCCACCATTAGTGGCTGAACCCTTGCAGGTAATTCACACCACCTCTATGCGTATTCTTTAAACCCCTCATTACTACGCTGAGACAAATTCTGTAGTTGAACCCTATTTGGCGCTAGATCATTATTGTATTGATAGTGACGGACAAAAGCCTCCCCAAGGTCTCTCCAGCTTCTGATATTGGTCCCTTCAAGGCCCATGTACCATTCTAAAAACGGTTCAGATAGAGTCTCAACTCTGATATCTGCAACTACGACTTTGATCTGAGTTCCCCTAATGAAGTGGATATTTATTTTATTCCCTGTGAGGCCTCAACTCTAGCATCTCCGATAATGACTTCCTTTCAATCTACTTTAGTTCGTAGTGGATATTTATTTTATCCCCTATGAACTTTTTCCGGTCATGAGTTTGATCATTTCCCAATGAGTCTTTCTCATCCCAACAGAGCAGCGAGATTCATCTTGACAATCCCTTAACTGAAGTCATGATATAATATCCCCAAGTGGAATGCTCTCTTTTCCCCGGAGAAGTTTGAAGCCTTAAATCAAGACTTTGATTCCATGTGTGGCTTTCCATTCACCCCAGTGATGCTTCTATCTTGCGAAGATTGGCTGAGTATCCATGTCGAGATGTTTATTTCATCTTCGATTTACTTCTCCTTGTTTGTTTTGTCATGATAAGCATAACAACATACATTCGTTCATATGGATACATGGCATCTGTGCATTTTTCATTTTTATGTTTGTTTGTTTGTTTACTTTGATCGTATTTATCCCCAAGTGACTGGGTTTTTCTTCTCCCTCCGAGTAGAGTCGTCAGTCCTAAGCAATAAGAGCACATCATTTCTAATTCCCCACTGAGTTTGATTCTCGTGGAATATGGTTGCTTTAGTTTTATTTTCCATTTTTGGATAAAGATAAACCCCAATTGAGTTCATTCCTCAATGGGTAGAGTCTTGCTTGACCATTTCTCTTCAATTATTTCCTGAATTGAACTTTGGTCCCTGACAATCACAATTTTGAGTCTCTCTAGCCTTTTGAACCTGGATTGAGCGTGCATTTCTTTTGCACTTTTTCCCCACCGGGAAGAATCTATTTGAGGATCACCATTGAAGACAAAATATTTCCTCAGCGGAAGTGTCACAACATTTTCTCAGCAATTTATACCCAGAAAACAAGTGGCAGCTCTTTATTTGAGAAGCTTATTTTGTTCTCAGGTTTTCTATTTGGATGACAAATGGCAGTCTCCTCAAGACAATTTGTCTATCCCCAATGATTTTATCAATATTATCAACTTATCCTCCATCAAATGGCATATCTCCGGAAATCCATCAGAGAAGTTTGGTGAATACTTTACAAGTGTTTCTCTTTATTTGAGAATTCTTGATATGAGGACTTTGTTTGCTTCAATGCAACTTCAAACTACAACAATGCTGCTCCTCAGTGATGTTTTCCCCAGCAAGTCCACTATTCAATTTTCTTCCATCAAATGGCATCTCTTCGAGAAGTTTGATGAAGGTTCATATGATCTTTCTCTTTATTTGAGAAGACATATTTTGAAAATCAACCGGCTTGCATCTCTTTTAGATCCCCGACAATGTTTTCTAATCTCCAGTAAATTATGGATCCCTGTTGAAGTCATAAATCTCCAGTAAAGTTCCAATCCCCTATGAAGATACTCTCCCATAAGTATTCACCTTTCCAGGAAGAAACTGAGACCCGTTCATGGCATACAACCTTGAAGTGTGGGGAGGTTTATTTTCCCCTTTTCAAGTGGAATACTTGATTAAAAAAGAAACCGAGACCCGTTCACGGCATACAACCTTGAAGCGCGGGAAGGTTTATTTTTACCCTTTTCAAGTGGAATACTTGATTAAAGAAGGAACTGAGACCCGTTCACGGCATACAACCTTGAAACGAGGGGAGGTTTATTTTATCCTTTTCAAGTGGAATACTTGATCAAAGAAGAAGCTGAGACCCGTTCATGGCATACAACCTTAAAGTGGGAGGATGTTTATTTTACCCTTTTCAAATAAGAAACTGAGACCCGTTCATGGCATACAACCTTGAAGCGAGGGAAGGTTTATTTTAGCCTTTTCAAAGAAGAAACTGAGACCCGTTCATGGAATACAACCTTGAAGCGAGGGGTGGTTTATTCTATCCTTTTCAAGTGGAATACTTGATCAAAAAAGAAACTGAGACCCGTTCATGACATACAACCTTGAAGCGATGGGAGGTTTATTTTACCCTTTTCAAGTGGAATACTTGATTAAAGAAGAAACTAAGACCCGTTCATGGCATACAACCTTGAAGCGTGGGGAGGTTTATTTTATCCTTTTCAAGTGGAATACTTGATTAAAGAAGAAATTGAGGCCAGTCCGTGGCTTATGACCCGAGACGAGGGAAGGTTTATTTACCTTTCTAAAAGAATCATTTAAAGAAAAAGTTGGATCATATTTTGATCATGGAAGTTTATTTTGGTTATTACCTCTGCTTAGGCTATCATATGTTTAATAGTAGGTAATATGCCATACCTTTTGAACAGATGCCTTTGCTTAGGCTACCATATTTTTGGTAGTAGGCGATACGCACATTTGTTCTATTTGGATCTACCATATGCTTAAGATACCATGTGCTTAAGATACCCTGTGATTTTCAGTTAGTAGTCTCTTCCTCAGTGGAGTTAAGTCTCATCCCTAGTGGAGTTGGACCTTTTCCCGTGGAGTCTTGCTAAGTTGTTCCTCGTCGGGCCTTTGTTTTTTTAACTACGTTTCAGTGTTTTCTGTATGTAGTTATCCCCTGTGATGTCATTCCTCACAAGATTTTTGTCTTGCATATCATATCATATCATATCATAAGCATTTTGTGGCGTCTTAGGACCAAAAATTATGCATGTTTGTATTTAAGTCTCTCCTATCACGTCGAGACGAAGATTTCAATCTCCGTATCTCTGAATAGAAGAAACTTAAATAGGGGCATCTGTTATACCCTAATTTTTTACCCTAAGATTCTGTTTTGCATCATCTGCATAGCATAACATGCACTTCATCTTGCATAATGTCTGAAATGTTAGTCAGAATAAATTTGTTGGATTTACAAACAAACCGGTCTAAATTTATTTCAAAATCTGACCAAATGTTGTATTTTTCCAATATGTTTATTTCATGCTGATTATTTTGGTGTGTTCATTTTATTTTTTCGAGCACTTTTCTGCCCGACTTTTTATTTCGTTTTTTAATCATTTTTATTTAAATAATCATTTAATTTATTTAGATTTAATTAGATATTTAATGTAAATTTTTATTTTTATTAATTAATTTTATTTTTAATTTGTTTATTAATATTTTCTTTTTAAAAAACATAAAAACATGACTTTTAATTCTTTTTATTCTTGTCTTATTATAAAAAACACAAAAATATAATTTTTAATTCTTATTTTTGTCTTATCATAAAAAACACGAAAACATGATTTTTAATTCTTTTTATTCTTGTCTTGTCATAAAAAACACAAAAATATGATTTTTAATTCCTTTTATTCTTGTCTTATTATAAAAAACAAAAAAAAAACATTGTGTTAATTATTATTATTATTCTTGTCTATTTTCTATTCCTATATATATGCATTAGAAAAAACAAAGGATACACACAAAAAAACAAGAAAAAGGCAGAAAAAAGTTCAGAAATACACACACATATAAGAGATAGAAAAAATAGAGTAATAAGGAAAAAGACTAACACTACGAAGTTAGAGTTCGATATTCCCGATGCGCACAAATCGTTTTTGACAATCGCCACATCTGATGTCGACACCTCCTCCGCAAGATCTGCCGTAACTATCCAATTGGTAAATTTTCTTAGCTTTTCTTGCTTTTTTATGATTATTTATTGTAATAATTTATGTTATTCCTGATGTTGGATTTATGTGGGAAAAATGAGGATCCAATTTGTGAAGTGTTATTTTGTTGATTGAAGGATAAGAACGGAGTGAAGGAAATGAGTGCTCTTGTGTTTATATGTTCTAAAAAATAGGTTTTTTTACTTTAATTTTGAAAGAGTCAATAATGCTTGCCACTTATTATTATAACAATTATATTTATTATTATTATTAAATTAATTTAGAGAAAATGATATGGCCCATGTGAGTTTCATTTGTGAGAAAATGGAAAAACCTGTACACTCTTACGTTTTTACATATGCCTTTCCTAGTCCATACATTTTACTTTTTCTCCTTCCATTTCTAACTTTATTATTATTATTTATTATTATTATTATTATTATTATTATTATTATTATTATTATTATTATTATTATTATTATTATTATTATTATTATTATTATTATTTTGGTTAAGATGATTATTAATAGTTCATGAAATGAAGCCCATTAATTCTTTCTTCCTACACACCTTGAACCATTATATGCGTCTTTGAGTTCATTTATTTTATTTGTCTGATTTTTTTATTATGGCTATTTTTTTTATATTATAAAAATATAAAAAAGTAAATAAATAATTAATATTTTATGTTAAGACCATATTGGGACAAATTATGGATTATTAGGGAAATTGGGGACTAATTCTTGTTAGAACAACGAGGGTTCACAATTCATAAATAAAAATCCAAAAATATGTTATTTATTTCTAACCTCTTTTCAAAAACTAAAAAACACCTCACACATCTCAAGCCATTTTTCCACTTTGACTTTTCGACTTTAAACCCTTTTCAAACAGAATTAGACATTAATCATCCTTAGTCGAGATATAATTCTCATATCCCATGATATAATTAAGAAAGATGTCTATTTCTTTTCCACTTGAGAGAGGCATGTGGCATACTCGTCGATTCTAAATCCGAGTTGGAGCTCTTATCCCAATGCGAAACAAAGACCCTCTTTCGCATTCTTGTGGTGGTTTAAGTCGAGTTTTCTCCCTAAGACGACGACATGTCTCTTCTCCTAGAATCAATTAACAAACTTCCCTCCTGGAACCTTCGCCACAGTCAAGAGTTCCTCAATCCCTTTAGGGGAACTATGAATGCTCTGATTCCATTCCCGTCAGGATACGTAGGCACAAGATGCGATGTCTTGGCGAGCATACTTAGGACTAATACCTTAGGTCTCCTTTTTTCCTTTTCACCCTTAGCAGACATAATAACAATAACACAATAAAACAAGAGGTTCTTGTAGAATACTACAGATACTTAGAATGTTAGCACCTTCCCTAGGTATAACCAACCCTCGAACCTTAGATTCTCTTTTGCTTTTCATTGCATTGCATATTTTGGGTTATTCGCTCTTTTTCCCTTCCCTTGGATAAATTAAATATCGGTGGTGAAAAATGATGTGTGATTCAAGTTAATCAATAGCTTGTTATCCAATTCTCACCGCGACACTTATTCAATTAATTCCCTAAAGAATTGAGTTCTTGGAATCTCGAATTCCTTGGATTCTTGAGTGACATCTCTCGAGGCACACCCCTTGGGTTGTTTTTCCGTCAATCTTTCATTCTTCAAACCAATTTAACCCTATCTCTTTTCGTGGTCGTCTCCACGAACTACAAACGCTCTGATTCTTCATTCACTCTTGAATGTAAGATACATAAGCACAAGATCGCGATGATATTGGCGAGCTACCTTTTACCCATCTTCCCGTTTCCTCCATCCTTTCCCGTAGTCGAACTACGACGCTCTGATGTCTCATTCTCGTCCGAGTGGAAATACGTAGGCACAAGGGCCCCGATTTTGGCGAGCACCCTATCCTATAAACCATTCATTATCTCTTAGCGTCTTTATCCCTTTATCCTATCAATTCACATTTAATCATTGAGAAGAAAACAAATAAGCTTAAATAACGTCCATCATAAATCACCCTAAGAGGTTCCCGTTGAGTACAACGAACATAAGGGGTGCTAATATCTTCTCCTTGCGTAACCGACTCCCAAACCCGGAACATCTGTTGCGACAACCATGTTCCTCTCCTTTCATTCTAAAAGGTTTTCTCAATATTTTCCTTTCCCTTCGTAGTATAAATAAAGTTTGGTGGCGACTCTGTCGAACCGCATTTCCGTGCCTTTAGCGCGAGGGTCATTTCTCCGAATTATCTCTACGAGATTTTTCGAGGTGCGACATGTACACATTGATGACTTATAATTCACCCGGGTCGGCCTTGGCAAGGCATCTTTTATGACCGAACCATTCATCATGGCTTCTCAAGCAAAACAAGTTTTCTATGTTAGCGACCCATCAGACATATCGGGGAAATGGCCAATCATTCTCCAAAGAAAACACACTCGTCTCAATGATTAAAGTCTTGATATCCCATCCACACCTTCTTCCACAACACAAGTTCTACCTCATATGATGAAGTTGATGGAGATGTCGTGCATGTTATTCGAATCGATCATGAGGAAGGCATATGGGAGAATTAACAAGTACATAATTTTTTATTTATTCATAATATATTAATTGTATGTTATAGTTTCTAAGTATTTTTACTAAAAAGTATAATTATTTGAAATCATGGGTCTTTAGAGTCAAGACACCAAGAGACAAAAAAACCAAAACACCAAGTTACAATTATATGATGTTATGTAATGTGCAAATTGTAGGTTGTTTGTTCTAATAAATCGTAGGATGTTTGTTCTGATACAATTGAATATGATACAATTATGTGATATTATGAATATGATATAATTAATATTATTATAATAACTTTATGACAAACTTGAGTTGTATTTTCTGCTGTGATATGGTGAACAATAATACAGGTTAAAAAATGAGATTAGTTATAAAAGCATGATAATATTTGTTAATTTTGCAGAAAATATAACAACGATTATATATCATAACTGTGATAATATTTATTAATTTTGTAGAAAATTTAACATTCTGTAGAAAATTTAACAACAGTTATATATCATAACCATAACAATATCTCGCGCGCTGCTGTTGCATCCCAAAATTTGCCCAACCTCTTTTCTTACTTGGTTTATGTTTCATTGCATTAACATTTGCATAGTTATATCATTTGCATATCATGATATCATTCATATAGAAGGGGACCAAGTGTGATTCTTATCAAGAGGAGTCTAGCTAGAGGTCTTATTCAAGCTTGAGAAGTTATCAAGGTCATCAAGAGGTAATTTGAGTGCCTAAGAGTTTAGATGCTTGCATGAAGATTTTCTCCTAACTTGGGGATCAATTGAAGACCACCAGAGGAATGTGAAATGTTGAATATGAGTAGAGGATGTGTATGGAGCTCATAGAATGCCTAGAGGGCCATGGGAGAGCTCAATCAGGTCATTGTGTCAAATGCAAGAGCCACAGTTGAGGTGCAAGCAATTAGGGTTTCATCTGGGTCAATCCTAGGTCAACTGTGCAATTGAAAAGTATCAAAGCCTACTTTTAGGTCATGGAGTTCATGAAATGATATGTTGATACATTTGTGGTGTTGTGCCAAGATCAAGTCAAGAAGAGTCAAGAGTGTGGGAAGTTGCTAAATTAGGGTTTCAGTGTAAAATCCCCTGTTTAGTGCCTAACTTCAAGACCACATAAATCAAGATACAAGTTTCAAATGTATCTTTGGACAACATGGAACTTGTAGAGAATCTCAATACCTTTAATTTGAGTACTAGAAGTCCTCCATTGGATCTATAGAACTCAAGTTATGGTCCAGACAAGTTACAGTTCCTCAGATGCCTCTGAAATTTGTCTGTGAAAATCATCTGACTTCAAAGCTATTTTTGACCTAGAAGGAGGTTTCACCTGAACATTTGGCCAACATGAAATTTGTTCCTCATGATCTTAGCTTTCTAAATTTTATTAGAAGTCTTCCATCTGATTTATAGAACTCAAGTTATGAGGTTTACAAGTTAGGGGTATTTTGGGAAAGTGAGATTATAGGCCATTTTCAATCATAGGGCAAAATCTCCAACTTGCACTTGTCAAATGGATTTTTTTTCAACATGGAACTTGTTCAAAATGTGGTTTTTAGGCTAACCAAGAACTCATGGTGAATTGATTTGGCTCATATCAAGATTTGGTTTGAAATGGCTTAAAAAAGAAGATTTTAAAAGGGATTAAAGTTGAAAAATTCAAATTAATGGTTAAGTGACCAAAACATGTCAAGTAAATACTCATTTTGAGTGGAAATGGTATTTCAAACACTTTGGCATTAGTATATTTTTTATTTGAGGCAGATTTTCATGAGTTATCATTTGGTTTCTTCACAAGCAAGTAACATAACCAAATCACTTACCAAGGCATTTCAAGTGTTCCTTTTGATCCAAACTCGCTCACAAGACATTATGCAAGCAAAAGGAAACTTCCAGAGCAAGCTGTGATGGCAAATTCGTGACTGTCATGTGCAATTTTTGAGATAAAAACAGAATTTTGGAACTACTGATTTGGGCTTGGATTGAACTCAAAAAGCCCATAGACACACTCTATATAAGTAATTTGATGATTTCAGACTCAGGTTGGAGCTCATTTCGTGGTAGAATCAGATATAGCATTTGGAATTGCAAGGGAGCAAGTTGAAATCTTGATTTCATTTCCAAGCCAATTCAGATTAAATTGAAGCTTTTAACATCTTTCTCTTGCATCACTGATCGTTTCTGGAGAGTTTTGAAGCAAGAATCAAGCTCTAGCTACCTCTGTTAGTGGATCTACATCAGGTATGTACTTTCCAAATTTCCATGGATTCTAGCATGAGTTAGTTAGAAATGAATATGTGGTTAGGATCTAGTTGAAGTGTAGATCGTTGCTGGTTAAGATTTGGAGTAATTAGAGACAATTTAGGTTGAGGTGCAATTTCTGTTTGGACACGGTTTAGCTTGATCTTAAGGTTTCAACATGATTTGGATAGATCAGGTTAATCTAGGAAGTGTGAGGATCATTTCTATGCAATTAAATTATAATTTGATGATGATCAATGTTGAAGTGTCATTTGAACTTTGAATCAGATTTCAAAATCTAGCCTGATCTAGAGAAATTGGAGATGATATTTGAGATCCTCGTGAAATTCTGAGTGAGATGATGTTCAGTTTGTTGAGTTTTGGCTACCTGTGAACACCTGCTCACTGGAGAAGACAACCGGAGGTCTTCTCCGGCCACCACACCTGGCTTCCCTCCATCTGAGGATTTGAACGAGGACGATAACGCATTGTCGTTGGATTAGTTGGTTGAGAAGACTTGGTAGGATCATCTGATGGTCACGATTTGAACTGAGGATTTGGCTCCAAATGCAAAACGCACCGTTTCATTAATCCCAGTCAGCGTGTGACTGGGATGCCTGCATGGACATGCTCTCTGACCTTGGATCTGCATACTTTGTCAATTCATCCAACGCTCATGACATTTTCCTAGTTTTTAATTTCTTTTATTTCATTTTTGTATTATTTTAAATGCATATTGATTCCAAAAATCATAGAAAATTCATTATTGATCAGAAAAATATTTTAAAAATATGTCCATGCTCCTCTTCCAATTTGTGATTTTCTGGGATCAATAAATTGTATTTTCATGCATTTTTCAATTTAATTTGCATTTTCCTTTTATATGTTATTTCTTTTATTTTGCATAATTGCCTATCTGTTTTGTTGATTTTGGTTTGATCATTTGGTTTGATTTCTGAATTTTATTTTTGAGTATGTTGTAGGTTAGATGTGCATGCTCCCTTAGGATATTTATTAGATTTTTTTTAACAATTGTAGGTTCTGTTTTAGGTGAGATGTTTAGAGCCTTCCCAACTTATGGTTTATCTTGACACAGTTCAACTTAGGATTTATTTAGTGGACCTAGAAGTTGATTTAGGATTTGATATTTGAACCCTAGAATGTTAAAACATGCATGTTCCCTTAGGAAATTTCTTAGATTTTTACAACTTAGTTTTCTATTTTAGATATAATTCACAAGTAGGTGTTGCTTTTGGTGTTCCTTCTTTGGTGCATTTCCTTGTTTGATCTTGTTGGTGGCTTTGGAGCTTGAAGAGCTTGATTTCCTTTTTGGAGGAGGTTCTGGACATCTTGTAGCTGTTGTGGATTGGCTTGTGGAGCTTAATTTGGAGCTTTCTTTCTCTTTTAGGAGATTTTTTAGAAGCTTATAGGTTTAAGGTTTTAGGAAGAGCCATTAGAACTAGTTCTTTTTCCTTTCATCAAAAATAGAATGCATTGTTTGCTTCTATACTCATCCTATGATGCAAAGTCCTCTTAAGGAAGTCTCATCTCTCCTTTGGAGGGATGAGTGGCATGCCTTAATGAGTAGAACTTTTGAGGATGCACTTTCTTTCCATGTTGGTTCCTGATGAATTCCTTTGGTCTTCATCAAGTTTCCTAGCATTGTAATTTGATCTCAATGATGATTTCTCTTCTTGTGGAGCTTGCTAGAGTTTGAAGATGAAGAATTAAAAAAGCTTGAAGATAGGAGCTAATTTGAAGATGAATACTCTTTGTTGTCAATTCAACTTTGCTGACAAGAGCTGCTGCTAAAGGTTGAAGTTGCTGTCTGTAGAAGATTGTTGCTGCTGCTTAGGTTGTTTCCTCTATTTTTCTTTTGCTGTATTGTCTGTTTGCTTGTGTTGCTTACCTTTAGGTTTGAGGTGGAGCTTGGCTCCCCTTGCCTGTTGTTTTCTTAGGTTTGAGGTTGAGTAGGACTCCCTTGTCTCGCTTGTTGTAACACCCCATTTAAATTATTCAGTCGCTTTGGTATTTTCTGTGAGGTATAGTTGTGTGGTGTCCTTAATTAATGGTATGAGGTTAGGAGTAAGAGAGAGAGGTGACCTTAGTTGGGATACTGTGGACCTAGATAAAAGAGTAAGTTAATTATGATATCGAGAGCATTATAGTGATTAATATTATTCCAACTATTATTAATAATAATGTTAATGAGATTATTATTATTATTATTATTATTATTATTATTATTATTATTATTATTATTATTATTATTCGTATTAATAATATTATTTGGTGGAATATTATTATTATTCATATTATTATTCATATTATTACTATTAGTATGAATATTATTATTAGTGGGAGAATATTATTATTATTATTATTATTATTATTATTATTATTATTATTATTATTATTATTATTATTATTATTATTATTATAGGATTTAAATAATAAAATAAGAAATAAGGGATTAAAGGAAATAGAGAAGTTTTTGGGGAAAGAGAATTAGAACACGATAAACTGCCGGAGAAAGGTTTTGGGAGAAAAAGAGAAACTGACGAACAAGGAGAGTTAGGGAAGAGGAACCAAATTCTCCATTGTTGATCAAGGAAAAACTCAATTCTAAGGTAAGGGGGGAGAATGGATTTCAATATGGGTGAATTAACATGAGAGGGTAGTGAGAGGTCCTTTCTCTCATAGGAATTATGTGTTCTTGAGGTTCCTTGAATCCAATTTTCGTAACTTGATTTGTTCTCAAATTTTTCTGTTATTGTTGAATACTGTTTGTATGATGTTTTGTGTATCCGAAACCAGAATTAATACGGAATTCGTGTGAGAAATCCTTGATGCTGTCATAGAATACTAGTGAGTAGTAGATCTGGAAATCTGAACTTTTAGGGATTTGGGCAAATATGTAGAAATGAATGTGTTATATCGTTATTAGTACGATGCTCTAAGGTTTCCCTAAGGTTTAGAGATTTGGGTTAATTGTGGGAAATAGGGAGGTAACCGTAGGAATCTGAGGTTATGGCCAAATGGCCAAATGATATGTATCGTTGAATATTAATATAGGAAAAACTTATGGGAAATTGGACTTTCGTGGCCAAAACCTTGACATTGTTATATGTATGACCCTGATGGGATTGAATATTAGATAGTGGGTAATTTTAATGTCATAGGGTGTAATTGAAGGAAAGATTGTAATATGTTGTCCCTATAGGAATAGGAATATTCAAATGTGGGTAACTCTGAAGTACTCAGAGCAATTGCAAGAAATAGTGTTTTATGTGTTGCAAATGTTGCCAGATGAGCATAATAAACCATAGAAGTTGTGCAGTTATTGCCGTATAACCTTAGGAATGTTTTAGTGATGTTTTGGGTGCTTTGAGTAAGTAATTCGCAAGAATAATTGAGCAAAAATCAGTTCCGGAGCGTAACAGCGTCTTTCTGTCCGTCACGGATGTTCATGTTTTCGGTCGAAATTGTTTTGGACGTAACTTTGGATCCGTAAGTCCGTTTTGATCCCCGTTCGAAGCGTTGGAAAGCTAATGAACAGAGCTATAACATAGGATAGATAATGGATTTACTTTCCCAATATTTTTATATCTAATTATGGTAATTCCCGAGAGGATTACGGTGAGCGGATGGCTCACGTGGATCAAGATTGATCGTGAATTATGTATGATGTATTACATTGCATAATTGTGTTGACATGCATTTCACATCATGTGTCTTGTGGAGATGGCTAGGTGGGAATCCATGATGGGTTCCTAGTTTCATCTGGACTTCAATGTGGAAGTCGTTGTGGAGATAAGTTGTAGTTCAGAGGAACGTATATACGACTTATCCGGATTCCGACGGGAATCAGGTTCTAGTGTGAACCGTATGAGATTGTGTTGGTACCACATGCATTGTTTCGAGTCAGTGTGTCACATTGCATTATTGTAATTGAATGTGGGCTATGAATGCCAAGTGATTGAGGTGGCACGTGTATGTGCGTTAATTGTGCTTATTTTATGTGTGGTGTGTAACTACTCCTTAGCATGTGTATTTCACCGTTTATTTATTGAATGTAGTTCTCACCCCTTTTTGTTGTTGTGTCTGTGCTCTCTTGGGAGTACAGGTGACCAGGTACCTGAGTAGTGCTTGGAGTGTGTTGCTATTTGATCGAGTCTTAGGAGTCGCTCTGATACGTAACATGGGATGACGGGATTACATTGTTATTTGACTACTTTATTTGTTTATTGTTACGTATCTTCATTTATTGGACTTATGTTGTATGACCTCGCGTCGAGGAGAATTATATTGGAGAATTGATTTGTATTCCACTGCTTACTTGAAAACTAAATAATATTGATTATTTTAATGAAATGAAGTGACTTAGTGTGATATCCCACTGTGTTGGAGAACTCTGATGAATTTCATGAATTATTCCTGTATATTTATTATATTCTGCGTACGGGGTAAAGTGAGGTGTTACAATTGGTATCAGAGCCGGTCCATCCGTCCGGCCAGTGTTGTAGTAGAGTCTGACTATAGAATGTTTATAGTCATGTGTGTGTTTCTAACCTGTGTTTCCGTGGTTGTTGAGAAGTATGGTTGGTAGGAATGATGCTGTGATGGCTGCTGCGTTACAAGCTGTTGCACAGGCAGTAGCGGACATTGGTCAGAACGTCAACCGAAATGCTGACAATGGAGAGTTCCGTAATTTGGGAAAGTTTCATAGTAATAAGCCGCCTAAGTTCCAGGGAGGACATGATCCAGATGTAGCACAAAAATGGCTGAAGAATATTGAGAAAATCTTCAGAGTCATGGGCTGCTCAGAGGATCAGAAGGTACGGTTTGGTACTCATATGCTGGAAGGTGAAACTGAGGACTAGTGGGACAACACCCGTCAAAGGTTGGAAGCTGGTGAAGGTCCCATTAATTAGACAGTGTTCAGGGCGTAGTTTCTGGAACGGTATTTTCCAGAAGATGTTCGCGGGAAAAAGGAAATTGAATTTATTGAGTTGAAGCAGGGGACCATGACAGTGGCTGAGTATGCAGTTAAGTTCGAAGAGCTGGTGAAGTATTGTCCTCATTATAATACTGATGCAGCTATGAGTTCGAAGTGCATCAAGTTTGAGAATGGACTGCGTCCTGAGATCAAGTTGGGTATCAGTTATCAGAAGATCAGATACTTTCGTGAGCTGGTGAACAGGTGTAGGATCTATGATGAAGATAACAGAGCTAGAATCGCTCACTATAAGAATCTGAGTGACAGAAGAGGCAAACGGAAGCATGAAGATACATCTCATCGTGCTCCAGCGAATAAAGGACAATAGAAAGATGTTGCTGGGAAGAAACCAAGTGGGGGAGGAAATCCTTCCAATCCTCTCAAGTGTTACAAATGTGGTGGCACAGGTCACCGTGCGAATGAATGTCGGAATGAGGCGAAGAAGTGCTTTAAGTGTGGGAAGCCAGGTCATGTGGTTGCGGATTGTAGGAGCAACGTGTCGCTTGCGCGAAAATAAGGTGCCGGCAAAACAGAAGAGTCGCCAACTTTCGTTATTTATCCCTCAGAGCGGGAAAGGAAACGATCGGAAAAACCTGACGAAAGAGGGTAAGACAAGGTCATCGCAACCATTGTCTGGGTTCGGGAGTCGGTTACGCAAGGGGAAGGTATTAGCACCCCTCACGTCTGTCGTACTCGACGGGATCCTCGCTTGTTTGTTTACTTGGACGGGTTGGTTATAATCTATCTACCTATCAAGGCTGGCTGAAAAAGAAAAGAAAAAATGACTCGGCAAAGCATCGCGCTTTATGCCTACGTATTCTCATCAGAGAATGAGAAATCAGAGTCAGCGTAGTTCGGCTAACTACGGGTTATAGGGGAAAGGTTGCTCGCTAGGATGTCGCCTCCTATGCCTACGTACTTTCATCTGGTATGAAAGATCAGAGCAAACGTAGTTCGGGATAATACGGATTACGGGAATTCAGATTCATCTGTTTTATCGAGTAGGGTTAACAAACAGTTCCAGCAGTTGGATGTATGCAGCTCGACCCTTGGAGACTCAAGCGTTACCGTTTGCAGTAGAACTGGGAGTTAACAACACTCTTTTCTTCAGAAAAACTTTCCCTTGAATTACGGGCCCACGGGGCAAAAAGGTTTGAAGTTTGTTTTCTGTCTTTTACGGAAGAACTGTTTTTTATGGTGGTTTGCAACTAATATCGCACTAGAGACTATGACCTGAGAGTGAATGCGTCGCATGTCACCCAAATGGTGCCATACTAAACATCCAGACTGTTGAAAAGACACTCTCCAACAATCCTTTCTCAGATAGCTTAAGGCTCGTAACGTACGATGTCAGTTAACCTTTATTACTGTACTTTAATTTGTTTTGAGATAAGAAGAGAACACGGGCTCAACTAAGGGGAGACTATCAAGTCCTAATGTTGTCATGCCAAGGATTCATCCTATAGTTGAAGTTTGAAACAGGGAACTCCTAGAAGTCGTCATGCATAGGTTTCAACCTAAAAGTCTATCATCAAATCCTTATCAAAGGAAATGAGAGTCCTAAGGGATCATGTCAATGGTACACCAAAACAGACAAAAGCATCAGCTTTTACAGTAAAATGCATGCAATGCAAGTGAGGGAGGAAATGTGTGTGGGGCTTCAGCCTCCACAAGCTCATCTCGACCTCAAGCCAGTCATGAAATAACAGTAATCATACTGAAATAAACAACATGCTATCAAGCAATATGCAGATAAAGGAAGGGAAGTACCATCAGGTAAACAAAACACACATGCTTGAGAAAGAATCATCTATTCTCTAATCCTAACCCTAATCACAGAATCTGAACAAATCTAAGCACTAAAGCAAGACCCTAACAAGAGAATTCAATCCCAGTCTTCAAGCTTCAGAACAAGCTTACCAAAGAAAGGGAGCTAAGCAAGCAGGCTCATAGTGTCTTCCTCAGGAAAGCACTAGGAGGTGTATACTCAGGAGTCATACCCTATGTGGCTCAACCACTGTGATCAGTTTACATTCCTCCTCAGGAGAAATTAAACTCACAAGCAGGCTCCAACATCACTGGATATTTAGGAAATCCTATCTGAACTAGTGGAACTAAATGAACAGACTCATAGGACCTTCCTCAGGAAAGTACTAGGAGGCTTCCACTCAGGAGTTGTATCCTACGTGGCTCAACAACTGTGATCAGTTTACATTCCTCCTCAGGAGAAATTAAACTCACAAGTTGGCTCCAACATCATTGGATACTTGAGGAATCCTAGATAAACTAATGGAACTAAGTGAATAGACTCATAGGACCTTCCTCAGGAAAGTACTAGGAGACTTTCACTTAGGAGTTGTACCCCATGTGGCTCAACAACATGTGATCAGTTTACATTCCTCCTCAGGAGAAATTAAACTCACAAGTTGGCTCCAACATCATTGGATACTTAAGAAAGAGGTGAGAAGAAAGAATGAAAGTCATTCATAGTGCCTTCCTCAGGAAAGTACCATGAACTTCCTTCAAACTTCAGGATCTCAAACCTCACAGACAGGGGACAAGCCAAGCTCTGGGTCTCTGAATCTTGATCTACAATCTTCTCTTCATGATGCTCTCCATCAAGGTCTTCAAGGCAACACAAGCCCCTAAACAAATTCCCCTCAAAATAAACCCCAAAGATGAACAGATAACCCACTGAACAGACCAAATCATCAGGCAACTTCAGAAAATACCTAAAAATGCTAAACTAATGGGGAAAAATCTAACAATTATTCACAAGGGTCCTCAACACCTACTCATAACATCTACATAGGCCTCTACCTAAAAATCAAGACAAAACTCAATCAAAGAAAGGAATTCATCACCTAAACACAATCTAAGCCCTAATTAGGATACCCTACATCAACCCTAATTAAACTAATCAAAACTTAATTCTAAAATTCTAGAAAAAATCCTATGGGGAACTATGATTCATCATCTAATTACACAAAAAAGAATGGATAAAAAACCCTAAGGGAAGGTCCAAAAACAATTCCTACAAAATCATGATACAAAACTAAACATTATAAAAGCTATTTAAAAAGAAAAATCTATTAACATACTAAACTTAAAAATAAAATCCCATTTTTATTTTTAATATTTTCTACACATTATCATCTAATCATAGAAAAAAGAAGAATTAAAAAATCATTTTTTATCATTTATTTATGAATTAATCAAAACAGAAAAAAAATAAAAGAAGAAAATAAAAGAATTAAACAAATAAAGGGAGGGGGGGTATGAACAGCAATAGGCGCTAGTTAAATCAATTGGGCCAGCAAAAGGGGGGGGTGCGGATAGGAAACTAAGCCCACAGCGCTGGTTTAATGAAACGACCGCGTTTGGATTATTTGAAATTTCCCTCTCTTTCTCAGACTCGCGCACGGCCGTTGGATCAGATTAATGAGTCAAACCTAGAGACTGATCTAAGGGACCTCCTTCATCGTCCCAAACGCAACTTAGGGTTTTCAGAACCCTTTCCCCATGCACTCAAATTCAACTGGCTCGTTCTCTCTGCTCAGGCCATGGTTTAACAAGATTCCAAAACAAAAAATGCTCTACTAAATGCCTAGAACACAGCCATGCGTGTAGTTTCTCTTAATTCCTCTTGAATAATCCAAACAGAAGGCTTAAACATCTTGGTACAACCATGTTCATCTGATATCAATCTTAGTAAAGCTTCAATCTAATGGCATGACCTTGTTCCTTACACTACTCTTATCATTCTTATCTATAGCATATTAACTAACACTCAAAATCCAGCTAGTTCTTGAAAATTAAAGATTCCTACACCTGTTATGAAACTCAATGAATTGTGCCCTACTTCTCAGGATCTAACCATCTACCCTAATACATTCATTCTATACCTATAAAGCTAAAAGAAAGCCATTAAATTAAGAGGTATATGGGAAAAAGAGAACCTGTCAAAGGGATGATGGTAGGTACTCGTGGAGATGCTTGCAGGCCTTGGAATTGGTTCGAGATGCTCCTTGGATGATCCACAACCTTCTGTTTGCAAGAGTTGTTGATGGAAGATGCTTGTAGTGGAAGAAAACTCAAGTTGCTTCAACTTGAAGAAACCTCTTCAATGTCAATGTATCTCTCTCTTTCTCCTCTGACTTGACTCTCCATCACCAACCTTGATCACTTTCCGATGCACTCTCTTTATAATGATCCTTAGATGTGTCTAGATTCATCTAGAATGTGGTGGAAGTTTCTTGAAATTCTCATGTGATGATAAGTTGGAAATCTCATCTCCCATATGTTATGCCTTGCAATTTAGTCTTAAAATATCCTTTCATGAGATATTGAGAAGGGATGAGTGAAAAACAAGTTCATCTTTGGCTTGTGTAGGGTTTTTCAACATTGCCTTCTTTTTCAAGTAACAACTTTTCAAAGCATCACCCATTTTAAAGCTCCAAATCAAAATTCTAGCTAAACCAATGTTCTCAAAATGGTGTTTCCAATCAAAATGATATATTGGATGACCTATTTTGGACTTGTGGATCTTCCAAATCAATTTCCAAATTCAACTTTTCAAACTTATAAGCCATTTTTAGTTCATTTTTGACCAATCATGTAATCTCATGCTATGAGCTTTTTCAACAATTTGTGACCTTCTTTCTAGACTTAAAATCACATTTTGAGCAACTTTCATGTTTTGAGTTTTTCCATTTGAGGCTTGGAAATAGGAGTTTTAGGCATTGGATAAAATGACCTATAACTGACAAATGACCAAAATACCCCTGTCTTGTTCAAACCATAAGTTGAGTTCCACAAATCCAATCAAGGACTTCTACCACTCAAATTAAAGCTAAGAAGATCCTCTTCAACATTCATGTTGACCAAGAAATCATAGGAATCCTCCTACTAGGGCAAAAGTTGTCTGCAAGTTGGGTGACTTTCAAGGACCCAGATTCACACACCTCTGCTGACCTGTAATTTGTCAAAACCATAACTTGAGCTCTGTAACTCCTATCAAGGACTTCCACCACTCAAATTAAAGCTTAGAACAAGCTCTACAACATTCATGTTGTGGGGAAGATGGGATATCAATCACATCTATAGCTAAAACTGCCTGGAAGATAGGGATCAAATTAGGGTTTTTCACTGACAATCCTTGGAAACCCTGACTTGAAACTTCTCAAACTCCTCAATCATGATGAGTTGGTCTAGGAATCCTCTTTATAACATCTCTATACATCATTCCATGATCTCATGGCCCTTGGATTAGGTCTCAACCTTCTCCAAATTTTCAGTTGTCCTAGGGTTGACCCAGTCAAAACCCTAATTCTACCATTCATGGTTGAATCTTCTGAACTCTTGCATAATGACTTCTCTGGGATTCATGAAAGCTATCAAGACATCTCATAGGCTTTCCCAAAACATCAAGTTCTTTCTCAAAGTCTCAGAATCATCTGAGGAGCACCCACAACTCTCAAGTTATGAAGCACACAACCCTGGTTTCAACCCACTCCTCTGGGGATCTCTTGAACTTTCTGATGAAGGTATCAACTTTCAAACACTCAATGAATAAATAATTGTTGGTCAAATTTTGGGGTGCAACAGCTGCCCCTATTCAAACGGCTTGAACCTGACTGGGTGAGAAGCGAACGGCTCTCAACCAATCAAGGTGCGAGACGATTGAATACCGGTAAACCCGAAAATTTGCCAACTGCACAAGCACACGATACTATGCGGGGAACAAATCTTTGAATACTGCAACACTAGCTGCTCGGCCACTAGCTGGAGAGATACTGATCTGACATCGCCGTCGGTTATCCACGTTAAATTTTCCTGATATTGCCTTCAGACAACCACGACACCCAGCATCACCGCTGGAAGACTAAACCTGATATCGCCGTCGAACAATCAAAATACTCCGCATCGCCGCTGGATAACTACAACACTGAACAACTCTGCCCCTGGGGTTCACCCCTGGTAACTGGAACAAAAGGTACACTTGCGTATTTGGAGCTACTCTGCTGAGGATGAGAGACTCAACCAAGCACACTCTGATCTGGGGTTCACCCTCAGAACCATAACGAACATCCAAATACTACTGCATACTGAGCCTACCGTAGAACTTCAACATCAAAGATATATGAAACCCTGGCCCCTGGCCATTTCCAGCTTCAGCTAGAAAAAACATCCTTGGCCTTCAAGGATGTAAACTTTGCCTGTCGGCAACTCTGCAGGAGGTATCTTCGACTTCAGTCTGAAGAAATGGTCCTTGACCTTCAAGGATACATGGATATGCCTTCAGGCAACTCCGCCTCTGCTATAGAGCATCCGAGACTTCAGTCAGGGATATACTTCGGCCTTCAGTCCAAAAAATGAATCCTAGGTCATTCATGACCTTGGGGAATAACCTTGCCCTTAGGCACCTTCGCTTCAGCTTAGGAAATCTGTGACTTCAGTCAGAGAAGTGGTATCCTGAGCCACTCATGACTCTACGGGGATTCAAACACTTTGCCTTCAGGCAAAACTTCGCTTCAGCTGGAGAAACATTTTCGTCTTCAGTCAGAAGAAACACTATCCATTTGATCGCAATCAATCATCTTCTCAGGACAACTGACTTGGTCTTCAGACTCACACGAATCACTCTGTTGTATCTACAACCCTGGAACCTTGTCTTTAGCCCCCCGTTGATTCTTCAACACGGAAATCTGGACTCACCGGAACCTTCTGATATCGCCATCGGGCGCTTACGAAATCCATCTTCAGATTAGACATCGTTGTTGGAGCAGACATATCATGCTGCTGAGGACTTCAAGAATCAACTTGAACAAACAGATCCGTCGGGCGTCTTCAAGAATCGTCTTGATCTGATAACCTTTCCGGAGCAAACATTCTGTTGGGTATTCCAGAAATCTTCCTGGGCAACTCTTGCTGGAGGCGCTATTGGGGAGCTCAAGTATCATACTAGGCGAACCACTCGGGAAGCTGTACTGGGGTCTTAAGAATCGTCTTAAGCAAATGGCCCTGCTGAGGGACTTGAGAATCATCTCGAACTGAAGACTTCGCTGGGGATCTCAAAAATCATCTTGAGCGAGCGACTGTGGGAATTACACCGGGGTCCTAAGAATCATCTTAGGAAAGCGACCTCGTTGGGGAGAATGTCGGGAATCGTCCTGAGCACCTGGTCTTTTGGTGGAGCACCTGTAAAACAAGAATGGTAATAACCTAGATCATGCTTATGATGCGTATGCTTCGGCGCCATGCCCCACATGGTGGAAATGCTATGCGCTTCTGCTAAATGCTATGCAATGTTAAATGCTATGCAGTCATGCACCATGATGCGATCTCGTCAGCAAAATAAATGCCGAGGGGGAAATCCTCCTGTCAAGGAGAAAGAACCACTCAGGTAGAGGAATCATCCTGCTGAGGAGAACGTGGACACGCCAATACCAATCGGACTCCGTCTGGGGAATTGATCTTTCGTTGATTGCCGCATGGAAAACAACTTTAGTTGATCTGCTGCAGGGGAACGAAGCTCTACGAGAAAGTGACATCGATCGCGAGAACAAACTGCGGGGCCTTCTCGGCTACTCTTCTGGGGATAACCACTTTGTGGGGAAACAACTTCAGTTGCTCAACACTCCACTGGGGAATCAACCGAATATGGTCTGATCAACTTCCAAGGACTCGGCTCTCTTGGACATCTGCGAAATCGGCTGAGGAAGGAGAAGTCATTCTGCTTCGCTGGAGAGAGTACGATTCTGGGGAAACACAGCATTAGCTGCCCTACGCTCTGCTGGGGGAAATTGATCATGATCTGATCAACTTCCAAGGATTCTGCTTTTCTGCGGACTCAACCGGGGAGAGAAATCATTCTACTTCACTGGAGAGTACGACTCTGATGAGGAATTCGATTCCACTGGGGAAGAAAGAATCATCTGCCTTCGGGGGAGAGTACAACTCTGCAGGGGAATACAACATCAGCTGTTCCAACACTCTACTGGGGAAGAGGGAATCATCGAATCTTCAGGAGAGAGCCTGACTCTGGTGGGGAATCTCAATTTCACTGGAGACTTCAGTCTGGCACCATCAGTTACTGCATCCTTCGGCATACGAACAGCCTCCTGCGAAACCTGCACTTGTGACCCGGTGCGGGGGAGACACCTGCTTCGGTGACTTTACTGGGGGAAAACACGAGCTTCAGCTTCCCAAACATTTCTATGAACTCTGCACTTGTAACCCGGTGCTGGGGAGAGACGACGTCATTCTTCGGTGCTTGACTCAGCTGATGAGGTGACATTCCTTCAGGATGCGTCTGCTTGGGGAAGAGAATCACCTCTACTTGGGGAAGACATATCAATGCTCACTATCTTGCGTTTAGATCCTGCGGAGGAGAGACTTCTGAACACTGCTGGAGAAAGAGGACTCATCCTGCCTCGGGGATACGCACGGCACATCTTCTGGCGAGGTGCTACACCTGCAACAACACAAACAAACAGACAAGATACCCTCCTCAAAGGGGCCTATCCAGGTTATTATCTCGTGACAATGTTCAGTTAATTAGTTGTTTCAACAATCAATGGGCTCAGGCCCGCAAGTTTATGTATGCGCATTTTATCAAAAAACACATCGGCGTTATCATTCGCAAACAAAACAGATAAATGCTAAACAGACGAGTAGAATTGCTGAATAATGTGCATTTTATTGATGATGAACCCCTGAATGGGCAAAAATGTTTTACAACAGAGGCAAGCTCCTGGAATGAGGAAGCCGCGCAAAAAGAAAACATAAATATACATCAGTATATACAAATGTCGGCAATCGAGGCGTAGACGAACACCATGAGTTGATCCCTCTAAGACCCACTCGACTTCGATACTTCTCCGATGCTTCAGCTTTGGAAGAGATTGATTCAGATAAACGGCCCTCAGGTCTTCCGAACCACTAAACAATGAAAGTCCATACGCGGGACGCAGTCATTTGCTTATTCAAATCCCTAACTTTTGCGTGAACCGCCCTTCACGGGTTTTCAGTTCACCGGGATACCCTTTTTTGCCGAAGCCGCCCAGTGCAGGTTTTCGACTTCGCGGGTGTACATTTTTTCAATATATCCCTAATTTTTGCCCGAACCTTTTATTCTGTTTTTGGTTCGCCGGGATGCCCCTTTTTTGCCTGGACTCTTTCTTTTTTTTTTGTCCAGCGGGTCGCTTTCAAGCAAAGTATTTTTTAACTGCGTCCGCGTTCACCGGGGATGCAAAATCTTCACCATCCATCGTGGATAACAACAAAGCTCCTCCCGAGAAGACCTTGCTGACGACATACGGCCCTTCGTAATTCGGAGTCCACTTGCCCCGGTGATCGGAGTGTGGCGGAAGAACCTTCTTCAGGACGAGATCACCCGTCTGAAAGCTTCGAGGACGCACCTTCTTATCATAAGCTTTCTTCATTCGGCTTTGGTACAGGCGACCAAATGCAATCGATGCTAACCTCTTCTCGTCCATCAGGCTGAGTTGGTTCAGGCGATTCGTAACCCATTCTGCCTCATCAAGTTTCACATCAACCAAAACTCGCAAAGAGGGAATCTCCACTTCTAGCGGTAGGACAGCTTCCATACCGTACACCAAGGAGAAAGGAGTTGCCCCGGTCGACGTACGCACCGTCGTACGATAACCGTGCAAGGCAAACGGCAGCATCTCGTGCCAATCTTTGTACGTCACAACCATCTTCTGAACAATCTTCTTGATGTTCTTATTGGCCGCTTCAACAGCGCCATTCATCTTCGGCCGGTAAGGAGATGAGTTGTGGTGTTCAATCTTGAAGCTCTGGCACAGCTCCTTCACCATCTTATTATTCAAATTCGAACCATTATCAGTAATGATCCGCTCGGGAATTCCATAGCGACAGATGATGTCCCTCTTAATGAATTTAGCCACCACCTGCTTGGTCACATTAGCGTACGAGGCTGCCTCCACCCACTTGGTGAAGTAGTCGATAGCTACCAGTATAAAACGATGACCATTGGATGCAGTGGGCTCGATCTTGCCTATCATGTCGATGCCCCACATGGAGAACGGCCAAGGGGAGGACATGACATTCAATGGGCACGGCGGCACATGAACTTTATCAGCATAAATCTGGCATTTATGACATTTCTTCGCGAATCTGAAGCAATCCGACTCCATAGTCAGCCAGTAATATCCTGCTCTCAGGATCTTTCTTGTCGTGGCATGCCCGCCGGCGTGCGTACCAAATGTGCCCTCATGGACTTCTTCCATGAGCATACTTGCCTCTTCCTCATCTACACATCTGAGTAGCACGAGATCGTGGTTTCTCTTGTACAGCACTCCATCAGGGTTGAGGTAAAAGTTTCCAGATAGCCTCCTCAGAGTCTTCTTATCCTGGGTTGACGCACCCGCAGGATACTCCTTAGTCATAAGGAAGGTCTGGATGTCGTGGAACCATGGCTTGCCGTCAGTGGTATCCTCGATTGCGAACACATATGCTGGTCTGTCAAGACGCGAAAGAACAATGCTTGGAGCCTCATTCCAAAGATTGACCTTATACATTGAAGCCAGGGTGGCTAAAGCATCAGCCATTTGATTTTCAGCCCGGGGTACATGATGCAGTTCTACTCGGTCGAAGAACGGAAGCAGCCTCCTGGCATAATTCATGTACGGTACTAAATTCGTTTGACGAGTTTCCCACTCCCCTTTAATCTGATTGATTACAAGAGCTGAGTCACCATACACGTCTAGATTCTTGATTCTCAAATCAATCGCCTCTTCTAGACCCATAATACATGCTTCATACTCTGCTTCATTGTTGGTAACTGGAAACGTCAGTCTCGCAGTAAACGGGATGTGGGATCCGTGAGGAGTCGTGATGATAGCCCCGATACCACTTCCATAGGAATTAACCGCTCCGTCGAATATCAACTTCCACTGAGACTTCCTATCTGGCCCCTCATCGGGCAATGGCTCATCGCAATCCTTTGCTTTGAGAAACATAATGTCCTCGTCAGGGAACTCGAACTTCATCGGCTGATAGTCTTCGATTGGCTGTTCGGCAAGGTAGTCAGACAATACGCTTCCCTTGATGGCTTTCTGAGAGACGTACTGAATATCATATTCTGTTAACACCATCTGCCATCTGGCAATCTTGCCCGAAAGAGCCTGCTTCTCGAAGACGTACTTGATCGGATCCATCTTCGAAATCAGCATAGTGGTGTGGTTGAGCATGTACTGTCGTAGACGTTTGGCAGCCCAAGCTAGTGCACAACACGTCTTCTCCAGCATCGAGTATCGAGATTCACACTCAGTGAACTTTTTACTCAAATAATAAATGGCATGCTCTTTTCTGCCCGTCTCGTCGTGCTGACCGAGAACACACCCCATACTATTCTCCAGAACCGTCAGGTACATGATTAATGGCCGTCCAGCCACTGGGGGTATCAAGATTGGAGGTTCTTGAAGATACTGCTTTATCTTATCGAATGCCTTCTGGCAATCCCCATTCCAAGTAATCGCCTGATTTTTCTTTAACAACTTGAACATCGGCTCACAAGTGGCCGTGAGCTGAGAGATAAACCTTGCAATGTAGTTTATTCGGCCCAAGAAACCACGAACTTCTTTTTCTGTTTTCGGTGCTGGCATTTCTTGGATAGCTTTTATCTTCGCAGGATCAACTTCGATACCTCGCTCACTAACGATAAACCCCAATAACTTTCCGGACCGCACCCCGAAAGTGCACTTGTTAGGATTCAGCCTCAGCTTGAACTTCCTAAGCCTTTCAAACAGCTTCAGCAAATTGACCAGATGCTCCTCCTCCGTTTGGGATTTTGCAATCATGTCATCAACATAGACCTCGATCTCATGATGAATCATATCATGAAACAAAGTTACCATTGCTTGCTGGTAAGTGGCCCCTGCGTTCTTCAGACCGAAGGGCATTACCTTGTAGCAGAACGTGCCCCAGGGGGTAATAAACGTCGTTTTCTCCATGTCCTCCGGCGCCATCTTAATCTGATTGTAACCGGAGAAGCCATCCATGAACGAAAACACGGAAAACTGGGCTATATTGTCGACCAACACATCGATATGAGGCAACGGGAAATCATCCTTAGGGCTCGCCCTATTCAAATCCCGATAATCGACGCACATGCGTACCTTACCGTCTTTCTTCGGTACAGGCACTATGTTGGCGACCCACGGAGGGTAGGTGGTAACGGCTAGAAATCCTGCGTCCAACTGCTTCTGGACCTCTTCTTTGATTTTTACAGCCATGTCTGGTCTCGTCCTCCTGAGCTTCTGCTTGACCGGAGGGCAATCTTCTCGCAATGGCAAACGATGAACCACGATATCAGTGTCAAGTCCGGGCATATCCTCATATGACCAAGCAAAGACGTCACTATACTCTCGAAGCATCTCGACCAGTCTATGCTTGACATCATTCTGCAGCGCAGCCCCTACTCTGACATTTCTGATAAGCTCCTCAGAACCCAGATTTATGATCTCAATATCCTCCTCGTGAGGCAGAATAACCTTCTCTTCTTGTCTCAACAAGCGGGCCAATTCTTCCGGAAGGTCTTCGTCTTCATCAATCTCATCCTCGGCTTGATAGATCGGGCAATCAAAGTCGTAGTGAGCCGTAGAGGGTCCAGAGTCGATGTCATCTGTTACGTGGATCCTGCAATAACAAGGGTTAAGTTTAAAGCAAGAATATGCAGGCTAGCACGAACCTCGTTGCCATTTTGCTGTTTTTCGAAACAAACATAAAACATGAATAACAGAGAACACAATATTTGATTACGAAGAAAACGCCTTTTATTTATTAACAAAATGCATACACATAATCCAACAAGGCCCTGACAGTAAAACCAATATGCCCCGGGCAGGACATAGGGTTGTACAAAGATTGTAAAAAGCAAATCATTACTCTTCACTTGTCAGCTTGATAATCTCCTTGATGGTCCAATTGTGGAGGCGCTCGCCTGGCTTGCTCGGTTGAATCCAGGCGTCAAGATCACAATCACTATCCCCGCTGTCCTCCGACGTAGCGTTGATACTCTCGAAGATTACTCCCCCCTTGGTGAATAAGATCGGCCCTTTCCCACGAGACGAACTGCCAGAAGAAGATGAAGCTTCAGCTCCAGGAGAATACCCTAATCCAAACTTATCCTGTTTGAATGGTATATCCAAGACATGCCCCCAGCCTGGGGTAGAACCAGCTTCGACAACAGCCCTAGCTTCCTTAAACGAGGAGAGGTTCAACTCTTGCTTCTCTGCAACAACGGGAGCTACCTCCTTCACCCTGACGGTTTCAAACGCCTGGCAAAGAGTCTCATGGATCTCGCCATCCATTTCGACATATTTAAAGGACGAGAGGTGGCTTACCATGATGTCCTCCTCTCCACAGACTGTCACTATGCTGCCCCCAACAGCATATTTAAGCTTCTGATGCAGCGTGGACGTCACGGCACCAGCAGAATGGATCCACGGCCGACCTAAGAGGCAACTATAGGCGGGCATGATATCCATGATATAGAACACCGCATTAAACGTCTCTGGACCAACTTGAATTGGCAGGGTCAATTCTCCGAAGACGTGGCGCTTGGTTCCGTCAAAGGCCTTCACGACCAGATCACTGGGCGTGCACAGCAGTCCACGGGTATCCAACTTCATCAGTGCCTTCTTCGGAAGCACGTTAAGCGAGGAACCCGTATCCACGAGGACATGTGACATAATCGTGCCTCTGCACTCTATCGAGACGTGCAAGGCATTGTTGTGATCTCTTCCCTTGGGAGTCAGCTCCAGATCTGTAAATCCCAGCCCATTACCAGCATTGACATGGGCTACTACTTCCTCGAGTTGATTCACTGATATCTCCTGCGGCACGTATGCAGCATTCAATACTTTCAGCAACGCGTTGCGGTGCGCTTCAGAACACAGCAACAGGTTAAGAATCGAGATCTTCGACGGAGTCTGGTGAAGATGATCTACAATCTTGTAGTCACTCTTCCTGATCAGTCGCATGAACTCTTCAGCATCTTTAACCAACAAGTCTTTCTCTGCCCCTGCAGGGACCTCTTCAACAGCTTTACCTTTGCCTTTGTCCACAGCGTCAGCCCGGACCACTTTCTCTGCTGCACCCTCTGCCGGTGCGAACACTCTTCCGCTTCTAGTGATACCACTGACCTCAGCAAGATTCTGTGCAGTCGATCTGGACGGCTCAAGCTCTATCTTCTGACCGTTACAATACACTTCGGCGCCGTAATGCCATGGGACGGCATTAGTGCTCTCGAATGGGATTGGTCCGGCCCTGGTGATGGTGATAGTAGGCGGTCGGGGCGCAGAAATAGTGATAGGGTGGCGAGGAATGGTAATAGTAGCAACTTCGTCCGCCTGCTTCAGCACGACTTCCCCTGACGCATTCTCAACGCTCCGACTGAACTGCAAAATACCCTCGGTCATCAGACTTTGGATACCTTCGATCAACTGCTCACACCCATCAGGAAGTGTAGCACAAGCCATACAAAACTCTCCACATCCGGGAAAGAAGCCTTTCTTTAGCAACTTGGCCTTAACAAAACTCAACGGCGTCTTCAGATCTTTGACATCAGTCAGCAAGTCTGAATTCTCTTCAGTGATAACAGCATTTACTCCGCCTCCCCTATGATGAGGCATTGGATTCTTGGTGACGTTGGGCACGTTGTCAGAAAAGTTGATCACCTTGGCGTCGACCAAGTCCTGGACTTTGTGCTTAAAAGCTTTACAATTCTCAACTGTATGGCCAGGTGCCCCTGAATGAAATTCACAAGTAGCATTGGCATCGTACCCCGGTGGTGGTGCCCCTGTCAAGGGAGCCATTGTCCTTTTCTGAACTAATTGGAGCTGAAGCAGCGTTTGCAGAAGCTGTGCATATGACATAGGAGGAGTTTCCAAATGACGGTTTGCCAGGGGACCCCGATTCTGATATCTCTTATATCCCGGATTATTCTGTTGCTGGGGCTGCTGCTGCGGCTGTGGGGGAGCAGCTGGGATGTTTATGCTAGCGATCTGAGACTGAGGGCCCTTGCCCCTTCTCCTAGCATTAGTGACAGCACTGGCATCGCCCTCTCGACGCTTGCCAGTATAGGGTTTCTTGCCAGCTCCTCCAGATGAGGACGATTCGCCCTGAATCTTTCCGATCTTTATACCATTTTCAACATGCTCGCCCAAAGTGATGAGGGCCGAGAATGTCCCGGACATGCCACTAATCAGCTTCTCATAATAGACTCCAGGAAGGGTAGCCACGAACATTTGTACCAACTCACGCTCGACCATCGGCGGTTGAACCCGAGCAGCCAATTCACGCCACCGCTGGGCGTACTCTTTGAAGCTTTCATTGCTCCGCTGCGAGAGATTCTGAAGATGAACTCGGTTGGGAGCCAAGTCGCTATTATATTGATAGTGGAGGACAAACGCTTCAGCGAGATCTTTCCACGTGCGCACAGCAGCGGGCTCCAAACCCATATACCATTCGAGCGATGGGCCAGAAAGACTATCCTGAAAGAAGTGCATCAGCAACTTCTCATCGTCAGAATAAGCGGACATCTTTCTGTAATAAGATCGGAGGTGAACACGGGGACAAGTAGTGCCCCTATACTTCTCAAAGATAGGCACCTTAAACTTGTGAGGTACTTTAAAGTCAGCAATCAACCCGAGTTTGGACATGTCAACGCCCAATGTGTTCTGATTTTCTATATCTCTCATCTTATCTTCCAGCGCCTTGAACCTGAGTCGAGCCTCAGCAGTCAATTCAGCCTCTGCACCTCTCTGAGAGAATATGTCATCCTGATGGTCCTCCAGCCACGGTTGAGGCACCACCATATTTCCTGCACCAACATTGCCGTTGACCGGCCCCACGTTAACATTGGCTCCCAAACCACCATTGACGGCGCCTGCCGCGTTAAGTCCGAGATTAGTCATAAGATTGCCGTTAGCACTACCGTTGCCTCCGGCAGCAGGAACAACGTTCTGTGGAGTATCCCCTTGAGGAGGAGTGGGCACGGCCCCGCCGTGAAGTATTCCGTTACTGTCAACCCTGGAGATGAGAGGTTGAACCAAAGTACGAAGCTGATCTTGCCCATTCGCCACTACTTGCATCAGCTCCATAAAACGATCCATCCTTTCACGAAGCTCCTGAACATCTGACTGTACCTGGTCCATGATTCTCGTTTGATTGGCGCGAGTTGAGTAGCGGTGGATGAATCTTTGATCAATCCTGGAGATCGAAAGCAGCTCGGAACCTGAGTACCTGTAAAACCTGTCAAGATCAAAGGTTAGGAAAAGGTAACAGAATGTATGTCATGCAAGAATGCTTTATGCAGATGCATGCGTGAGTCTGTGTGCTTGAGAGATTTCCCCCGATCCTGGCACCTGCTGGCAATAATAAGGAGAGGAGTCTGGGCCCAATCATGGAAATAGTAACCTCACATAGCAATAGTCAGATTCGACACATCAAGGACCGAGAACTCATACGCATCAGTCTTTCTGAGAGAGGCTGCAGTAACGCAATAAGAGGCGAGAGATCCTGGATCGGGGAAATGGTACCTGTCACAGACACACGCTAATGGAATGATTATGCAAGCTAATGCAAAATGCAGGCATGCAACAATATATCCGGGTGGCTGCTGTGGAGATTCGATGTCAACAGTCACTGATGAGAAGGAAACCCCGGTGTAAAACCACTGATCTGATCTGCTGTGAATAACCATCTGGTAGGATCGAGATCAAAATTCTGCCCTGACAAGAACGAAGGCCTGATAATAAAGACCCCGGATGCAAGATCAAGGAATATCTGTTGATGAAGTCTTCAGACCCCAAATCAGAGATCTGCCCTCTCTAGAACAAATACACAGCTGCTGATGAGATCTTCAAACCCCACTCAAAATCTGCCCTATCAAGAACAAATAACAACCGCTGATGAGATCCTCAGACCCCACTCAAAAATCTGCTCCATCCAGAACAAACCTCTGACGATAATACACTGATCAAAGCCTGCTCTATCAAGAACAAACAAACACCCGATGATAAAATCCTCTGATCAAAACCCTTGCTTTATCAAGAACATATCTGCAACTGAGAACCCAACATAACTGATTCACTGTCAAGAAAACCAGGTAGTCTGGAGGTCAAAGTTTCCTGCAATATCCCAACCCCACTCACAGGTATGATGGACCTAATCCACGGACAAAGGTACGGCATCCTATGCGGTCGTCAGCGTCACAGACTTTCACGAGTGACAATACGATTCCCAGAAGGAGTGGCATCGTCAAGTCATGAAGAGGCCTCTCTTAGCTGACTTCCAAATGATCGGTCCCCAGAGTCGACAATCCTCACGTCTGGACTCCCCTCAGATCCTCAGGACCGGAAAGGAGCACCTCTGCAAGAATCTCGTCTGAGCGCAGATTTTCGTAGGGAACTGTGCCTGCTCAGCAGACAGGTTCGTCTACTACTTCTCCGCAACTATATCTAGGTGTGTACTCAAGCCCAGGTCCGGCTTTTCACTCACAGTAACATCCCTCTCCCACAGCAGCACAGATAATCATATCAAACTGGAAATAAAATGCGGGAAATAAAATGCGGGAAGTAAAGAATGCGATAAATAAACGCAACCCAACAAGCAAACACACAAACGATAGGATTGACTCGCGTAGGGGATGGGAAACGGTCCCAGCATAAGGGATGGGAAAAGTCCCTAGATGCTATTGTCCCCAGCAGAGTCGCCAGCTGTCGCTTGCGCGAAAATAAGGTGCCGGCAAAACAGAAGAGTCGCCACCTTTCGTTATTTATCCCTCAGAGCGGGAAAGGAAACGATCGGAAAAACCTGACGAAAGAGGGTAAGACAAGGTCATCGCAACCATTGTCTGGGTTCGGGAGTCGGTTACGCAAGGGGAAGGTATTAGCACCCCTCACGTCCGTCGTACTCGACGGGATCCTCGCTTGTTTGTTTACTTGGACGGGTTGGTTATAATCTATCTACCTATCAAGGCTGGCTGAAAAAGAAAAGAAAAAATGACTCGGCAAAGCATCGCGCTTTATGCCTACGTATTCTCATCAGAGAATGAGAAATCAGAGTCAGCGTAGTTCGGCTAACTACGGGTTATGGGGGAAAGGTTGCTCGCTAGGATGTCGCCTCCTATGCCTACGTACTTTCATCTGGTATGAAAGATCAGAGCAAACGTAGTTCGGGATAATACGGATTACGGGAATTCAGATTCATCTGTTTTATCGAGTAGGGTTAACAAACAGTTCCAGCAGTTGGATGTATGCAGCTCGACCCTTGGAGACTCAAGCGTTACCGTTTGCAGTAGAACTGGGAGTTAACAACACTCTTTTCTTCAGAAAAACTTTCCTTTGAATTACGGGCCCACGGGGCAAAAAGGTTTGAAGTTTGTTTTCTGTCTTTTACGGAAGAACTGTTTTTTATGGTGGTTTGCAACTAATATCGCACTAGAGACTATGACCTGAGAGTGAATGCGTCGCATGTCACCCAAATGGTGCCATACTAAACATCCAGACTGTTGAAAAGACACTCTCCAACAATCCTTTCTCAGATAGCTTAAGGCTCGTAACGTACGATGTCAGTTAACCTTTATTACTGTACTTTAATTTGTTTTGAGATAAGAAGAGAACACGGGCTCAACTAAGGGGAGACTATCAAGTCCTAATGTTGTCATGCCAAGGATTCATCCTATAGTTGAAGTTTGAAACAGGGAACTCCTAGAAGTCGTCATGCATAGGTTTCAACCTAAAAGTCTATCATCAAATCCTTATCAAAGGAAATGAGAGTCCTAAGGGATCATGTCAATGGTACACCAAAACAGACAAAAGCATCAGCTTTTACAGTAAAATGCATGCAATGCAAGTGAGGGAGGAAATGTGTGTGGGGCTTCAGCCTCCACAAGCTCATCTCGACCTCAAGCCAGTCATGAAATAACAGTAATCATACTGAAATAAACAACATGCTATCAAGCAATATGCAGATAAAGGAAGGGAAGTACCATCAGGTAAACAAAACACACATGCTTGAGAAAGAATCATCTATTCTCTAATCCTAACCCTAATCACAGAATCTGAACAAATCTAAGCACTAAAGCAAGACCCTAACAAGAGAATTCAATCCCAGTCTTCAAGCTTCAGAACAAGCTTACCAAAGAAAGGGAGCTAAGCAAGCAGGCTCATAGTGTCTTCCTCAGGAAAGCACTAGGAGGTGTATACTCAGGAGTCATACCCTATGTGGCTCAACCACTGTGATCAGTTTACATTCCTCCTCAGGAGAAATTAAACTCACAAGCAGGCTCCAACATCACTGGATATTTAGGAAATCCTATCTGAACTAGTGGAACTAAATGAACAGACTCATAGGACCTTCCTCAGGAAAGTACTAGGAGGCTTCCACTCAGGAGTTGTATCCTACGTGGCTCAACAACTGTGATCAGTTTACATTCCTCCTCAGGAGAAATTAAACTCACAAGTTGGCTCCAACATCATTGGATACTTGAGGAATCCTAGATAAACTAATGGAACTAAGTGAATAGACTCATAGGACCTTCCTCAGGAAAGTACTAGGAGACTTTCACTTAGGAGTTGTACCCCATGTGGCTCAACAACATGTGATCAGTTTACATTCCTCCTCAGGAGAAATTAAACTCACAAGTTGGCTCCAACATCATTGGATACTTAAGAAAGAGGTGAGAAGAAAGAATGAAAGTCATTCATAGTGCCTTCCTCAGGAAAGTACCATGAACTTCCTTCAAACTTCAGGATCTCAAACCTCACAGACAGGGGACAAGCCAAGCTCTGGGTCTCTGAATCTTGATCTACAATCTTCTCTTCATGATGCTCTCCATCAAGGTCTTCAAGGCAACACAAGCCCCTAAACAAATTCCCCTCAAAATAAACCCCAAAGATGAACAGATAACCCACTGAACAGACCAAATCATCAGGCAACTTCAGAAAATACCTAAAAATGCTAAACTAATGGGGAAAAATCTAACAATTATTCACAAGGGTCCTCAACACCTACTCATAACATCTACATAGGCCTCTACCTAAAAATCAAGACAAAACTCAATCAAAGAAAGGAATTCATCACCTAAACACAATCTAAGCCCTAATTAGGATACCCTACATCAACCCTAATTAAACTAATCAAAACTTAATTCTAAAATTCTAGAAAAAATCCTATGGGGAACTATGATTCATCATCTAATTACACAAAAAAGAATGGATAAAAAACCCTAAGGGAAGGTCCTAAAACAATTCCTACAAAATCATGATACAAAACTAAACATTATAAAAGCTATTTAAAAAGAAAAATCTATTAACATACTAAACTTAAAAATAAAATCCCATTTTTATTTTTAATATTTTCTAAACATTATCATCTAATCATAGAAAAAAGAAGAATTAAAAAATCATTTTTTATCATTTATTTATGAATTAATCAAAACAGAAAAAAAAATAAAAGAAGAAAATAAAAGAATTAAACAAATAAAGGGAGGGGGGTATGAACAGCAATAGGCGCTAGTTAAATCAATTGGGCCAGCAAAAGGGGGGGGTGCGGATAGGAAACTAAGCCCACAGCGCTGGTTTAATGAAACGACCGCGTTTGGATTATTTGAAATTTCCCTCTCTTTCTCAGACTCGCGCACGGCCGTTGGATCAGATTAATGAGTCAAACCTAGAGACTGATCTAAGGGACCTCCTTCATCGTCCCAAACGCAACTTAGGGTTTTCAGAACCCTCTCCCCATGCACTCAAATTCAACTGGCTCGTTCTCTCTGCTCAGGCCATGGTTTAACAAGATTCCAAAACAAAAAATGCTCTACTAAATGCCTAGAACACAGCCATGCGTGTAGTTTCTCTTAATTCCTCTTGAATAATCCAAACAGAAGGCTTAAACATCTTGGTACAACCATGTTCATCTGATATCAATCTTAGTAAAGCTTCAATCTAATGGCATGACCTTGTTCCTTACACTACTCTTATCATTCTTATCTATAGCATATTAACTAACACTCAAAATCCAGCTAGTTCTTGAAAATTAAAGATTCCTACACCTGTTATGAAACTCAATGAATCGTGCCCTACTTCTCAGGATCTAACCATCTACCCTAATACATTCATTCTATACCTATAAAGCTAAAAGAAAGCCATTAAATTAAGAGGTATATGGGAAAAAGAGAACCTGTCAAAGGGATGATGGTAGGTACTCGTGGAGATGCTTGCAGGCCTTGGAATTGGTTCGAGATGCTCCTTGGATGATCCACAACCTTCTGTTTGCAAGAGTTGTTGATGGAAGATGCTTGTAGTGGAAGAAAACTCAAGTTGCTTCAACTTGAAGAAACCTCTTCAATGGCAATGTATCTCTCTCTTTCTCCTCTGACTTGACTCTCCATCACCAACCTTGATCACTTTCTGATGCACTCTCTTTATAATGATCCTTAGATGTGTCTAGATTCATCTAGAATGTGGTGGAAGTTTCTTGAAATTCTCATGTGATGATAAGTTGGAAATCTCATCTCCCATATGTTATGCCTTGCAATTTAGTCTTAAAATATCCTTTCATGAGATATTGAGAAGGTATGAGTGAAAAACAAGTTCATCTTTGGCTTGTGTAGGGTTTTTCAACATTGCCTTCTTTTTCAAGTAACAACTTTTCAAAGCATCACCCATTTTAAAGCTCCAAATCAAAATTCTAGCTAAACCAATGTTCTCAAAATGGTTTTTCCAATCAAAATGATATATTGGATGACCTATTTTGGACTTGTGGATCTTCCAAATCAATTTCCAAATTCAACTTTTCAAACTTATAAGCCATTTTTAGTTCATTTTTGACCAATCATGTAATCTCATGCTATGAGCTTTTTCAACAATTTGTGACCTTCTTTCTAGACTTAAAATCACATTTTGAGCAACTTTCATGTTTTGAGTTTTTCCATTTGAGGCTTGGAAATAGGAGTTTTAGGCATTGGATAAAATGACCTATAACTGACAAATGACCAAAATACCCCTGTCTTGTTCAAACCATAAGTTGAGTTCCACAAATCCAATCAAGGACTTCTACCACTCAAATTAAAGCTAAGAAGATCCTCTTCAACATTCATGTTGACCAAGAAATCATAGGAATCCTCCTACTAGGGCAAAAGTTGTCTGCAAGTTGGGTGACTTTCAAGGACCCAGATTCACACACCTCTGCTGACCTGTAATTTGTCAAAACCATAACTTGAGCTCTGTAACTCCTATCAAGGACTTCCACCACTCAAATTAAAGCTTAGAACAAGCTCTACAACATTCATGTTGTGGGGAAGATGGGATATCAATCACATCTATAGCTAAAACTGCCTGGAAGATAGGGATCAAATTAGGGTTTTTCACTGACAATCCTTGGAAACCCTGACTTGAAACTTCTCAAACTCCTCAATCATGATGAGTTGGTCTAGGAATCCTCTTTATAACATCTCTATACATCATTCCATGATCTCATGGCCCTTGGATTAGGTCTCAACCTTCTCCAAATTTTCAGTTGTCCTAGGGTTGACCCAGTCAAAACCCTAATTCTACCATTCATGGTTGAATCTTCTGAACTCTTGCATAATGACTTCTCTGGGCTTCATGAAAGCTATCAAGACATCTCATAGGCTTTCCCAAAACATCAAGTTCTTTCTCAAAGTCTCAGAATCATCTGAGGAGCACCCACAACTCTCAAGTTATGAAGCACACAACCCTGGTTTCAACCCACTCCTCTGGGGATCTCTTGAACTTTCTGATGAAGGTATCAACTTTCAAACACTCAATGAATAAATAATTGTTGGTCAAATTTTGGGGTGCAACACAACGTGCCAACCTGTTACAACTGTGGTGAGCAGGGTCATATCAGCACCCACTGTCAGAAACCAAAGAAGTCCCAGGCAAGTGGGAAGGTGTTTGCATTGGCAGGAGCTCAGTCTACCAGTGAGGATCGTTTGGTTAGAGGTACGTGTTACATTCATGACACTCCTTTGATTGTTATTATTGATACGGGTGCAACCCACTCGTTTATTTCTGTGGATTGTGTGAAGAGACTGGGGCTTGCGCCGTCTACTTTGACTAGAGGGATGGTGATTGATACTCCATCTATTGGGTCAGTGAATACATCTCTAGTGTGTTTGGATTGTCCAGTGTCGATCTTTGGTGAGGATTTTGGAGTGGACTTGATTTGTTTACCACTCAGCGAGTTGGATGTTATTCTAGGAATGAATTGGCTTGAGAGTAAGATGCGAGAGTCGTATCCGGAACCGTTCTCATCAGATACATTTTCGAGGACGAAAATATTTTAAGTGGGGGAGAGTTGTAACACCCCATTTAAATTATTCAGTCGCTTTGGTATTTTCTGTGAGGTGTAGTTGTGTGGTGTCCTTAATTAAGGGTATGAGGTTAGGAGTAAGGGAGAGAGGTGACCTTAGTTGGGGTACTGTGGACCTAGATAAAGGAGTAAGTTAATTATGATATCGAGAGCATTATAGTGATTAATATTATTCCAACTATTATTAATAATAATGTTAATGAGATTATCATTATTATTATTATTATTATTATTATTATTATTCGTATTAATAATATTATTTGGTGGAATATTATTATTATTCATATTATTACTATTAGTATGAATATTATTATTAGTGGGAGAATAATATTAGTATTATTATTATTATTATAGGATTTAAATAATAAAATAAGAAATAAGGGATTAAAGGAAATAGAGAAGTTTTTGGGGAAAGAGAATTAGAACACGATAAACTGTCGGAGAAAGGTTTTGGGAGAAAAAGAGAAACTGACGAACAAGGAGATTAGGGCAGAGGAACCAAATTCTCCATTGTTGATCAAGGAAAAGCTCAATTCTAAGGTAAGGGGAGAGAATAGATTTCAATATGGGTGAATTAACATGAGAGGGTAGTGAGAGGTCCTTTCTCCCATAAGAATTATGTGTTCTTGAGGATCCTTGAATCCAATTTTCGTAACTTGATTTGTTCTCAAATTTTCTGTTATTGTTGAATACTGTTTGTATGATGTTTTGTGTATCCGAAACCAGAATTAATACGGAATTCGTGTGAGAAATCCTTGATGCTGTCATAGAATACTAGTGAGTAGTAGATCTGGAAATCTGAACTTTTAGGGATTTGGGCAAATATGTAGAAATGAATGTGTTATATCGTTATTAGTACGATGCTCTAAGGTTTCCCTAAGGTTTAGAGATTTGGGTTAATTGTGGGAAATAGGGAGGTAACCGTAGGAATCTGAGTTTATGGCCAAATGGCCAAATGATATGTATCGTTGAATATTAATATAGGAAAAACTTATGGGAAATTGGACTTTCGTGGCCAAAACCTTGACATTGTTATATGTCTGACCCTGAAGGGATTGAATATTAGATAGTGGGTAATTTTAATGTCATGGGGTGTAATTGAAGGAAAGATTGTAATATGTTGTCCCTATAGGAATAGGAATATTCAAATGTGGGTAACTCTGAAGTACTCAGAGCAATTGCAGGAAATAGTGTTTTATGTGTTGCAAATGTTGCCAGATGAGCATAATAAACCATAGAAGTTGTGCAGTTATTGCCGTATAACCTTAGGAATGTTTTAGTGATATTTTAGGTGCTTTGAGTAAGTAATTCGCAAGAATAATTGAGCAAAAATCAGTTCCGGAGCGTAACAGCGTCTTTATGTCCGTCACGGATGTTCATGTTTTCGGTCGAAATTGTTTTGGACGTAACTTTGGATCCGTAAGTCCGTTTTGATCCCCGTTCGAAGCGTTGGAAAGCTAATGAACAGAGTTATAACATAGGATAGATAATGGATTTACTTTCCCAATATTTTTATATCTAATTATGGTAATTCCCGAGAGGATTACGGTGAGCGGATGGCTCACGTGGATCAAGATTGATCGTGAATTATGTATGATGTATTACATTGCATAATTGTGTTGACATGCATTTCACATCATGTGTCTTGTGGAGATGGCTAGGTGGGAATCCATGATGGGTTCCTAGTTTCATCTGGACTTCAATGTGGAAGTCGTTGTGGAGATAAGTTGTAGTTCAGAGGAACGTATATACGACTTATCCGGATTCCGACAGGAATCGGGTTCTAGTGTGAACCGTATGAGATTGTGTTGGTACCACATGCATTGTTTCGAGTCAGTGTGTCACATTGCATTATTGTAATTGAATGTGGGCTATGAATTCCAAGTGATTGAGGTGGCACGTGTATGTGCGTTAATTGTGCTTATTTTATGTGTGGTGTGTAACTACTCCTTAGCATGTGTATTTCACCGTTTATTTATTGAATGTAGTTCTCACCCCTTTTTGTTGTTGTGTCTGTGCTCTCTTGGGAGTACAGGTGACCAGGTACCTGAGTAGTGCTTGGAGTGTGTTGCTATTTGATCGAGTCTTAGGAGTCGCTCTGATGCGTAACATGGGATGACGGGATTACGTTGTTATTTGACTACTTTATTTGTTTATTGTAACGTATCTTCATTTATTGGACTTATGTTGTATGACCTCGTGTCGAGGAGAATTATATTGGAGAATTGATTTGTATTCCGCTGCTTACTTGAAAACTAAATAATATTGATTATTTTAATGAAATGAAGTGACTTAGTGTGATATCCCACTGTGTTGGAGAACTCTGATGAATTTCATGAATTATTCTTGTATATTTATTATATTCCGCGTACGGGGTAAAGTGGGGTGTTACAATTATACTGTTGCATAGCATGCATTTTACTGTTTACTGTTTACTGCTTGCTTTCTTTTGCTGTTTTCCCCTAGGATCTCTGATTTCCTTTGTGCAAGAGGGAATTATGACAGACATTAGGTTTCTAAACCATGCATGATAACAGTAGGAAGATTCCCTTTCAACCATAGTTTTAGGGCGTCTTTCTTTTCTCATCTCAAAACAATTAAAAAATACAGTAATAAGGTTAATTGAAGTCGTACGTTACGAGCCTTAAGCTTTCTGGGAAAAGGTTGGTGGAGGGTCTCTCTCCAGTGATCTGGATGTTTAGTGTGGTACTCTTTGGGTGACATGCGAAGCATTCACTCCTAGGTCATAGTCTCTAGTGCGACAAAGATTGCGAACATCCTAAAAAACAGTTCTCTCGTAAAAGATTCAAATAAACATTCAAACTCTGTTTTTGTCCTCTTGGACCCTTAATCTGGAAAACCCTTTCATAAGGAGATAAAAAACTGTCAGACAAACTTGTGTCTTCCGTAGCCCGAACTACGTTTGCTCTGATCTTTCATACCAGATGAAAGTACATAGGCACGAGACGCGATGTCTCGGCGAGCAACCTTCCCCCCTTCTTTACTCGTAGTTAGTCGAACTACGTTGACTCTGACTTTCCCATTGCACAAGGGAGTACGTAGGAACAGAGCGGCGATGCTCTGCCGAGTCATTTCTATCTTCTTTTTCTTTTGTCCTTAAGCCTTTAGAGTAGATAGATAAACACACCCTTAGATAGAAAACAAACATGGATCCCGTCGAGTACGACGGACGTGAGGGGTGCTAATACCTTCCCCTTGCGTAACCGACTCCCAAATCCAGGATTTGGTTGCGATGACCATTCCTTTCCCTCTTTACGTTAGGTTTTCTCTGAGCGTTTCCTTTCCCTCTTTTGGGATAAATAACGCACGGTGGCAACTCTTCTGTCATGGCCGGCGCCGATTTTCGCAGTAACAACAGCTGGCGACTCTACTAGGGACTCCAACGGTTCCCTATGCGAGTCAATCCTAGCGCTTGTTTTCCCGTCTGGGGTTTTGTATGTATTTATCTTTCTATCTTTACTTTCAGTACTATATATTATTGTTATTGTGTTGTGGGTAGAGCGTTAGTTTGAGAGATAAGCCGGACCTGGGCTTGAGTGCACATAGACTTAGAAGTAGAAAGTAGTGGTTAGCATGCTTGCTTTGCTCGCACCAACTAGCTACGAAATCTGCACTCAGACGAGATTCTCTTTGATGGCATCTTGCCTGGCCCTTTGGGCTCGACAGGTTGTTGGATTTGAGGGTTGTCGACTCTGGGGACCTATCATTTGGGATTCGGCTAAGTGAGCCCTCTTCAAGGGATGATGATGCCACACCTTCTGGGTATCGTATCATCGCTCTTGAAAGTCTGTGACGTTGATGACCGCATAGGATGTCGTACCTCGTCTGCGAGTTAAGTACATACCTGTGAGGGGTAGGTAGGTCTTTTTGCAGGAAAACTCTGGCCTCAGAACACCTGGTTTGTCTCTGTCAATGAGAATTGGTTATGAGGGTTCTTTTGTGGTTGGTTTGGTTTGAGGAGAAGATCTGATTGGTTCTCAAGCTGCAGTACAACACAACACAGTTCTTTAGCACTGCACTTGATCCCCTGTTTGCATATGCATCTGCATTTTCATGTTTGCATTTCATTAACGTGTATTTATGTTGCAGGTGTGTTTTTCCCCCTCAGATTCTAGTGTTCTTCTTGCCAGACATGGAGTCCATGAAGAGAACAGTTGCTTACAGGTTACCTTCTCCAGATATCAGTTCCTTATTGCGGTTGGTTGCTCTAGAAGATCAGAGAGTGAGGGCTGAGTTTAGAGAGTCTTATGGGAAACTGCTCAGTTTGGTGTGCAGACCTTCTGTGTTTGAGATGACTGGGTTGTATACCTTGATGCAGTTTTACGAGCCTCAGTTGAGATGCTTCTTATTTCCTGATTTTATTTTGGCCTCTACTTTGGAGGAGTATTCTGATATGCTAGGAGTTCCTGTGTTAGATCATATGCCTTTTACTCACGAGGATACTGAGCCTGAGTTGGCTAAGCTTGCTGAGATTGTCAGTTTAGATGCTTCTGAGTTCCCTGGAGGTTTGGTCAAGCTGAATGGATTTTATGGTTTTCATCTTTCTTGCTTGGTTGAGAAGGCTACGTAGTGTGCGAAGGATGGATGTTGGATTGTCTTTAATGCTATTCTGGCTGTTTGCATTTATGGGATTGTATTGTTCCCCAACTTGCCTGATTTTGTTGACTCAGATGCTTTCTTTATTCTTGCCTCGAAGAATCTGGTGCCTACTCTCTTGGGTGACGTTTATCATTATATTCACTATAAGAATGAAAAGCGTCGGGGAAAGAATGTTTCTTGCTGTGTACCTCTTCTATACAGGTGGTTTCAGGGACATCTTCCTAAGACGGGACCTTTTGTTGATACTGCTGGTACTTTAGATTGGTCTTCCCGATTGATGGGATTGTGTGCTGAGAAAATTATTTGGTTTGATCGTAACCTGCTCGGAACAGATATTATATATAGTTGCAGTGGCTTTCTGAACGTTCCTTTGATTGGACGGAAAGGTTGTATTAATTACAACCCTTCTCTGCTTGTGAGACAGTTTGGCTATGCTTTGAGGGATTCTCCGGTTGAGGACGAGATACAGGAATCTCTGTATCTCACGGGTTTATTAGACGGAGATGTTTTGGTCAGATTGAGGCATGCTTGGGGTAATATTCACAGAAGAGGAAAGACATTGCTTGGCAAGAGTGACAGTCGAGCTTATAATCCTTATCGGCTCTGGATCCATGAAAGAGTTGAAAAGTCTTTGATGCCATATCCTGCTGCAGAATCTTTATATCCTCCGGTGATTGAGGAACCTACTTCAGTAGAGATTGAGAAGTATAACAAGCTGTTAGCTGAAAAGGAAGTATTGCAAAGAGCAAATGAAGAGTTAGAGAAAGAGATTTTCCAGCTTCGACATGAGAAGAGTGAGGCAACCTTCACTTTGAAGAAGCAAACTGAGATGATTAACAGGTTGGGTTCAGATTTGACTGAAGAGACCAGCAGGAGAGAGAAGGTGGGAGTAGCCTTGAATGGTGTTAGTAGTGTGCTTGCTACTAAGAAAGAGCTTCTGAACAAGGCTTATTCTCGACTTTCCAAATGGGAATTTTTATGGAATGCCACGCTTACTAGCCGGAAGGAGCGTGAAGATGAGTTGAAGCTTCAAATTTCTCGGTTAGAGGAGCAGCTCAGCGCTAACGATGCGAAGATTGCTGAAGAGGCATCTCTTAGACGTGACGCTGAGTTTAGAGTGAGCAACATGGTCAACGAAATGAGGGGTTGTGAATTGAAGGCTGGCTTCAAGAGATGCAGGCTTGATGAGTGTTTTGGAAAGGGAGTCTGTGTAAAGGATGCAAAAAAGCTGAGATCCACTGTTAGGCGACACACATTACTGATACAGGAACTACTCTCCAGAACAGGTCATCCGGAGACGTTGAGGCTATTGGGAGATGTCCGGGCGCGCCATCCGTCCTGATTTATCTTTGTTTTTCTCTTGTAGTATGTTATTCGTGCTTGTATTTTGACCATCGCCAGTCTTGTTGGCCGAGGTCTTTTCAGTTGTATTCGGTTGTATCTTTGTACTCTGCCTCTTGGCATTTGTTTATGTATGAGGACTCCATTGTCGTTATGGCTTCTTCTCCGGAACTAGAATCGGGGGGGGGGGGAATTAACCTGTTGCATATTTACATGTGTGCATTTGCATCTTCATATTGCATGGCAGGTACTTTTTTGAGCTCGAATCTTATCTCCTGCGTCTTTCAGGTTGTTTCAAGATTGACGAACAGAGAACTCACTGGTACGCTACAAGAAGCAACAGTAAGAAGATCATGGATCAGGTACAAGCTGAAATGCAGGAGATCCGGGATAGGTTGGCCCAATTCATGCAGGCTATGGAGGTTGTGGCCAAGGGCCAGGAACATCTTCAAACTCTGGTGCAACCGCTGCTGCCGCGAGCGGCTGGTAATACTGAATATAACTCTGTTCGTGTTGAGACCCCTCGCAGGGAGGAAGTGACACCAAATGCTGGTGAGACTGGTACCGGCAATGGAAACGGCAACGCTAGTAACGGAAATGCTGATAATGGCAATGGGAACGTGGAAACCAACAAGAATGTTGGTATCAATACCGGTTTTGGTGACAACAATCAGGGTTTTGGCTTTGGCAATCAGGATGGCAATGATGGCTTTAATAATCAGGGCTTCGGCAACAGAGGGTTTGGCGATAACAATCAAGGTTATGGTAATAATGGCTACGGCAATGCTGGGTTTGGCAATGTGAATACCAATGGTGCTGGGATGGGTCCTTTCAATGCTGGTTTCGGACCAGGCGGGGCTAATCAAGGATTTGGTAATAGAGGATGTGGTCCTAACTTTAATCAACAAGGATATGGTCGTAATGCTGCTTATGACGGGTATGGTAATGAGGGTCCGTATTAGGACAGAGATCGTCAGGAAGATGCCTTTTCTGGGCAAGGCATGGGTTTTGAAGGGCCCATTGATAATGATCGGAGGATTAAAATGCTGGAAGAACAAATAAGAGGTATAGCCAATCAAAATTCTGGAGGTTTGGACATGGCTACCATGGGGCTGGTTCCTGGGCTGAGAGTGCCATTGAAGTTCAAAGCTCCTACTTTCGATAAATATAAAGGGGATACACGCCCACGGGTTCATGTGCGTTCATATTACCGGAGGATGTCTGCGTACTCTAATGACGAGAAGATGCTTATGCATTTTTTCCATGATAGTTTATCGGGACCATCGCTGGAATGGTACATGGGACTAGAGCCTGAACAGATCGGAAGTTGGAAAGAGTTGGCGGATGCTTTCGTCAGACATTACCAATACAATAGTGACCTTGCGCCAAATAGGGTCCAGCTTCAAAGTCTTTCTCAGGAGAACGGGGAGAGTTTCAAGGAGTATGCCCAGCGTTGGCGTGATCTGGCGGCAAGGGTACAACCACCTATGGTTGAAAGGGAATTGATTGATATTTTTGTTGGAACGTTCTCTGGGATGTATTATGATAAATTGCTCAATTGCTCGATAGGTAGTTTCTCTGACATGATACTCATGGGAGAACGGATTGAAAATGGCATTAAGATTGGCAAGATTCAAGCCGGTGAATCGACCTCAGCTGGAGGTGCAAAAAAGGTCTTTGGTGGTAGAAGACAAGGAGACGCTAGCGCAGTGTATGGTGGTCGAGGACGAGGTAGAGGGAGGAATCAGTATATTCAACAACAGGTTGCTAGTGTGACGATTCCTATACCTCAACAACGACAACAACCACAACAGCATCAACAACAACAAAGGCATAATCTTGCTCAGAGAAGGATTCAGAATGGGAAGCCAAAGAGGGTATTTGATACACCTCCGTCAACGTATGTAGAACTGCTTCCAACGCTGTTAGGTTTGAATCTGGTTGAAAAGAGAACATTGGACCCGCCCCCAGGAATGCTTCCTTACGGGTATGATGCTAGTAAGCATTGTGAATTTCATTCTGGGGCACTTGGACATGATATCAAGAGTTGTCACGCGTTTAAGCACAAAGTGCAAGATTTGATTGATAGTAAAGTCATTAACTTCAGTCATGATGGTCCCAACATCGTACAGCAACCAATGCCGAATCATGGAGCGAATGCTATTCTGACAGAAGAAGATTTGGATTTGGTTATGGACGTAAGTGATCTGAAGACGCCTTTAAGCTATGTTAAAAGCAGATTGTTGAAAGGGGGGTCTTCCCTGGATATGATGAGTATTGTTTGGATTGTTGGACCCGACCAGAGGGCTGTATTGATTTGAAGAGAGATATTCAGGCCATGATTGATGGGGGAACTTTACAATTCGACCGTATTGCTGTTGAGAAACCTGGTGAAGTAAGATTTGAAAAGCAGGGTGAGGTCGCAACAGTTACAATTCCACGAAAGACTATTACAATATCAGCGTCCGTCAAGCGGCCAACCATCACGATAACGGAAGCAGGGCCCATTCCTTATGAAAGTACGAAAGCCATTCCGTGGAATTTTGGGATGGAAGCTTTTTGCAATGGGGAAAAGATTAAGGTGGATAGCCAGCCGGCAGGGGCAGTGAGCAATCTTGTTGGAGCAGGAAGCCTGACCCGCAGTGGTAGAATTTTCACTTCACCTGAAATCGAGGCTGAGAGAATTGTTAAAGGAAAAGCCAAAGTGAATGAAGGAGGACCTTCCCAGGTGAGAGAGAAAGAAACATCAATCAAGGATGCAGAAGAGTTTATGAGGTTAATTCGCAAAAGCGACTATAAGATTATGGAGCACTTGCAGCAGACGCCCTCCAAAATTTCAATACTATCCTTGTTGTTTTGTTTCGAGGCTCATCGAAATGCCTTGTTGAAAATCTTGGACACATCTTTTGTACCTCAGGAAGTATCTATTAACCAGCTTGAGGGGGTACTGGCGCATGTGAATGTCGGACACAACCTGGGATTTACTGACTTTGATTTGACGCCTAGAGGTCGGGATCATAATATGGCTTTGCACATTTCAGTGGAATGTCGGGGCACTGTTATGTTGCACGTTCTTGTAGACACCAGATCATCTTTGAATGTGTTGCCTAAGAAGGCTATGATGAAGCTAGATATCCGAGGAATCATATGCACGCCGAGTGACTTGGTCGTGAGAGCTTTTGATGGGACCAGAAGGTCGGTGTTTGGGTCCATAACGTTGCCATTCCAGGTCGGTCCAGAAGTGTTTGACACTGTGTTCTACATCATGGACATACATCCAGCTTACAGCTATTTACTTGGGCGATCATGGATACATTCTGCAGGGGCTGTGACGTCCACGCTGCATCAGAAGCTTAAATACATGGTCGGTGACAGTGTTGTTACTATTTGCAGAGAGGAGGACATTTTGGTTAGTCATCTTTCATCATTCAAGTACGTCGAAGTGGATGGGGAGATCCATGAGACACCATGCCAAGCCTTTGAAGGGTTGCGGATCAAGGACAAGTCTCATGTCCCCAGCAAAGGGCCAGAGGTGGCCATGTCTTCATACAAAGACGCTCAGGAAGTGGTTCAGGCCGGAGAATCCAAAGGATGGGGCCAAGTTTTGGAAATTCCTGTCAAGATGGACAAGTTTGGGTTGAGGTATCGCCCAACGACGTCATCTTTCGCATCAGGCGTGCCAAAGTTCAAAGGGCCAGTGGTGATCACTCCAGGTGGAGTCTGTTATGAGGCGATTAATGCTGTTTCTGATGCCGAAGACGGAGACAGTGACTATGATATGGACTCATGGATCAAGCCCGGCGTGCCAGGACAGAGCCTATGCAACTGGTCTATCCAGGAACTTGTCCAAGTGACTACAAAACAGTAATGATTTGTTTTCTCGATTATTGTATAATCCTGTATCCTACCCGAGGCATAGTGATTTTGTTTTCAGGGCTACCTGCTTATGTGTGTGCTTTGTTTAATCATTAATAAAGGCGTTTTTCTCATGCAAATTTTGTGATCCTTGTTTTTCCTGTTTTTGCTTTAACAATAAAATGGCAACGTGGTTATGTGCTTTGTTTGAGTTATTTGAAGCATTTAACCATTCTCATTGCAGGATTCATATTTCAGACGACACCGATCACGAACTTCCTATGACTCGCTTCGACTTCAAGCACCCGATATTTCAAGCAAAAGAAGAGATTGTTGAGGATGATGACTTATCAGAAGAGCTGACTCGACTTTTGAAACAAGAAGAGAGAATCATTCTGCCTCATCAGGAGGGAGTTGAAATTATCAATGTGGGGTCCGAAGAGGTTGTCAGGAATATCCGGATAGGGGCTGCACTGCAAAGTGATATCAAGCAAATTTTGATCGAGATGCTTCGAGAGTATAGTGATATCTTTGCTTGGTTTTACGAAGACATGCCTGAGTTGGATACCAATATGGTGGTTCACCGTTTGCCATTGCGTGAGGAATGTCCGTCGGTTAAGCAAAAACTCAGAAGAACTAGACCAGATATGGCTGTGAAAATTAAAGAGGAAGTTCAGAAACAGTGGGACGTCGGTTTTCTGGCTATTACAACTTATCCCTCATGGGTCACCAATATAGTACCTGTACCAAAAAAGGATGGTAAGGTGCGGATGTGCGTGGACTATCGAGATTTGAATAGGGCGAGCCCAAAGGATGACTTTCTGCTTCCTCATATTGATGTGTTGGTCGACAATATCGCTCAATTCTCCGTGTTTTCCATCATGGACGGCTTTTCGGGCTATAATCAGATAAAGATGGCGCCGGAGGATATGGAGAAAACAACTTTTATTACCCCGTGGGGAACATTCTGCTACAAAGTGATGCCCTTTGGTTTGAAGAACGCCGGGGCAACATATCAGCGAGCTATGACAACACTCTTTCATGACATGATGCATAAAGAGATCGAAGTCTATATTGACGATATGATTGCCAAATCCCAGACGGAGGAAGAGCATCTGGTCAATCTTCTGAAATTGTTCAAGAGGCTTAGGAAATTCAGGCTGAGGCTGAATCCTAACAAGTGCACCTTCAGGGTGAGATCCGGTAAGCTATTGGGGTTTATTGTTAGTGAAAAAGGAATTGAGGTTGATCCTGCTAAGATAAAAGCAATACAAGAAATGCCAACACCGAAAACAGAAAAGGAGGTTCGTGGCTTTTTAGGGAGATTGAATTACATTGCTCGGTTCATATCTCATTTAACGGCCACGTGTGAGCCATTATTCAAATTATTGAAAAAAGATCAGGCTGTGACCTGGAATGAAGATTGTCAAAAGGCGTTTGAAAAAGTAAAAGAATATTTGCAGGAACCTCCAATATTGATACCCCTAGTAGCCGGGAGACCATTTATTATGTATTTGACGGTTCTTGAGAAAAGCATGGGTTGTGTTCTTGGTCAACATGACGAGACTGGACGTAAAGAGCATGCGATTTATTACTTGAGTAAAAAGTTCACAGATTGTGAGTCCCGTTACTCAATGCTTGAAAAGACGTGTTGTGCACTAGCCTGGGCTGCCAAACGTTTGAGGCAATACATGCTAAATCATACAACCATGCTAATTTCAAAGATGGAACCGATCAAATATGTGTTTGAAAAGCAAGCATTTTCCGGAAGGATTGGCCGATGGCAGATGGTACTGACAGAATACGATATTCAGTGTGTTTCTCAAAAGGCTATTAAAGGTAGCGTTCTGTCAGAGTATCTAGCTGAGCAGCCAATTGATGATTACCAGCCGATGAGGTTTGATTTTCCTGACGAGGATATCATGTACTTAAAAATGAAGGACTGTGAAGAGACGTTGCCTGATGAAGGTCCAGAGTTGGGTTCCAAATGGCAATTGATATTTGACGGTGCCGTTAATTCATACGGAAGTTGAATAGGGGCAATCTTTACTACTCCCCATGGGTCGCACATCCCATTCACTGCCAGATTGACCTTTCCAGTTACCAACAATGAGGCCGAATATGAAGCATGCATTATGGGTCTCGAAGAAGCTATTGATCTGAGAATTAAAAATCTTGATGTGTACGGGGACTCTGCTCTAGTTGTGAACCATATCAAGGGAGAGTGGGAAACTCGTCAGCCCAATCTGATACCTTATATGAATTATGCAAGGAGGTTGTTACCTTTCTTTGACAAGGTGGAATTGCACCATGTACCACGAGCAGAAAATCAGATGGCAGACGCTCTCGTGACGTTGTCTTCAATGTATAAAGTTAACTTCTGGAATGAGGCTCCCAGGATAGTTATCTCTCGCCTTGATAGGCCCGCTTTCAAATTCGCCATTGAGGAAGCTTTCGATGGCAAACCGTGGTATTATGATATCCAGAATTTCCTGAAGAACCAAGAGTATCCGGCTGGGGCATCCAGTCGTGATCAGAAGACTCTTAGGAGATTGGATAGCAACTTCTATTTGAATCCAGATGGTGTTTTGTACAAGAGAAAACATGACTTGGTGTTGTTGCGGTGTGTGGATGAGAAAGAGGCTAAGTTGCTCATGGAAGAGATCCACGAGGGTACATTTGGTACGCATACCGGCGGACATGCAATGACGAGAAAGTTATTACGAGCAGGGTACTATTGGCTGACGATGGAAACATATTGTTTCAAGTTTGCAAAGAGGTGTCATAAATGCCAGATTTATGCGGATAAGATTCATGTGCCTCCGAGCCCTTTGAATGTTATGTCATCACCTTGGCCTTTTGCCATGTGGGGAATTGATGTGATCGGCAATATTGAGCCCACGACATCCAACAGACATTGTTTTATATTGGTAGCTATTGATTACTTCACCAAATGGGTTGAAGCGACATCGTATGCTAATGTTACCAAGCAGGTGGTAGCCAGATTTATCAAGAAGGATATTATCTGCAGATATGGAATCCCAGAGCGGATTATCACTGACAACGGTTCGAATTTGAATAACAAGATGATGAAGGATTTGTGCCAGAATTTCAAGATTGAACATCACAACTCTTCTCCTTATCAGCCTAAGATGAATGGTGTTGTTGAAGCGGCCAATAAAAACATAAAGAAGATCGTTCAGAAGATGGTTGTGACCTACAAGGACTGGCATGAGATGTTGCCTTTTGCTTTGCACGGTTATCGTACGACGGTACGCACATCAACCGGGGCAACTCCTTTTTCACTAGTATATGGTATGGAGGTTGTCCTACCATTGGAGGTTGAGATTCCTTCTTTGAGGGTTTTGCACGACGTCCAACTTGATGAGGCGGAATGGGTAAAAGATAGACTGAATCAGCTCAGTTTAATGGATGAGAAGAGATTGGCTTCTCTAGCATACGGTCGGTTGTATCAAAGCCGGATGAAGAAAGCTTATGATAAGAAGGTGTGCCCTCGAAGCTTTCAGACGGGCGATCTTGTGCTGAAAAAGATCCTCCCACCACAATCAAATCACAGGGGCAAATAGATTCCCAACTATGAAGGTCCATATGTCGTTAGAAAGGTTTTCTCTGGAGGAGTCTTATTGTTGTCCACCATGGATGGTGAGGATTTTACATCCCCTGTGAACTCGGACGCAGTTAAAAAATACTTTGCTTAAAATGACCTGCTGGAAAGAAAAAGAATATCCAGGCAAAAATGGGGCATCCCGGCGAACCATAAAAAAGGAAATAAAAGGTTCGGGCAAAAGTTAGCGATAAAATTGAAAAAGATGTACACTCGCGAAGTTGAAAATCTGAAAAGGGCAACTTCGGCAAAAAAGGGTATCCCGGTGAATTGAAAACCTGCACAGGGCGGTTCACGCAAAAGTTAGGGATTTGAAAAAGCAAATGACTGCGGTCCGAGTTTGATATTCCGTTGCTTAGTGGTTTGGGAGGACCTGAGGGTCGTATATCCAAAACAATCTCTTCCGAAGATCGAGTATCGGGAAAGCGTCAGAGTCAGGCGAGTCATAGGAGGATTAGCTCATGGTGTTTGTCTGCACCACGTTGCCGACATGTATACAAATTTTCTTTGTGCTTCTGTGATATTTGTATTTTGCTTGTGCGTAACTTCCTCTTTTCAGGAGTTGCATCCAGTGTACAAAATTTTTCCTATTTACAGGCCCGTTGTCAATAAAGCATGTTATTCAGTACTTGATGCTTGTTCTTTACTGTTTTGCTTGTGAAGTTATTCAGTACTTGATGCGTGTTCTTTACTGTTTTTGTTTGTGAAAAACACCGATGTTTTGATGAACTTGCATGTACATAAACTTGCTGGCCCTTGCCAATAATTGCTAAAACTTCGAATTGACTTAACGAATGTCACGGATACTAACCGGGATAGGTCTTGTTGTGTAGATTTGTTCTGTCTCGTTTGTGTTTTGCAGGGTTCTCCCCTTTGAAGCAAATAGTCAGGGAATTTGTGTTTCCCCAGCCAGAGTCCCGTGACATAGTGATTGTATCGCTCCTAAGCAGATGGAAGTCACATCTTATCCCAGAGAGAGTTGAGATGGCACTCCTCCTTACTGGATGTGGGGTTGTCCTCCCCAAAAGAGTATCCCCAGGAAAACTGCCAGGAGAGTATCCTCGGTGAATCTTGATGTCCCCAACAGAAGGTGCATTCCTAGCAATGAGTATGTGCATAATCAATCCCCAGCATGGGTAACTCCTGCAGAGTATAACCAAGTCGTCTTTGGTTCAGAAGGATTATCCCCACGCAGGACTGTTTTTTCCTTCTCCCCAGCAGGTCGTCATTCTTTCGTCAGGATGATCATCCTTAGCAGAGTTCGTAACTCCGAGTTTGTGAGTTATTCCCAGCAGGGTTTATTTTCTTCCTTCCAGTGGAAGTTGTTCTCACCTTTTCAGCATTTATTTTGCTGGAATAATTTTGTGATGTCTGGTCTCTCCCCGACAGAGTTGACTTAGATCTCGGCATTTATTTTGCTGGAATACTTTGTTATACTCGTTTATCCCCAGCGGATTTGGTTTTATCTTCAGCATTTATTTTGCTGAAGCGCCTCTTGGCATCTTTGCATTGTGCATATATCATCATACTTGCATCCACCCAAACGCGTAGCATTTCCATGCCGTATGGAGCATTACGCCATTGTCAAACATACACATTTTGAAACATAAGCCAGATTGGTTACCACTTTGTTTTCAGGTGTTATTTCCCTGTAGAGGAGTGGGATTCTTGCTCGGAAGGATTTCTAGATATTCAAACTCTCGGCGTGAGATAGGTGATGATAACGTTCATCCCATCGCATGTTCCCCTAACAGAGTTACTTGGTTAAGTTTCTCTTCTTCCCCAGCGGAATTCTTCTCAGGTTGCTGTTACGTCAACGTTAAAAGATTTCATGGTTTAAACTTTTGGAGTTATCACTAGTGATTTCCACAGTAGAGTTTTTCCTCACAGAGTTGTTTGGTTAGGCTTCTCGTATTCCCCAGCAAAGTTTTCTTCAGACTGTCGTATAACAGTTTTGAAAGTTACCTGTGTTGACAGTGATTGCTCTCCGTGTTAATGAAATTGTTACCTGTGTTGACAGTGATCGTTATCCGTGTTTACGGAATTGTTACCTGTATTGACAATGATTGTTATCCGTGTTGACAGAATTGTTACCTGTGTTGACAGTGATCGTTATCCGTGTTGACGAAATTGTTACCTGTGTTGACAGTGATTGTTATCCGTGTTGACGGAGTTGTTACCTGTGTTGACAGTGATTGTTATCCGTGTTGACGGAATTGTTACCTGTGTGGAAAGTGATTGTTATCTGTGTTGACGGGGTCGTTACCTGTGATTGACAGGGATTGTTATTCGTGTTGACGAATTTAGTCCAGTTGTGGACGGAGTTGTACCCGTGGTGATGGAGTCTTTCCTCGTGTTGACGAATTTAGTCCAGTTGTGGACGGAGTTGTTTCTTGCAAAGTTAATTCAATGCCTGTGGCGTCACACAGGGGGTTGATGTTAAAATCAAAAGTTTTATCAGATGATTGATCAGTTGTTGCCGTAACAACTGGGTTCAGTGGGACGGATGTTGTTCCCCCCAAGCAGTGTTCGCAGTTTATTTCTGTGGTTGGCAAATTTCCGGGTTTCTTGGTATTCAACCGTCTTCTACCTTGATTGTTTGAAAGTTGTTCGCTCTTCACCCAGTCGAGTCCAAGCCGTTTGAATAGGGGCAGCTGTTGCATCCCAAAATTTGCCCAACCTCTTTTCTTACTTGGTTTATGTTTCATTGCATTAACATTTGCATAGTTATATCATTTGCATATCATGATATCATTCATATATAAGGGGCTCAAGTGTGATTATTATCAAGAGGAGTCTAGCTAGAGGTCTTATTCAAGCTTGAGAAGTTATCAAGGTCATCAGGAGGTAATTTGAGTGCCTAAGAGTTTAGATGCTTGCATGAAGATTTTCTCTTAACTTGAGGATCAATTGAAGACCACCAGAGGAATGTGAAATGTTGAATATGAGTAGAGGATGTGTATGGAGATCATAGAATGCCTAGAGGGCCATGGGAGAGCTCAATCAGGTCATTGTGTCAAATGCAAGAGCCACAGTTGAGGTGCAAGCAATTAGGGTTTCATCTGGGTCAATCCTAGGTCAACTGTGCAATTGAAAAGTATCAAAGCCTACTTTTAGGTCACGGAGTTCATGGAATGATATTTTGAGACATTTGTGGTGTTGTGCCAAGATCAAGTCAAGAAGAGTCAAGAGTGTGGGAAGTTGCTAAATTAGGGTTTCAGTGTAAAATCCCCTGTTTAGTGCCTAACTTCATGACCACATAAATCAAGATACAAGTTTCAAATGGATCTTTGTAAAACATGGAACTTGTAGATCATCTCAATACCTTTAATTTGAGTACTAGAAGTCCTCCATTGGATCTATAGAACTCAAGTTATGGTCCAGACAAGTTACAGTTCCTCAGATGCCTCTGAAATTTGTCTGTGAAAATCATCTGACTTCAAAGCTATTTTTGACCTAGAAGGAGATTTCACCTAAACATTTGGCCAACATGAAATTTGTTCCTCATGATCTTAGCTTTCTAAATTGTATTAGAAGTCTTCCATCTGATTTGTAGAACTCAAGTTATGAGGTTTACAAGTTAGAGGTATTTTGGGAAAGTGAGATTATAGGCTATTTTCAATCATAGGGCAAAATCTCCAACTTGCACTTGTCAAATGGATTTTTGTTCAACATGGAACTTGTTCAAAATGTGGTTTTTATGCTAACCAAGAACTCATGGTGAATTGATTTGGCTCATATCAAGATTTCGTTTGAAATGGCTTAAAAAAGAAGATTTTAAAAGGGATTAAAGTTGAAAAATTCAAATTAATGGTTAAGTGACCAAAACATGTCAAGTAAATACTAATTTTGAGTGGAAATGGTATTTCAAACACTTTGGAATTGGTAGATTTTTGAGTTGAGGCAGATTTTCATGAGTTATCATTTGGTTTCTTCACAAGCAAGTAACATAACCAAATCACTTACCAAGGCATTTCAAGTGTTCCTTTTGATCCAAACTCGCTCACAAGACATTATGCAAGCAAAAGGAAACTTCCAGAGCAAGCTGTGATGGCAAATTCGTGACTGTCATGTGCAATTTTTGAGATGAAAACAAAATTTTGGAACTACTGATTTGGGCTTGGATTGGACTCAAAAAGCCCATAGACACACTCTATATAAGTAACTTGATGATTTCAGACTCAGGTTGGAGCTCATTTCGTGGTAGAATCAGAGATAGCATTTGGAATTGCAAGGGAGCAAGTTGAAATCGTGATTTCATTTCCAAGCCAATTCAGATCAAATTGAAGCTTTTAACATCTTTCTCTTGCATCACTGATCGTTTTTGGAGAGTTTTGAAGCAAGAATCAAGCTCTAGCTACCTCTGTTAGTAGATCTACATCAGGTATGTACTTTCCAAATTTCCATGGATTCTAGCATGAGTTAGTTAGAAATGAATATGTGGTTAGGATCTAGTTGAAGTGTAGATCGTTGCTGGTTAAGATTTGGAGCAATTAGAGACAATTTAGGTTGAGGTGCAATTTCTGTTTGGACACGGTTTAGCTTGATCTTAAGGTTTCAACATGATTTGGATAGATCAGGTTAATCTAGGAAGTGTGAGGATCATTTCTATGCAATTAAATTATCATTTGATGATGATCAATGTTGAAGTGTCATTTGAACTTTGAATCGGATTTCAAAACCTAGCCTGATCTAGAGAAATTGGAGATGATATTTGAGATCCTCGTGAAATTCTGAGTGAGATGATGTTCAGTTTGTTGAGTTTTGGCTACCTGTGAACACCTGCTCACCGGAGAAGACAACCGGAGGTCTTCTCCGGCCACCACACCTGGCTTCCCTCCATCTGAGGATTTGAATAAGGACGATAACGCATTGTCGTTGGATTAGTTGGTTGAGAAGACTTGGTAGGATCATCTGATGGTCACGATTTGAACTGAGGATTTGGCTCCAAATGCAAAACACATCGTTTCATTAATCCCAGTCAGCGTGTGACTGGGATGCCTGCGTGGACATGCTCTCTGACCTTGGATCTGCATACTTTGTCAATTCATCCAACACTCATGACATTTTCCTAGTTTTTAATTTCTTTTATTTCATTTTTGTATTATTTTAAATGCATATTGATTCCAAAAATCATAGAAAATTCATTATTGATCAGAAAAATATTTTAAAAATATGTCCATGCTCCTCTTCCAATTTGTGATTTTCTGGGATCAATAAATTGCATTTTCATGCATTTTTCAGTTTAATTTGTATTTTCCTTTTTTTATGTTATTTCTTTTATTTTGCATAATCGCCTATCTGTTTTGTTGATTTTGGTTTGATCATTTGGTTTGATTTCTGAATTTGATTTTTGAGTATGTTGTAGGTTAAATGTGCATGCTCCCTTAGGATTTTTATTAGATTTTTTTTAACAATTGTAGGTTCTGTTTTAGGTGAGATGTTTAGAGCCTTCCCAACTTATGGTTTATCTTGACACAATTCAACTTAGGATTTATTTAGTGGACCTAGAAGTTGATTTAGGCTTTGATATTTGAACCCTAGAATGTTAAAACATGCATGTTACCTTAGGAAATTTCTTCGAGTTTTACAACTTAGTTTTCTATTTTAGATATAATTCACAAGTAGGTGTTGCTTTTGGTGTTCCTTCTTTGGTGCATTGCCTTGTTTGATCTTGTTGGTGGCTTTGGAGCTTGAAGAGCTTGATTTCCTTTTTGGAGGAGGTGCTGGACATCTTGTAGCTGTTGTGGATTGGCTTGTGGAGCTTAATTTGGAGCTTTCTTTCTCTTTTAGGAGCTTTTTTAGAAGCTTATAGGTTTAAGGTTTTAGGAAGAGCCATTAGAATTAGTTCTTTTTCCTTTAATCAAAAATAGAATGCATTGTTTGCTTCTATCCTCATCCTATGATGCAAAGTCCTCTTATGGAAGCCCCATCTCTCCTTTGGAGGGATGAGTGTCATGCCTTAATGAGTAGAACTTTTTTGGATGCACTTTCTTTCCATGTTGGTTCCTGATGAATTCCTTTGGTCTTCATCAGGTTTCCTAGCATTGTAATTTGATCTCAATGATGATTTCTCTTCTTGTGGAGCTTGCTAGAGTTTGAAGATGAAGAATTTAAGAATCTTGAAGATAGGAGCTAACTTGAAGATGAAGACTCTTTGTTGTCAATTCAACTTTGCTGACGAGAGCTGCTGTTAAAGGTTGAAGTTGTTGTCTGTAGAAGATTGTTGTTGCTGCTTGGGTTGTTTCCTCTGTTTTTCTTTTGTTGTATTGTCTGTTTGCTTGTGTTGCTTACCTTTAGGTTTGAGGTGGAGCTTGGCTCCCCTTGCCTGTTGTTTTCTTAGGTTTGAGGTTGAGCAGGACTCCTTTGCCTCGCTTGTACTGTTGCATAGCATGCATTTTACTGTTTATTGTTTACTGCTTGCTTTCTTTTGCTGTTTTCCCCTAGGATCTTTGATTTCCTCTATGCTAGAGGGAATTATGACAGACATTAGGTTTCTAAACCATGCATGATAATAGTAGGAAGATTCCCTTTCAACCATAGTTTTAGGGCGTCTTTCTTTTCTCATCTCAAAACAATTCAAAAATACAGTAATAAGGTTAATTGAAGTCGTACGTTACGAGCCTTAAGCAATCTGGGAAAAGGTTGGTGGAGGGTCTCTCTCCAGTGATCTGGATGTTTAGTGTGGTACCCTTTGGGTGACATGCGAAGCATTCACTCCTAGGTCATAGTCTCTAGTGCGACGGAGATTGCGAACATCCTAAAAAACAGTTCTCTCGTAAAAGATTCAAATAAACATTCAAACTCTGTTTTTATCCTCTTGGACCCTTAATTTGGAAAACCCTTTCATAAGGAGATAAAAAACTGTCAGACAAACTTGTGTCTTCCGTAGCCCGAACTATGTTTGCTCTGATCTTTCATACCAGATGAAAGTACGTAGGCACGAGACGCGATGTCTCGGCGAGCAACCTTCCCCCCTTCTTTACTCGTAGTTAGCCGAACTGCGTTAACTCTGACTTTCCCATTGAACGAGGGAGTACGTAGGAACAGAGCGGCGATGCTCTGCCGAGTCATTTCTATCTTCTTTTTCTTTTGTCCTTAAGACTTTAGAGTATATAGATAAACACACCCTTAGATAGAAAACAAGCGTGGATCCCGTCGAGTACGACGGACGTGAGGGGTGCTAATACCTTCCCCTTGCGTAACCGAATCCCGAATCCAGGATTTGGTTGCGATGACCATTCCTTTCCCTCTTTGCGTTAGGTTTTCTCTGAGCGTTTCATTTCCCTCTTTTGGGATAAATAACGCACGGTGGCGACTCTTCTGTCATGGTCGGCGCCGATTTTCGCAGTAGCGACAGCTGTTCAGAAAAAAATAAATATCAAAATGGTGTAGTTGGGAACCGAACCTAGAACCATTTATTTATCACAACGATTTTTGGAAAGACCCGTTGTGATAGGGAGCAAGCTTTCCATTTTATTACAATGGTTCTTGAGTCGTGATTATATATCATTCTCAACCGTTGTTAAATGGATTTTCCGTAGTAGTGCATGTTATTGAATTAAGGAGTAGGAAAGTTCTTATAAAGTTTAATCCCATGAGAAGAAAAACAATAAGTTCTAAAAGAGTGAGAAAAAATAAAATTGAGGGAGTAGTTGAAAAAAGAGTATTTGAAAAGGAGAGAATAGTTGAATAATAGATTAAAAAACAAGGGGAAGAAAAAAAATAATAGAGAGAAAAGTTTTTGCAAATAAGGAAAATAAATAAATAGAAGGAAGTTACACCTTATGTAAAATTGGCGTATCATCATTTACAGAAGAAAGACGAAAAAGAAGAACAATTAAAAGTTTATGAAGATGTTTACTGAACTATACATAAGCATTTCCTTTGGTGAAACATTGGACCAAATGTCGGTATATTCACAATTTATGAAGGTTTTGTAAAAAAAGGAAGAGAAATATCATATATGATGATAACATAGATTTGAATGAAGAGTGAAACACTATTATCTATAGAAACTGGCCCACAAGTTTAAAAATTCAAGTAATTTTACCATTTCATGCATTATTGGGGATCTACATGTGGGAAGCGCCCTTTGTAATTTGGGAGCAACTTTAAGCTTGATGCATATCTCAATAATGATGAACTTGAATTTTGGCAAGCCAAAACCTAGAAAGATGGCGCTAACATTGGCAAACATATCTTATGTATATATGCATGGTATCATGGAGGACATAATGGTAAACATTAATGATTTTTTATTCCCAATAAATTTTGTTATCATGGATAGAGCTGAAAATATTTTGGCGAACATATCTCATGTATACCTAAAATTTCTAGGTCCACCGCGAAGGGTCTGTCGAGGATGCAATTGTAGACACTTTTACAGGGAACAACCAGGAACTGCGAGTCAACAGTTCTAACATCTTTCCCCTCCCCCACAATAGTCATCAATTTAATGTGTTCCTAAGTGTTGCACCCTAAATTTTGACCCCTTAAATCTTCATCATCATTCTAGGAGCATTATCATTGTTTATCTAACCTTAACCTATTTCAAGTTTGTCTTTATTAAGTTACAGGTGAACCAGGGTTCCGTACAATCGGAAATCGAAGTTTCGACGGTTTAATCAGTCAATGCCTTGGATTGATTATCCATGAAAAAAGTATATACACCATAAATAATACTCCATTGTGTCAATTATGAATCCAATTTGAGGTTGTCACCCAAAGATTAAAGAACAGTGCAGTTCAGGATCCCCGATTAGGGTTTCTGATCAGGAAAAGTCAACTGTAGTTTGACTTTTGATTTAAAATATGTTCCAATGATGGATTTATGGTCCATGAAGCTCATATTGCTTAGATAAGTCCACTCAAGAAGTTTCAAGGCCTCAGAAGACCCAGAACGTCAACAGGCGACTCGGTAGTCATCGATCGATCGTTTCGTTGACCGAAAAGTCAACTCTTCAACCATAAGGAATTTGACCTCAAAGTGTGAATAAAAAATGTTCTTGATTTTATATTACACCTATCTATAAAGTTTCATGACCATTGGATCAAGGATTGGGGAGTAATCGCAAAAATTGGGAATTAGAGTTTTGAAAGGGGCAAGACCATAACTTCCTAACCACACATCCAAATGATGTGGTTCAAAGCTTGTTGGAGATATCTTTACAATTCCTACAAAAGTCTCACAGATGTCCATGTGCAAAAAATGATTAAATTGGGAGTTATGATCAAAAACATCACAAGAGGGGAAAACACTTAGAAAATTTCTAAGTCTTTTGGCCTTGCAAATCGTGTTTTCAGCCAACTTTGAAGGGCTTTTTAACCTAGCTCCACTTAGATTCTGAAATTTCAGTGAACATGAAAGTTTTATAGCTCCTTGAGGGCGTTCCAAAAAGTTATAGAACTCTTCCATAGCCCTTGTGAGCTGAGAGGTATGAAGTGAGAAAGTTAGGCCTGTGTACTAGTTTGTCAACTTGTCAAAACCCAACATGGACTTGATTTCCAACTATGCACTTCATCTCTAACCATGGGAAATCCTCTGATATTATGTGTTAGAGGTTGAAATTAACTAATTCAGAAGAGAAATCAAGCAAATCCAAGGAATCATCCAAGATCCATTTGTTTATTAAGGAAAAGTAAAAAAGGTACACATGAGAGAGAGTGTTTGGGGGCTGCAGCATGGGAGGGTGTCCTTGTACACTCTTTGGTCCCTTCTTACATCTCATTGTATCTGGTTTTAGGGGGCTAAGCTCTTTGAAAGCAAGCAAGAATCTGCAGAACCAAACCATCACCTAGGTTCAGAGATCTTTTCACAAAAACCATCTTTGAATACCACAAATCCAAATCTGCCCAAACTCTTCTTTAGCCTATAAATAGAGCCTTCATCCCATTGTATACAACACATCAGAGCCCTCTAAAACCCAAGAGAAAACCCAAGCTCTCTCATCTTGCCTTGCTTTACTTGTAAGTGAAGAAAAGGTTCCAAAACATCGAAAACTGCCTTGTTCAAAATTCCATACCAACACCTCTTCTAACCATTAAACCACCTTAAAAATCATAAACGCAATTTCAAAATCATCATTAGAAGGTGTTCCAACCATTAGTTTGGCCCAAAACACCACAAAACCAAAAGTCAACCTCTCACACCCTAAAGTTTGACTTTTTTGCATAAGATGGAGAAACATATTACCTAGAACAGTTGGGACCTCTTTGACACTTTGAACACCCTACATTTATGTTGTACTAACTGTCCAAGTCTTTGAAAAACAACTGGAACATCATTTGCTAGGACTGTTATCATTTTCCATCCATAGCTTCAAGAGGGAGAAACTTCAAAGCTTGCATCAAAGGAGTAATATCTTGCTGCTAGCTCGCTTTGGAGGTCTACAAGAGGTAGGTGATTCCAAACCCTCTCATTGTTATGCTTTGGTTATAAATATTGATAATATGTTGAAATTGACTTATGTTTGCTTATATGAGTTGTAACTCTCATGTTAAAGTATGTTGATCTTGATTTGCTTGACATTGTCATGTTAAGTTTGCCACTGTTCTTGTTTGAACTTAGTGTTGTGCTTGGTTTGTTTATGCTTACTTTCATGAAGTTGTAGCATCGTATGAAACATGTAAAGTTTTGGTTGTTGTATATTTGATTTTGTAATGATAGTTTACATCTGTTGCTGTCAGGATTTGGTTTTCATGCTAAAACTTGTTTATGTTTGTTATGATGAGGTAGTAACTGTCATTAAAAACAATATAAGAAGTTAATATTTGATGTTGGCATTGTAATGACCAAACTGTTGTTGTCATGAGATTTGTGGATTAAATTGTTGATATAAGCTTTCTACACATGTTGGGTCTGTTATATGCTTTAGAGTTACTAATTCATGAGGACAAGCTCATTAGACTATCTAGATGAGACCAGGTTGTATGAATTGGTGTGAATTTATGTATGTGTATTGCCTTTGTAAAAGCATTGCAGAGAGATTCATCATGTGTGGCTGTTTGAACTTTGATCTGTTAGTTATATAACTTTGTTGTCTTGACCTGTTTTGAGATTAGTAAATCTCTTTATGCTACCAAACTTCAATTGAACATTTGAAACACCTTGTTTGTTTGAGTTTATGCCAAGTTGAAATTCAAAAATTGATGATATGGTGAATAATGTTGATTTGATACAACCTTGCTGTCCGGATTTGTTTTGAAGTTTCTCAACCTATGTTCCTATCAGAACTTCAGTATGTTTTTTAGAATCCATGTATAAGTTTATGCCATGGTTGCTGTTTGAATTTAACTTAGGAATGATAGGCTGTTGATAACCAAAATGAATGTTGATAAGATTCCTGCATAATGTATCCTTGCTGCTGTTTACAAAATGTTTTAAAACTATGAATCATATACCAGAATATGAACTAGATCAAATTGGTTTGAAACTTGTTTGTGTGCATTTATTGATGTTTGCTTACCTGGCCAGATTTGCTTGATTTTTGTCTTGACAAACATGAATAACAGTTGCAGTTTCATTGGTCATTTTCCCCTCCACCATGTTTTCAAGACATCTTGATGTCTAAACCTCATGTACTATGTATGTGGAGCATGTGCAAGTTTTCAACTATTTTAAAACATGTATGTGTAGCTTTGTGTATTACCTTGACTGGTGAGTCATGTTTAATTTCCTATCATGAATTGCTTGTTAGCATCATAGGTCACAATGCTTAGTCTTTTGCTAACAGATTGGTCTAGAGGTTCTTAGATGTTGATGTCATGTTGGATCTGTCTTGTTTGATGTTGTGACCCTTCTGCCGTGTTTATTTTTAACTTCTGATTCATTAATTTGCAACTCATGTGCTTTCTTTTGTTCTAATGACATTTTGAATCATCTTTTGGTTAAAACTTGATCCATATCATATTTAACACATGTGCCTATCTGTTTTTGAACTGGATTGCAACCATTTCATTCTCTGATTTCCAAAATGCATCTCAACTGTTTTTGAAGGACTGCTTGTTGTTTAGCATGGTCATGGCCAATGTTGAAGTGATTCACCTAGATGCTGTTGAAACCCATCTTGATCCATGATGATCAACATTTCCATGTTGTTTTGAATTTGTTGTTAAGATTTGGTTCTCATGCTAAAACCTGTTTGTGTTTGTTATCATGGAGTTGTAACTTTCATTTGAAGCAACATAATGAATTGATGTTTGGATGTTGGTAGTATCATGTCAAGCCTGCTGTTTGTTTCTGTTTGAAACTAATTGTGGATGTTTTGCTGTAACACTGTTGATCATGTTTAGGCCTACAAATCTATAGCTTGTTTAAGATCAAGCTGAGTTTGGTGTGGAAATTCTGTATATGATAAATTGCTTTTGAAGGCATTGTTGATATAGGAATCCATGAGTGTTTGTTGTTGTTGGCATTGTTATGTCAAGCTTGCTGTCATTTTTTCTGTTTGAGGTCTGCTAACCTTTTGTATTGTCAAACTTCACTTGAATTTTAAAAACCCTTGCCTGTTTGAGTTTAGGCCATGCTGAATTACAAAATTTAATGGACATTGGTGTTGTTGTATGTTGAATTGATTACATTACTTGCTGTTTGAAGTTAGTAAACTTTTTGTGCTATCAAACTCATGTGAGATTTCTTGCCATTTATGTGTGCCTGAGGTTCATGACATAATGCAGTATGGCATTAATAAACATGTGTTGTCATGAATCATGTTTTAACATTGGTTATACAAAGTTGTTTTTCAAAAGCTATTTCAATACTTACAACATGATGGTCATATGTTGACTCAGTGAGAATTTGAGCCATATCTTTGGGCATACTTCATCAAAAACATGTTTAGAGTTTGTGTAAACTGATGTCATGGTGTAAGCACCTCTGTTTTAAGTCATGACCTTGAAAATGCATTTCAAAAGCCACAACTGCATGTTCATGCGAATTTTGTTATGTGTGCATCCTTTGAGAAAATAAATAATGTCATCATCATCCTTGTGAAAAAACAAGTGAGTTTGACTAAAATTCCATGAGATTTGGTGGAGATTTGAACAAGTTAGAATTGAATCGTTTTGGCCATTTTGACTTGTCTTGCCTTGCCATTGCCCAGCATATGCGCCTTTCTTGGTATATTTACAATTGGGGTGGCATGATACAATGAATGTATCGCCACCCCAGTGGTTGTCACCTTGGCCTTAAGTATCCTATCATGCGCTTTGTCCTTGGTTCGATCCTCAGTGAGGACACTTTTTTAGCATTTTATTGTTTTTTTAGCAGTTTTAATATTTAATCTTTCTTTTCCATTTTTATTCACGCGCGTGCTTTGGTTGATGTTGTAGAGGTTTTGATTTGGAAACCACCAGACACGGGTTCAACCCTTGGTATGAGCTTTCCCTTTATTTTTATTACAATTTCTTTGTTTTTTTTTCTTCAAAATTCAAATTAACACAACTTCTTTATTTTTAATCATTTTAAAGTGATTCTTTTTTTTCTAAATTCTTGTATCAATGTATATTTTCACATGATGTTCAAAGAATTCTAAAATCTCATTTTAGAAACACTTTACATTGTGAGAGAATTGTAAATCATTTTAGGGTTTTCATACTCCTACCTCTCGTTTTCAAACTTCGATTTTATTCCTCTTTAAGTTTAAATTGGAAGGCGACATGAACTTAGATTGTTGTCTCCCTTGTGCATTTAAGTATTGAAATTCACCTTTGCTTGTACACATTTAAGCGGTTCACCTTTAAAAACGGTTGACTATCCCCATGAGGATTTTGAACCGTTTTGTTTACATCGTTGTGACATTGTTGGTTTATGTATGATACCTTTTATCCTAACCTTAGGAACCGAGTCCCCGTACTCATGTTTAGCGTCCCGTCGTGGACATCCTTTACCCTTTATCCTAACCTTAGGATCTGAGTCACCGTACTCATGTTTAACGTCCCACCGTGGATATTCTCTACCATAACAATCTCAACATAGATTCAGGAGTCGCCGCACTCCATGTAAGTACTTCCCTATGAATGCTTACATCCCCTTGGAACCTTGACCATAATCAAGAGTTCCTCACCCCTGAAAAGGGGAACTACGGTTGCTCTGATTCCATTCCCGTCAGGATATGTAGGCACGAGATGCGATGTCTTCGCGAGCATACTTTACCAAACTTTGTATATACTTTATATCTTTACCCTCAACACATTTCCTTTAGCAAGCAAACTTTAGCAAACACAAATATTGACAAGAGGTTCCTGTAGAGTACTACAGATGTTTAGGATGTGAAATACCTACCCTAGGCATAACCAACCCCCGAACCTTTAGATCTCTCTTTGCTTAGCTTTAAGCCTTGCTTTTTGCTTTGCATTTTTATAGGTTTTTCTTTCTTTAAACCTTTCCTTTTTTGGATAAATTAAAGTCCGGTTGTGAATTATAAGAATTAAGATTCAAGTTAATCAATAGCTTGGTATCACGATTCTCATCGCAACACTAAGGAAGAAATTATGTGTCACTGAAAGCCTGCAAATTAGACCCCTCATACGACCACAACTTTTCCTTCTTTAGGCCCATCTTCTAAAACAACTTTGAGTACATTATGTCATAATAGCTTCCACCATCAATTAGTATCTAGGACAAATCAAAGTGGTTGGCAGTGGCGGTTATGGCCAATAGGAAGATATTATTATTGATTCCCCTTACCTTTTCACTATTCCAAAAATTGTGCATTGGTCTTTCCTGACCCTTGGTCGAGGTACTTCTTCCTTTCTTGTTGATGAACTTTAACTCTGTAATTTTCTTCCTCATTGTACCATTGAAAAATAATTTTACCATAGGACCACACGTGATGGCCTCAATGTGTTAGCATTTCCCCTATTATATATGCTTCCGTTGGGAAGATATTTGAACCATATCCTAGCCAATTTGGTCCGATTGAGTGCAAATAGCTTACACTTTGTTGTCTCATCAACGTGGTAGTAATTAAGGCAATCGCCATCATGTTACACATGTTTATCTAGATCTCCATTTTCATGGTAAATATTCAACTTTAGAGGCTTTTCTAGAAATTTCTGTATCCAACTCTCAAGGATGCAGGTAAAAAGGGGATATTTATGTCGACTTTTGATTGGAGGCTTCGCCATTTGTTCCTCGAGGGGAGCATAACTTCATCGACCTCCTTTAGTATTGGAAGGAGTAGTCTTGTGTCTCTGGATTCTCCAATGGTTTAGACATCTTATAGTTGCATCCTGGTGAGACAATATTGTTTTAGTAACCGTCGCAGTACAGAATGGTGACACGCATTTTTGTGGTAGAACCACAACCGTTACGACACAGCCATTGAGGCAGTTCAAATTGTTATAACTTATCATTTTTCTTGTAGTGTCTACATGGTATAAACAAACCCTAAAGAAATGGCATGAAAAGTTTGATAACTTAATGATATTGAATGGGTACAAGGTGAATGAAGGTGAGAAATGCATTTATTATAACTCTGATAATGGCATTTTTACTATCATATGTCTCTATGTAGACGACCTACTCATATTTGATTTAAACCTTCATGTAGTTAATGATTTGAAATCATTGTTGTGCAATAACTTTGATATGAAAGACATCAGAAAAGCCAACATGATTCTTGGTATCAGAATCACTAGATCTGAACAAGGAATTTCTTTAGATCAGTCTCATTATGTGGAGAAGATCTTAAAGAAACATAACTACATTGACTGTAAACCTACTTACACACGATCCTAGTGTTGAACTATTTAAGAGCACCATTGATAGTGTTATAAAAATTGAGTATGAGAGCATCATCGGTAGTCATAGGTATGTCACTAATTGTATTAGACCCGACATTACATATGTCGTAGGATTGTTATGCATGTTTACAAGTAGACCAAGTAATGAGCATTGGAAAGCCATTGAGGTAGTCATGTGATACCTTAAGAGGACCATGAATCCCGGTTTACATTATCAAAGATTTCCTATTGTACTTGAAGGATACAATTTTGCGGATTGGAACACCTTATCAGATAATTCTAAAGCAACTAGTGGCTATATATTTAATATAGTGGAAGAAGTTGTATCTTATAAGTCAAAGAAATAAACTATATTGGCTCAGTCCACGATGAAGTATGAGATGATAACATTAGCAATAGCTAGTGAAGAACTAAGTTGGTTAAGATGTTTGTTAACTGAGATCCCTTTATTGAAAAAACTTATGTCAACTATGTTGATTCATTACGATAGTACCACAACTATTGCAAAAATTAAGAACCGTTAGTATAATGGTAAGAGACATCAATAACATTATTAGATAATGTATCTCTAAAGGAGTTGTAAGAGTGGATCGTGTACGCCTTGATAAAAATTTAGCAGATCCTTTAACGAAAGGATTAGCTATAGAGAAAGTTCATACTACATCTAAGAAGATGATACTAATGCATATAGAAAACGAGTAGCTCGTGAGGGTAACCCGAACTAATAGACCGGAGATTCTAAGAAATAAGTTCCATGGGTAATAACAAGTTGTGAGTAATATGAGGTGATCATGTTGATGTGAATAAGAGAAGCATGAATCCTGAATCGACGAATGAGATGATAGAAACTCTTAATGTGATATATACTATGTATGATGGAATACCTAGCTACATGAGTACTCTTGATAGACTCGCCTATATGATTATGGGACTTAGGTCGGTTCCTATGAAATTTCGAGACAGAACTCCTAGAGCTTTCACTAAACCGTAATACACGTGCATGACCATTATAACACAGTCTATTGGAATGCACCTTAAGAAAAGGTTGTGTGTGAGTTTTATATCTGAGATAGAGTTCAAGACAATTGTGTCACTATTGTTGAATCAAAATCCTACTTGCTACGCAAAGGTTCAAGTCATAGACATTTTTATTTATGCACAATCTTATAAATGCTTGGAGTTAGTTATGAAACAATTTTTTAAATTCAACTGGGGGATTGTTGGAACATGTCAATATTCCAATAGAAAAATGAATTTGAAAAAAATTCCTTAAGTCCTACATTATTAGAAACAATAAGTGTATTTGTGTGTTAGTTGAAAAAATTTCTTAGTCGCACATTGCTTAAATTAAATACATTGACTAATTTACTTCACTATATAAGAAAGTAACAAGTTTCATCCAAAATACACCAAAAATCTCTATTGGTTTTTCCTTCCTCACTGTCATAACTCCGCGTCTTTCGAATTGTCGAAGCACCAACTTCTCCCATTTTCTGACTACTCGTTGAATTTTTCAAGTATTTTCTTAAATTCTCTTTAGAGAATTATTTTAATTTCTCATCGCTTGAATTGAGAGATTAATATTACTAATTTTTTGATTCTCTTTGAAGAATTATATGAATTTTTTTAAGTTTGAGAAATTATTTTGATTAGTCAAATGACCATTATTGAACTATTTTTGGAGAATGATTTGAATTTCTCCATGTTTGAGAAATTATTACGACTGATTTTTATATCAGATACTACAAGTGGTATTTATACCATATTTGACTGGTCTTCGTACCATCGTATAATGTATTTTTAGATCAATTATATACCGTACAAATAGTAATTATATATACAATATAAAATTGTGTTGTTTATTCCTAGAAATGTCGCGGTTGAATGATTGCTTTTCATAATTTTAAATAGTACCGTGAAACATTTTAAAAAGAATGACCTAATCAACAACTCAATTCGATAATTTTTTTAATGACAAATTTTCAAAGCCGTAAAACAACCTATAACAACAACATTGATGATTTATTAGAAGAATGTGGGGTGTCCCTAGTTTACTTGAATTTATCAAGCATACAAATATTTGTCTTATTGTAAAATTAGTCATCCAAAATCACTCACTAAGCTTAGAACTAATTTTTGTGCAATTTATGGTACAAAATTATTAGTTGGCACAATTGCTAGTGAATGATAAAATTAGTCTTTTTGAATAAACCAAATAATAAACTTTAAAAAAAATCTAAAAAAAAACAGTGTCACTTTCAAATTTATATGGGTTGTCCCTGTTTTATTAAAAAGAAAAACATGCAAGTAAAAAGGAAAATTTATTGATAATAATAAATGATAAAAGAAAATAGAAGAGAACAAGAAAACAGCATGTCAGTAAGTAAGAACAAAAATAGTGATGAGAGAAAGGTACATAGTGAAAATAGATAACTCACATGATGTTTGAAACCCTTTAATGGCTGAGGTAGAAAATCATATAGATACACATAGACACATGGTTATATGAATATATAGAGAGAAAAAAGGCTTAAAAATAGGGTTTTGCACATGGGTTCTCATTGAGTGAACATGTCAAGATCATGACAACTATACAGCATGAGGAATTAGGGCCTTGCTGTCTACTTCACTCAGATATTATCTGAAATATCAGTATGTGAGAGCATGCCTCTTCCCTCTCTTCCCATATTCTTTGTCATACTATTACAATACATTCTCTATTTTCAATTTCTTAAGGTTTTTTCATTGTTTTTATAAATTTTATTTGGGTTGAAAAATTAATTTTATATGAATTGTTTTTATAAATTTTATTTGAATTAAAAGAGACTAGAAAGTGTTTCGATAAGCTACGAAAAACTGATTCATAAAACGCAGATTCGAAATCACGACATTTTAATTATTTATTTTTATTTGTCAAAATTATATTGATTCGAATTAAGAGGTGATTTAAAATATTTAAGTAAATTGGTCATATTTTCTTTAATGAGGTTAAATTCTATTGATTAGGATTAAAAATGAGATGAAAGTGTCTAAATAAATTAATTTAACTAATAATTGTATAGAATGTCTAAATACATAGCGCGAGTTTGAAATCACAAAATTTGATTTATTCATTTTTATGAGTAAAATTTCGACCATTAAACTAATAAAAAAAATTAAAAAAATTAAATTTAAATATACTTATATATTCATTTAAAATTGAGTCAAAGAATAAATTTTAGTGGAATTAAGATTTAAAATTTCTATGAACACAAATTAATTATTATCTTAAATTCAAAATTTTCACTTTCCAAATCCCACATAAAGAGAATTTAGTCAACAAATAACAAATTTAAGAAACATTAATTAAAAATCACTCAAACTTAGAGTAATTTTTTTATATTAAAAGAAAACCATAGATAGATGACATTATCCAAATATGCTCTTAACTTGAAAAGATAATATAATAAATTATTTTCTCCCTTCTTAATTATGTGTAAAAATTGTTTAAATAAAATTACATACATTTCATTTTCCTTACAAATTTCCAATCTACCAAAGAGAGTAATTTTCTTTAAGAAATGGTAGAAATCAAATTTTCAAACTAATAAAGTACAATAGATTATTAAATTTTCTATACAAAATTTATCAAAATTGAAAATTTCAAAATTTAACATAATCACATTTCTCTATTAAAAAATAAGCACCTAGACAAATCTAATGAAAATCATAAAAGCAAAATAAATAAAAAAACAAAAATGAAAAGAAAAATACTAGAACAAGGATCTTGTCTCATTTTTCTTCATGAACAAGAGGAAAATTAAATAGAACATTTAAATAAAATAAAATAAAATAAAAAGAAAAAAGAAAAAAAAGAAGCATGAAGAGAGTGAAGGTAGCTATAACAATACATCAATTTGATTCTCATTGTTGTTTCCATAAATCTCAACAAGCTTCTGAAGAATGAAAACCCTTGTCCTAAGAAAAACAATATAATCAGCAGTTTCTTTGAACAATTCATCAGTTTTCACTTCATCTCCATTGTGAGAAGGGATTAAATTTTTAAGTGCTTTTAGCTTCAATGACAGCTTCTTCTTCTTAGACTTGCATTTTTCTTCCATTTGTCTTCTTCTTGTTCTTCTTGTGGCTTTTTTCACTGAGAGTTTGTAACTATGTTTTGTGTTTGTTATGCTCATTGTTTTTGAAACAAAGAACCTTAAAAAAAAAATCAGAGGAAACAAAGAGAAAGATTGAGAGATGGAAATGAATTTGTTTGGTGTTGTGTTTTTTTGAGTTTGAGTTGAAGGGTCATAAGCTTAAGTAATGGGAGATAAAGAAAAATTGCCATTGGATTGTTTTTTTATTACCAAAATGCCATTGTTTTGTAGAAGATTTTTCTTATTTTGTGTCAAGTGTTTTTTTTAAAATTATATGTTCAAGGAATAAGATTGTACAACTCAAATGATGACATGCATATTCAAATTTATTAATTGTTAATTTTTAATATTTAGTGTGGGTTTTGATATTAAAAGTAAAAGAAAAAATTGTGAGAGTATTAACAACATATTTTTTTAATATTATTGTTTTAATGTACTTTTTATTGAATTTTTTTAGTTGAACATTTATTATATATAATCGAGATTATATAGAAATATAAGATAAATAGATAATAAATTCCTTCGCAATTATTTTTTATGATAAAATTATTCTTTTTAAAAATTATATTTATTGTCTTAGGTGACACAATATTGTTATGTATGAATTTTTCTATTTTTTAAAAAAGATTTATTATTTTTGGTGTTAGAAAATCAAAAGTGTCAAAGACAAATGATATGAGAACATACTAATTGTCGAAACATGTTTTCTCATGTTTGACCACTGAAGCAGTTTTGAGAGTTGTATGTCTCACAATAAAATCTTAAATCCTTAGTCCCGCCAATGGAAAAATCTCATCAAGTTTACATATGCATGTTTCTTCATTCCTACTCACCCATACACCATAACATTTGTTTGCTTAAAAGTCGATCTCCTTTCTTGTGGATCAGTCAAGAAATTCAAGGACGTCTTTTTCTTCACAGATACTTCTGCATGCCTAAAAATATTAAATAGGACATTCCTAACAAATCATGTCTAGTATGAATTTTGGAAGCTCTTTGCAATGAATAGTGTATTTCTTAAATGTATTCAAGCACACCTTACAGTAAACAGGCAAATTTCATCAATATAAAATAACTTAATCATAAGCCGATATTTAAGGGTAATATGATATTTTACTGAATATATATGTTGGCCTAGATCATCAATAAAAACAGCAAAGAGAAAATCTTGAATATATACTTTTTACAAACAACTAAAAATTACTTTCTATCTTATGATCTCGTGGTCATATCCAACCAAAAACCTCATTTTATTGAATGCAATTAGAATAATTTATTTTAAAAATAAGTCTAACAATTTTAAATAATAAAATATCTGTGGGTTATTTTTGTAAATAAAATAATATTATATTTGATGAAGATGTATTTTAAATTTATAGTTTATAAAATATAAATTTTTAAAAAGATATATTCAATAATTTTTTTCACAAACTTTTATTGATTTATATTTTTTATAACTTAACATAAGTAGTTTATTATTAATTATCTCTTCAGTTAATTTTATTCTTGTTATTTTTATTTTAAAAATTAAATATATATTCGTATGTTGAATTTTAATTAGTCAATTATTTTTTAGTAAACAATATCATCAACTATCTTAACGTTATTGGTCATCCTCTAGTTCATAAATAATCATCCATAAAATTATTAGTTATAAGTTATTTTATCTTTTATCTACAAATATTTATATTAACAAATTTTTTCTTTATTTTATTTGTCATCTAAACATTATATAAGATAAATAGTTGTTTAATATTTTTAAAGACTTATAGTATATTATTTTGTCAAGTACTTAACATTTTATGAACCAAATGCACCGTAATAATATTATACGTAAAAATATGAGAAGAGAAGATGAAAAAAATCTTAGTAGAATTTTGAAGATAAAACGTGGAAGTTATAATTTATTAAAAAATAACATATTATTTAATTTACATTGAATTTTTTTGAAAAAAATATTAGAATTATTTAAAAAGGTTATAATTGTAATTTGATAACTTAGAGGACACTAATTGAAAACAGAGAAAGCGGGAAGATCGGGAGCCAGTCACCACAAACTAAAGCCTGCCCTTCTGTAACGGCACATGCCAAAGGTCCCTAGAACTCAACTAGTGCAATTACTATATTGCCCCCAATTCATAAATATATTAAATAAAATAAAATAAAGTTTCAACGTATTCATTTCAATCAATTACACTCTTTCACGTCATGGTTAATAGTTATATAGTTAGAAGATTGTGTGTGAATAAAAATAGTAATAAAAAAATACTAGTGATTTAAAATTTGAGTGTCACTTTTGTACTTTCTCATTTTAAAATTTGATAATACCTTTGAATACTTTTTTAGGTTTATACTTATATCTATACTTTATGTTGTTTCTTTGCATTATAACTTGAGCATCAAAGAACAATCTCAAACTTTAAATTATGATTCAAAGTGGACCTTTTTGTTCTTAAGAAAATATATATTGTGCACCAAGTTTTCACACGTTTTACTTATTTTTAGTAAATGAATAAGTGATTGGAAATTGGATTTATTTAAGTGAAGTTTAATTTTTTTTTAATACTATTCATTTATAAATATTAATAACTTATTTATATTAATATATATTACTTATATTAATATTATATATCAATTGAGCTATCGCACAACATTGTAAGAAATTAATATTTAAATTTTAACTCTAAAAATTATAAATTTAATATCGGACACATTTCAAATGTAATTATTTTTAATAAAAAAAATTTAAATAATTAAAAATATTATTCTTTACTTTAAAAATCACATAGAAAGTATAAGACTTTTTAAATATAATCAATAGAAATAAAATGAAAAGTTACAACCAACGATTAAAAAAAAGAATTAAATTAGCCACATCAAAAAGAGATAAACTTAAAAAAAGATATATCTAATCTATTCTTTACAAAATCATTTATAATCTTTAAAGGGATGGAATAAAAAACTATAGAAAAATTTGTGTTAAGAGCTATATTTGCAATAAATGTGAGAAATAACGAGGTTAGAATTATTAAATTTTTCTATGAAGTGGTTCCAATTGTTCCTTAGCTTCAAGGAATCAAAAGAGGGTTGGAAAAGGCTTTGATGACCATGGATCAATCTGTTTCAATCCAAAGCTTATTCCAACCCTACTAAATGCATAATCCATACACTTGATGACGATTGAAACTTCAGAAAAAAAGAGAAATTTGGTTCAACTTTCTCCGCGAAGCTGAAGACGAAGTCACCCAAGTGGTTTCTAAAGATACCGACAACACCAACAAAATTAGAAGAAGCATTGAAAGCTCTGTTACAGTTGCATTTTGTCCATTCCAAGTCGGGAAGAGACCAAATAACCTCCTTGATATTGGGAGCTTTAGGCTGACAAATAGTAACACCAAAAGCCTTAGTTGTAAAGTCTTCGACTAAAATGAAGGAGTTTTTAATAGTGTTGTCTCTCGAGATTTTGACTTGCGTGATGATCATATTGATGGAGTTTTTAATGGAGATATTCCTATTATTATACTTAAGATCATTCCGGGCCATCGAGATTTGATTTAACAGAAAAATGGTAGCAACTTTAAAAACAAAAGCATCATGGGCAGATATGCAAAGCCTGTTGTGAGAGAACCAATCTTCAACATACCTTATCTACATATTAAAATCGACTTTACCCTTGAGCCACCTCCACAGACCCTGAGCATGTCTGCAATTAATAAACAAATGATCCAAACATTCAGAGGCAGAGTTGTATATGACATCTGGAAGCCAGAGATATACCTCTAGTCATGACAAGAGTTGTATATGACATCTGGAAGCCAGAGATATACCTCAGATTGTGCAATATTTTCCAAACCAAGAGAGATTTTTTTGTTTGGGGGGGGGGGGGGGGGGGGGGGTTAGGTATGTCAACACACCAAACCTCTTTTGCCCAAGTAAAGATTGTGATAGTGGGGGCGTTAAACAAATAAGCATCTTTAAAAGTGAGATCTCCATTTTCGTTGTGAATCTAAGTCAACTTAACAACATTAGCAAAGTTGTTATCAAGAATAAGAGGAAGTAAGTTATATAAGAAGGGGAACCATGTAACACCCATTTTAATTATTTAGTCATTTTATTATTATTTTAAATATTATATGTTGATGTGCCCTTTGGTAGGGTGTATTTGATGATGTTTGGTGGGTGTCCCTGAGATGGGAGATCATTGGTGGTAATTTGGTGAGTTTATAATAATATAAGAAATAATAGTAATATTGGTGGTGGTATTAATATTATTATTATTATTATTATTATTATTATTATTATTATTATATTTATGATTATTATTAATATTTGTAGTAATATTATTAATATGGAGAATATAATATTATTATTAATATAGTTATTATATTATTATGATTTTTGGTGTGAATATGATAATATAATGAATAATAGTAATATTGGTGGGGGTATTATTATTATATATTATTATATTTATTAGTATTATTAATATTATTATTATTTTGGTGAGATAATAATATTATTACTATTATTATTATTATTATTATTTTGGTGAGATAATAATAATAATATTATTATTATTATTATTATTAATAGTATTATTATGATTAGTATTATTAATATTAGTAATATTATATTAATATTATTAATATTAAGATTATTATTATTCATATTATTTTATTATTAGTATTAATATAATTGTTATTATTATCATTAGTATTATTATTATTATAATTATAATTATTGTTGGGTGTATTACTATTATTATTATTATGTTGAATATTACTATAATATTATAATAGTATTATATTATATTATTATTATTATTATTATTATAATGATTATTATAATTATTATATTAGAATTATTATTGGGAATATTAGTGGTTGAAATAAGTAAAATAAGAGGTGGAAGGGTTATTGGGAAGTTAGAATGGAAATATGAAAAGTCATGATAGAAACCGTGAGGAAGGAAATATGAAGGGGTAGCAAGGAGATATTAGAAAAGTTGGAATAGAGAGAAAAGGGATTACCATAGATCGTGGGAAATTGGTGTGATAATAATAATAATAATAATAATAATAATAATAATAATAATAATAATATTATTATTATTATTATTATTATTATTATTATTATTATTATTATTATTATGTTATTTTTATTAGTTATTATTATTATTATTATTATATTATTTTTATTAGTTATTATTATTATTGGGATAGGAAATAAAAAGGAAAATAGAATATGAAGGGATGGGGGAAGTATTAGAGAAAATAACACGATAGAAAGATGGAAGAGAGAAAGAGCGATAGAAAGAGAGAAGAGGAAAGAACGAGAGAAGTGAGAAGAACGAAGGAAAAAGGGAACGAAGAACGGAAAGAAAAGAGGAGGCCAAGAGACCAAATCCAGGAAGAATTTCATCGATCAACCGATTAACAAGGTAAAGGGGGAGAAACTTGATTGGGAATGGTATATACATGTATAGGGTAGTGGGGATTCCTTAACCCCGTAGGAATGTATCGTTGATGAAGTTTTATATTGACATGCTATTGATTGTTGAGTTATGTTGATGTTGATGGATTGAAATATGTTGAGTGTTGGTGAATTGTTGTTTTTGGTTAATTTGGCGTATAGGTTGGGTTTACGGTTTTAGGGAAGTTCTGTGTGACCTTTTTGATGTGTCGATAGATTATTTAAGTGATGACTTTGGAATAATATGTATATGATGATGTACGGATGTTTGATGTTGCCATTGTTGATTGACTGTTGGTGTTGGTTTGGTTTGAGTAAGGTTCAGAGTAACTCTAAAGTGTCGGTAGTGTGCCGTAATGTTGATCTGGAGTAGAATTATAGGAAGATTGATAAGCCTAATATGCATTGGTCGTAATACTGATAGTATAGGAAGTGGATGTTATAGAATAGGCTTGAATCAGAGAAGAGTGAGAATTCTGAACTGTGAGAACTTGAGAAGTCGCAGGCAACTCGCTAGCACTTCGCTTAGCGAGAAGGCAGCGAGCGTTCGCTAGGTGCTCGCCTAGCGAGTGAGGTAGCGAGTGAGTCTAGTAGGTTCTGTTTGCCTTCGCGAGGAGGTTCGCTAAGCGAACAGGTAGCGAGCATTCGCTGGGAGCTCGCCTAGCGAGGGTGTAGCGAGCGTAGCAGAATGGGGTTTTTCTATGCTGTTATACTGTGTGCGCTAAGAGTGTAGTGCCCTTGGACTTTGTTGATTATAGGGGAGATGATTGAGTGTTATAGAGTGAGTACTCGGTGATAGTATGTGATTTCCGTTACTAATTATTTAAATGGATAATTAGTTGGTGTATGAATCATGCGGAGCATGGTGTAGTGATCAGTAGGATCGTGTATTCCCGAGTGGTGGGACGTGTTTATATCTTGGTGATAAAGTATGAACTTGTTTACTTGGTGATGGTACTCGTTTTCCTTGATATTGTTGGTGAACAATTGGTTAACGTATATGTATGTAGTGATCAGTAGGATCGTGTGTTCCCGGGTGTTGGGATGTGGTTATATATGGTGTTATAGTATGAATTTATTTACTATCTGATTGATTTATATGGTGTTGGTGTAATATATCTACACATATATGCATTGATGTATGATGATATGATCAGGAGGATCGTGTGCACTTAGTGTGCCTAAATATGATAGTTATGCATTGGTGTGTGCATATCATGGTGTTTTGGTGGGATGAATCATGTCTCAGGAGGAGCGTAAGTGATTCATCCGTACTCCTTGGTGGAGAATGGTGGGGGATAGATCATGTCTCGGGAGGAGCGTAAGTGATCTATCCAGGTTCGATTGAATGAACCAATGAGTCGGTACCGCATGCATGGTGTTGAGTTGCATATTTGCATTATAATATGTTATATTGTAATTTGAACAGTAGGTTCGTTATATGGAGTTGTTGGGGTGAATATTGGTGTGTTGGTGTGTTTTACTACCTTGTTTACATGTATTACATTACCAATATATTTTTGATCATGTTTTCTCACCCCTTGGTTGTTGTTGTGTCTGTGCTTCTCCGGAAGTACAGATAATCCAGGTACTTAGATAGCTTGGATGGTGGTGTGCCAGTCGAGTCTAGGATGCTCTGATACGTAACACGGGATATGGGTGTTTTAATTGTTTTATGTCAAACTTGTTGTAATCCTGTGACGTATCACTTTTTTTTTGTGAATTATAATAATAAAGTATTTTTATAAAAATTTGGTGATGTGATATCCCACTATTTTGGGAAAACTCTGATGTTTATTTATAATGTTTATATTTTATTTAATTTGGGAAGTGGGGTGTTACAATTGGTATCAGAGCAGGTCGGTCCGTCCGGTCAATGTTGTCTAGTGTTATTGTTTCCTGGTATGCGACATGTGTGTAAAAACACTGTCGGTACATGTTGTTGGTTAACTTCATAGGTAGAAGTGGAATGATTCCAGTGGGGGAGAAGTTGTATTTCTCCGAAAAGCTACAGTGTGGTGGCTTAGTGTGTTGAGGAGTGATATTATAGTTTGGTAAAGATGGTTTGTACCCCATCATGATTTCGGCTGTCTATTAACAAATTGAGGAACTGATCACCCTTAATCTCTTGTTAATAGTGGACGGGATTGTCTTGGATGGGATAGACGTATCTTGCAAGCTTGGGTGGCGTGAGCAGTGTATAGTCTTGAGTTAAGCTAAGTGCTTAAGGGATTATTTTGAGGAATTTGGCGTAAGACGGTGTTGAAGTGTCTATTTTTACTGAAACTTGGAATGAGAAGGAAAGTGAGAAAAATTGGGATCTGTCAATTAATTGCGATTGCCGAAGGTTTCCGGATGAGGTAGGTGATTTACTATTGGAGTGTGAAGTAAAGCTCACACGTTGACTTTGTTGTTGGAACGAGTCCGATATTAGTGACTCCATATGGTGTGTTTTCGTTGGGATTGGAGAAGTTGAAGAGTCAACTTGAAGACCTTCTAGGAGAGAGGTTCTTTTGTTTGAGTGTGCTACCGTAATGTGCACCAATTTTGTTGGTTAGACAGATAGAAGGTTTTGTGAAGCTTTGGATGAACTATAGATAAGTGAACAGGGTGACTATCAAGGATAGGTGTTCGCTTCCAAGAGTTAATGATTTGATGGAACAATTGATCGAGGGATGTGAGTCCCTTGGTCATGTGATCTCGAGTAGAGTTCTTGTGGTGGATGGGACAAAGGTCAAAAGTTCTATCGTATTAGGAGGCTCAAAGATCTGCTGTTGAGATTGGAAGTAATTGAGTTTTAAATTATTCATAGATTTAAAATGTGTTGGATGGCTTCCTAAGTATAAAATTGTTGTTGTACGTTAAATTCCGAGATCGCAGCTTTTTTACGGAATCGAAATCGGACACTCGGAAGTCGGGTAACGGTCGAAAAGAGGATTTTGGGACTGTCATGTTCGCCTGGCGAGCATACTGGCGAACGTCCATATTCGCTGCGGTGTTCGCCTGGCGAAGGGGTCCTGGGCAGAAAATGTCATTCTGGTGTTTTTGCCGTAACGGGAGAACCGTAACTCGGAATGACGCGCGGTTCGAAGCGTTGGAAAGCTATTCAAATTATCTATGAGATGGTGAAGTATTGAGATAGATTTAAGCTATTTATTGATGAAGTGTGTTTGAATTTTGTGGTAAGGACGGGCGGTACGGTATGTGTTCCCGCTATAACTCACAACTTGTTTGTCCACTTGGCATGGGATCTTCTTTAATTATTTATATAAGGCAATGGTTGTGTTAATAAATGATATTTTAAGGTATTCGAAGCGTATAGAGGATTATGTTGAGCATAAGGAACTGGAGTTATCAGTGTTGGAAAAAGAGCGGTGATATACTTCCGTAAGGAAAGTTCTGCCGAATCCGATAGAACTAATTGTGGTGTTTGTGATGCTTGTTGATATAATTAGGGGATTTGCTAAAGACAACTTCAGCGAGTTTCAATTATGAAAAAGGCAACTTGAAGTGTATAAGAGAAATCATCCGACCAGTGATTTAGAGTTGGTTACTATTGTGATTGTACTGGAGTCGGAGTCTTCAAAAGTTCAGACTGAGATCGGAGATGTTTGGTGATCTTAAGAGTTTAAGGTGTTTGTTTAATTTGAATAAGACAAATATGAGGCATAGGAAATAATTGGGACTTCGAAAAGAGTACGACTTCGAGTTGAATTACCATTCGGGTAAAGCGGACATGGTAGATGATGCAGTGAGTTAGAAATATTTGCATATACCGAAGATGATGGTGAAAAGAGTTAGAACTGATTGAGAAATTTCATAATATGCGTTTTGTGAGTAAGGATACTTCTTATGGAGTTAAGCTTTTATTATTAAGATCTGACTAGTGATATCCTTGAGAAGAATCGAGAAAGTCAGAAATCTGGGTTGAATAGTGAATTAGTTGAAATTGATAAATTAGAGTCGAAGAGTGGATTGTCGGGTTTGTGGAAATAATACCACGAGGTGTTATGATAGAGTATGTATATCAGATGTTGTTGAAGGGAGTAGGAGTACTCGTGAAGAAATACATTGAGGTAGATGGAGTATCCATCTCGGTGCTATGAAGAAGTAACCGAACTTGAGTAGATTGTTTTTGAGACCATGGATAAGGAGAGGTGGAATATGCTAGTTAGAATTGTCGGAATTCGAAGAGTGAACATCAGAGACTGTTGAGTCTGATGTAGTCGTTAAATATTCTAGAGTGGAAATCAGGTAGTATTTTCACGAAATTGGTGTTGAGATTTCCAAAGAATTTGTAAAGACATAATTTTAATTTGAATTGTTAGGAGTGGATTAACTATTCCGTGTTGAGGATATACGAGATGCATATTGAGAAAGTGGTGAAGTTGGATGAGATACTGACGAATATTGTGTCAGATGGAAATTTGAGGTTTATATTGAGATTTTGGAGGGGCTTACAGGAAGCTTCGGGTACTAAGTTGAAGCTGAGTTCGACCTATCATCCGCAAACTGATGGTCAGTCAGAGAGGACTATTGAGTCTGTAGAGAATTGGTGAGAGCTTGGGTGTCGGATCAAGGTGGAGCGTGGGATGATTAATTATCGTTGATTGAGTTACCTATAATAACGGTTACCATCCTAGTGTCGGAATGGCACTATATGTGGCTTGGTGAGATAGGGAGTGTAGGACTCTCCTGTGTTGAAATAAATCGAGTGAGAGTGTTGTACTCAGACTTGAAGATTATGCTTGAGATGGCTGAGAAGATCGAGAGGATCCGAGGCAATATGTATTTTGAGGGTCACGCCGGTGACTGGTGTTGGTCGAGCTTCGAAATCTCAGAAGTTCGCACGTGTTCTGTAGTTGTATCAGAGTGGCGCAGCGGAGGCATGGGAGGAGTAACATGTTAGACTGTTTTTCTGTTGTCGCTGTGAATTGGCATGATATGTTTCATGTGTCTTAGTTGAGAAAGTACATTGAACCAGGTGGATGATGTACAAGTGAAAAATATTCCGATTGTTGAGGCATTGCTAGTTCGTTTTGGCGAGCGAGGAACAACTCCGAAGGGAGGAGATATCTTTGGTGAAAGTAGTATGGGGAGGTGCTGCAGAAGGCAGTGTGACCTGAGAATTGGAATAAAAGATGCGGGGAGCGTATCCGGAATTATTTCCATCAGATAATTTTCGAGGACGAAAATAATTAAAGTGGGGGAGAGTTGTAACACCCATTTTAATTATTTAGTCATTTTATTATTATTTTAAATATTATATGTTGATGTGCCCTTTGGTAGGGTGTATTTGATGATGTTTGGTGGGTGTCCCTGAGATGGGAGATCATTGGTGGTAATTTGGTGAGTTTATAATAATATAAGAAATAATAGTAATATTGGTGGTGGTATTAATATTATTATTATTATTATTATTATTATTATTATTATTATTATTATATTTATGATTATTATTAATATTTGTAGTAATATTATTAATATGGAGAATATAATATTATTATTAATATAGTTATTATATTATTATGATTTTTGGTGTGAATATGATAATATAATGAATAATAGTAATATTGGTGGGGGTATTATTATTATATATTATTATATTTATTAGTATTATTAATATTATTATTATTTTGGTGAGATAATAATATTATTACTATTATTATTATTATTATTTTGGTGAGATAATAATAATAATATTATTATTATTATTATTATTAGTATTATTATGATTAGTATTATTAATATTAGTAATATTATATTAATATTATTAATATTAAGATTATTATTATTCATATTATTTTATTATTAGTATTAATATAATTGTTATTATTATCATTAGTATTATTATTATTATAATTATAATTATTGTTGGGTGTATTACTATTATTATTATTATGTTGAATATTACTATAATATTATAATAGTATTATATTATATTATTATTATTATTATTATAATGATTATTATAATTATTATATTAGAATTGTTATTGGGAATATTAGTGGTTGAAATAAGTAAAATAAGAGGTGGAAGGGTTATTGGGAAGTTAGAATGGAAATATGAAAAGTCATGATAGAAACCGTGAGGAAGGAAATATTAGAAAAGTTGGAATAGAGAGAAAAGGGATTACCATAGATCGTGGGAAATTGGTGTGATAATAATAATAATAATAATAATAATAATAATAATAATAATAATAATAATAATAATAATAATAATAATAATATTATTATTATTATTATTATTATTATTATTATTATTATTATGTTATTTTTATTAGTTATTATTATTATTATTATTATATTATTTTTATTAGTTATTATTATTATTGGGATAGGAAATAAAAAGGAAAATAGAATATGAAGGGATGGGGGAAGTATTAGAGAAAATAACACGATAGAAAGATGGAAGAGAGAAAGAGCGATAGAAAGAGAGAAGAGGAAAGAACGAGAGAAGTGAGAAGAACGAAGGAAAAAGGGAACGAAGAACGGAAAGAAAAGAGGAGGCCAAGAGACCAAATCCAGGAAGAATTTCATCGATCAACCGATTAACAAGGTAAAGGGGGAGAAACTTGATTGGGAATGGTATATACATGTATAGGGTAGTGGGGATTCCTTAACCCCGTAGGAATGTATCGTTGATGAAGTTTTATATTGACATGCTATTGATTGTTGAGTTATGTTGATGTTGATGGATTGAAATATGTTGAGTGTTGGTGAATTGTTGTTTTTGGTTAATTTGGCGTATAGGTTGGGTTTACGGTTTTAGGGAAGTTCTGTGTGACCTTTTTGATGTGTCGATAGATTGTTTAAGTGATGACTTTGGAATAATATGTATATGATGATGTACGGATGTTTGATGTTGCCATTGTTGATTGACTGTTGGTGTTGGTTTGGTTTGAGTAAGGTTCAGAGTAACTCTAAAGTGTCGGTAGTGTGCCGTAATGTTGATCTGGAGTAGAATTATAGGAAGATTGATAAGCCTAATATGCATTGGTCGTAATACTGATAGTATAGGAAGTGGATGTTATAGAATAGGCTTGAATCAGAGAAGAGTGAGAATTCTGAACTGTGAGAACTTGAGAAGTCGCAGGCAACTCGCTAGCACTTCGCTTAGCGAGAAGGCAGCGAGCGTTCGCTAGGTGCTTGCCTAGCGAGTGAGGTAGCGAGTGAGTCTAGTAGGTTCTGTTTGCCTTCGCGAGGAGGTTCTCTAAGCGAACAGGTAGCGAGCATTCGCTGGGAGCTCGCCTAGCGAGGGTGTATCGAGCGTAGCAGAATGGGGTTTTTCTATGCTGTTATACTGTGTGCGCTAAGAGTGTAGTGCCCTTGGACTTTGTTGATTATAGGGGAGATGATTGAGTGTTATAGAGTGAGTACTCGGTGATAGTATGTGATTTCCGTTACTAATTATTTAAATGGATAATTAGTTGGTGTATGAATCATGCGGAGCATGGTGTAGTGATCAGTAGGATCGTGTATTCCCGAGTGGTGGGACGTGTTTATATCTTGGTGATAAAGTATGAACTTGTTTACTTGGTGATGGTACTCGTTTTCCTTGATATTGTTGGTGAACAATTGGTTAACGTATATGTATGTAGTGATCAGTAGGATCGTGTGTTCCCGGGTGTTGGGATGTGGTTATATATGGTGTTATAGTATGAATTTATTTACTATCTGATTGATTTATATGGTGTTGGTGTAATATATCTACACATATATGCATTGATGTATGATGATATGATCAGGAGGATCGTGTGCACTTAGTGTGCCTAAATATGATAGTTATGCATTGGTGTGTGCATATCATGGTGTTTTGGTGGGATGAATCATGTCTCAGGAGGAGCGTAAGTGATTCATCCGTACTCCTTGGTGGAGAATGGTGGGGGATAGATCATGTCTCGGGAGGAGCGTAAGTGATCTATCCAGGTTCGATTGAATGAACCAATGAGTCGGTACCGCATGCATGGTGTTGAGTTGCATATTTGCATTATAATATGTTATATTGTAATTTGAACAGTAGGTTCGTTATATGGAGTTGTTGGGGTGAATATTGGTGTGTTGGTGTGTTTTACTACCTTGTTTACATGTATTACATTACCAATATATTTTTGATCATGTTTTCTCACCCCTTGGTTGTTGTTGTGTCTGTGCTTCTCCGGAAGTACAGATAATCCAGGTACTTAGATAGCTTGGATGGTGGTGTGCCAGTCGAGTCTAGGATGCTCTGATACGTAACACGGGATATGGGTGTTTTAATTGTTTTATGTCAAACTTGTTGTAATCCTGTGACGTATCACTTTTTTTTTGTGAATTATAATAATAAAGTATTTTTATAAAAATTTGGTGATGTGATATCCCACTATTTTGGGAAAACTCTGATGTTTATTTATAATGTTTATATTTTATTTAATTTGGGAAGTGGGGTGTTACAAACCACACCTATCAATCCTGAGGAAAATTCCAGCTATTATCACTAATGAAGTCGGAAATCTTGTTGTTTGGCATAATATCTTTTGAAGCTAAGAACACCAAAGAGGAGTAATTTATCAAAGGTTTGCCACACCAATTATCTAACCAAAATATTATGCCTTTACCAGAGCCTATGATCCAAGAGGTGTTGTTAATGATATTGTTGAATTCAAATTTGACACTCGTCCATATTGTAGAAAAATGTGGCATTTTTTTATAGTTCTTTTAGCTTTGAAGGTCTTGTTTCTAAGAATGATGGCCCAACTGTCAGAGCTACTCAGCAATTCCTAATCAAACTTTAAGTTAGAAGAATCATTCAATCGCATCAAAAATCTTAATCCAAGACCTCCCCTACAAAGAAGTTGGAAACACTTTTTCCAAGCCACCGTGAACAAACTTCTTTTTTGGATGTCACCTGTTCATATAAAATTTATGCAGACATGCTCAATCTCTTTAAGCAGAGAAAATGACCAAGAATACATACTAATGGTGTAAGATATCATATTATAGATCGTTGACTTGGCAAGAGTGATCCTCCCTGCCATAGACAAAAGATAACCTTTCTAAGAAGATAATTTAGCTAAGATTCTGTCAGCAATTGGGAGTAGGTGACTAACTTTAACCCTCCCTTTAAAAATTAGCACTCCCAAGTAAGTGAAAGGAATTGATCCTCTTCTAAAACCAATGTAAGCAACAATTTTCCTGAGCTTCCTTCTGTTGATTGCCCCAAGATAGATGAAAGATTTAAAGAGGTTAATATTTTGACCAGAGGCCTTTGAATAATCATGAAGCACCTTTTTGAGAGCCCGGATGTTAGATAAAATAAGATGTGAATGTGACTTATTTACTTTTTTATAGGACACAAAAATTATTTTAAAATATAATAAAAAATACAATTAGAAAGAATACAAGCTTGTTGTTTTACAGAAATTGCTTTGTAAACTATTACAATTTTAAATTTGTGTTTTTTAAATTATAAATTATTACATGTTAGATATTGGATCGAACTCTAGTTAGTATGTTGTCGAAGTTTGCTCACATGTTGTTGTTGAAGACCTACATTCTGTAGTCGAATTGTGTTCTAGTATGTAGTTGTCGAATTGGGCTTTGTGTTAAGGATCAAATTATTTAAGTTAGCTTGTACCCTAAGTTAGCTTGTAATTGATAGTTGTTAAAAATCACATTAATTTAGTATGTTAGGTTTTATTATAAATAGTATACTAGTCTCTCATCTTAGGTGTGGTGTGAAAAAAAACCTAATTAAGGTGAGAAGATTATTTGTTATTCTTGAGTACTTGTAATATGTTTCATAGAGAAAGTAAAGAATAGCAGTTATAACCAATCATTGTTGTTCTCTTTGGTTTTCCTTAACCTTAACCCTTGTGTATTTCTTGATCATAAAGAAACCGAGTATATTTAGTTTTAAGGCATCCTAATTCACAACAAATTGGTGTGGTGAGCGTGGAGAAGATGCCTTCAACAAAGTATGAGACTGAAAAGTTCATCGGAGTGAACGACTTCGGTCTGTGGCGCTTGAAGATGAAAGTCCTACTGGTTCAGCAGGGTTGTTTGGAAGCGTTAAAGGGAGAGATAGCCATGGACGCTGCGTTAACAGAAAAATAAAAGACGACCATGATAGAGAAAACCCACATCACAATATTGTTGAGCCTTGGTGATAAGGTTCTTCAACAAGTATCAAAGGAGACTACGACATCGGGGTTATGGTTGAAACTTGAAATTTTGTACATGACCAAATCTCTGGTGAATCGACTCTACCTGAAGCAAACTTTGTATTCATTCAAGATGAGTGAAGACAAAGTGTTGGCTGAGCAGTTGGATATGTTCAACAAGATGATTCTTGATCTTGAAAATATTGATGTGAAGATCGATGATGAAAATCAAACACTATTTTTGTTGTGTGCTTTGCCTAGAACACATACTCACTTCAAAGAAACACTCATGTATGGAAGGGAGTCCTTGAGCTTTGAAAAAGTTCAACCAGCCTTGTATTCTAAGGACTTGAACAAACAAAAGGAGCATAAACCTTCGACGGTTGGTGAAGGTTTGGTCGTTAAGGGAAAACTCTTGCAAAAGCATGGTAAGTTCGACAAGAAGAAAGGTAAAAATCTGCATAAGTCTTATAGTTGCGAGGCATCTGATATTCAATGTTATCACTGTAAGAAGGAGGGTCACACAAGAAAAGTGTGCCCTGAACGCTTGAAAGATCATGGAGGTAAAGATAATGGCAACGCAACCATTGTTCAAGATGACTTCGAATCATATGATGTTCTTGTGGTTTCAAGCGGCGACTCAAAAAAAGAGTGAATTATGGATTCAGGTTGCACTTGGAACATGACTCCAAACAGAGAATTGTTCGAAGAGCTATGTGATCAAGATGGTGGATCAGTGCTGCTGAGAAACAACAAATCTTACAAAATTGCAAGTATTTGATCTGTGAGATTCAAGCTCCATGATGAGTCAATATGGTTATTGACTAAAGCCAAGTATCTACCTGATTTGAAAAGAAATTTGATTTCTCTTGATGAATTCGACAGGAAGGGATATGTTTTTCAAGGAGAGAAAAGTATCCTAAGAGTCATGAAGGGGTCGAAAGAAGTCTTGATAGGCGTGAAGAAACAAGGCTTGTATACCCTTGAGTCTGAAGTTGTAAAAGGTTCGACAAATGTTGCATCCACAAAACCGTTGTCGAAAACAGAAATTTAGCACATGAGATTGGGCCATGTCAGTGAAGGGTATGGTCAAATTAGGGAAACAAAGTCTGCTTGGAGGAGACAAAGTCGAAAAGATGAAATTTTGTGAACCCTGTGTACTTGAAAAATCTTGCAGAGTGAAGTTCAACAAAGGCAAACAAAGAACTCATGGATCTCTTGATTACATCCATGTTGATCTTTGGGGGCCTGCAAAGTGTCTATCACATTCAGAAGCAAGGTATTTTCTATCCATAATTGATGATTATTTCAGGAAGTTATGGGTATTCATTCAAAAGATTAAGGATGAAACTTTTGATAATTTCAAAGGTTGGAAGACTCTGGTCAAAAATCAGACTGGCAGAAAGGTCGAGAGGTTGAGAATCGATAATGGCCTTGAATTTTGCAATGGGGCGTTCGACAGTTTTTGTGCTGCCTCAGATATTACAAGGCACAAAACTACTGCAAATACTCCATATATTATATTGAAATTCATATCACCACTTATAAGACTCTTAACAACATATTATAAAAATATTTATAAAAATATAAGAAATAATGATTAAACTCTATATCAACCATTCGTACCTATTTAACTCAATTATCGAATATCAATTGACTTATTCTATCCACTCTTGTAATAATATCTTAACAAATATAAATTTTAAAATTAACTAATAAAATTGAAAATTCATATAATATAAGTTATTTATATAAATTTTCATACAATAATAAAACCATTTTTTTATGCTATTAAGACTAGTTAAAATGGAAGTTTACTTTACTTTTATTGATCTTCTTAATTTTAATAAATCTTATATATATATATATATATATATATATATATATATATATATATATATATATATATATATATATATATATATATATATATATATATATATATATATATATATATATATATATATATATATATATATATATATATATATATATATATATATATATATATATATATATATATATATATATATATATATATATATATATATATATATATATATATATATATATATATATATATATATATATATATATATATATATATATATATATATATATATATATATATATATAACTTAGAAAAATATAGTTATACAATATTTTAGAATTTTTCTTGAAAATATAGATTAAAATGATTTATTATATTTATAATTTATTATAGAAATTAATTTTCAAACATTGACAATATTTCATATATGTATTTAATAAATAACATGAAATAAATATTTTAAAAAGTTAATATACATAATAGTATTATAGAATCTAATGGTTTTATTTGATGTATGTGCATAGAAAAATTAAATACCATACCGTTCTTTCTTCTGTTTTCCTCCTAAAAAGAAACACATTTTAAGAAACATATTATATTATATATGGTGTATAATAACGTGTTATGCAACATTTTAAAATTCACCAAGAAAAGAACATATTAAAATAAAATAAAAAAAATCAACATGTATGAATTAAGTGTATACGGAAAAGCATTGATATATGCACATGTATGTTAGGATTTGGATTATTATATGTTCCCTATGAATTCTATCATATAGTATAATATGACTATAGTCTATAGATATATATTTGAAAATGCTATAGAAAAATATAGGTATTGAATTAAGCCGACCTAAATCGACAATACTTAGGACAATAAAATATTTAGTGAATTGTACCTAGTATATATGGCACCTTCCATAAAGGACAAGTTCTTCAACAAATGGTAAAAAATGAAATAACAATGAATAATTTTACTATTTGTTTTTCTTTTCTATATTAAAGTTCATATTTATAAATTAAAAAATTGTCTTAAAATAAGTCATGCTTTATATTTTTAATTTAAGACTAAATATTTTTTTATAGACGGTAAAATAGACCTAATTTATTTAACATATTTATTTTTTTTCGTATTTTTTTTATAAGGTAAATTAAAATTTTAAACTCGAACTTTTTAATGTTGTCATCTCATCCCATTTATTTTAAGACTTTTGTATGCGTGAGTTTCTACGTATAATTTCACAACTTTAGACTTCAAAATTGATTGCAGATCCGCTCAATCTGTCATATCCTCATTCTTTTTATGATAGATTAAAATTTTAAACTCACATTTTCAAATATAATTTATTTTATTTTTTTTAAACTTTTACATAACCGACATGTCACTCCTAACGATAATGATTTTTTTTAATATAAAAAACGGATTAACAAATTAGTTTTCTAAAATTATTATTTCGTATATATGTGAGATAATAAGGCTAGTATCTATTACCTCCATCTATAGTCTAATTTTGTAAAATTCGATTTTAGTTTTTATAAAAAAATAATATTTTTTATGGATTAAACATACATTTTATTAGTTTTATTTTTAGGAATTAAATTTTGTAAAATATTTAAAAGTACTAAAATGAATTTCATCATAGAATATAAAAAAAAAACTATTATTAAAAATATTAAAGATAGTGATTATTTTACAACAGTTCCATATTTGATTTAATTACTTCTTTAAAACTAAACCAACAACTTATAAACTTAAAAATAAATTAAAAGTACACAAAATAAAAATGTAAAATATTTATTTATGAAAGGGCATAAGAGTAATTTATTGTAGAGAAAAAAGTGTAGGAATTTAAGCTAGTTGTAATTGGGGTGTGGCTTCCTTTAAAGGGTGCATGTGAAGGTGATATGGGCCAGGAAAGGTCCATTAGAGCACATGGAGAGCACATGATTTGGAATGCATGGGACATGTGATTAACAATGGAGGGGACAGTGAAGCAGCACCAAATGTACACCATGTTCTGCACATTCCCTGCATGGAACTCATCAACTGGCAGCACCCTCTTATGTTCTCTCTCTCTCTCCCTCTCTCTCACTTCAATTTTACATGCAATTAATTGTTGTTTATTCATTGTGGATTAGTGGATTTTATTTCATTCACAACATATGAAATAGGATTTAAATATCTAATTTTTTGATCCAAATATGAATGTTGCAACAACAACAATTTTATTGACAAAATATTTTCTATTTGTTTTAAATTTCTCTTTACTTTGCTTTTTCTTCTATAATTAAAAAAAAAACAATAATTTAGTGGAGACTATGAATCAATATTTATAGACAAATTGTTCGAGGAGGTTAGGTAAGATTTGAGAAATGGGCTAGCAATGTTCTTTTAGTCATATTTTTAGGTAAAAGTTAGATATGGTATTGGGAAATGGACTCACAAGGTTATTTAGGTCATAATTTTAGGTTGGAAGTGAGTTTTTCGCCTTTGGTTCTCCGGTCTCTTCCAAGTTACAAATCAAAAGGATGTTTTGGTCCAAATTTCAAAATAGAAGGATATTTGGTTGCTCATATGGGAGTTTGGGCAACAACTCCTAATTTTAGAATTTGAAGTGGAAAAGGGAGTGTTTGTTTGGGAGAAGGAGATATTAGATTGTCTGCTGACTTCCATTCATGTAGTATGTCTTTCTCTGCTGGAGGACTCTTGATTCTAGAAATTTGATCTCATTAGAAGGTATTCAGTGAACTCAACATATTTGTTCTTTAAAGAGTCTTTTCAAGGGTTGTGTGAGTCTCAAGCATGCAAGATTTGTTAGGGTTTTAACAAGGGTGTGGAAGAGTTAGGCGATCAATAAGGTCAAAGTTTTTGCATGAAAAATGCTTTAGAATAAAACTGTAAATAGACCAAACTTGATGAAGCATGTGTAATGGGGGGTGTTTCTTTATGTGTGTTTTGTGAAAACTTTGTTAAATCCATTATTATCTATTTGTTATTTTGTGAGTTTGTGCTTAGTGCGAGGTATGATATATTTAGGTAGTTAGTATGGAAAATGATGATGTTGAGAAGCATCATCACCCTGGTGGATTTTTATATTCCTTTGGGATTGGGAAACATCTTAGGTTTGGTTTTGTGGCGAATTGACACCCGGTTGTTTGACTCATTTGAAAGACACATAATGATCTTATTTTTTTTGTAAGGTATTAATTGTTAGGCATATAGTGAATAAGATTATCTTTTTCTCTTAAAAGTGGTTCCTAGCTTAAGTCTTGCAGGTATATCATTTTTTTCCTTAAACAAGAAGAAAGTTCTCTCTTTTGTTAGAGCCAATAGGAGTTTTCTAGGTTGAATATAGTGGATATTATTAGTCTGGTATTTCCTTGGGTCGGGTTGGTGCCTTGGTTGTCGTCCAAAGTTGTATTTAGTGGTGTGGTTTGACTTGGTGTAGGATGTGAGTTTTTTTTCTAGCTGGTGGTGTGTTCCACCCTTTTTTCATTGTTTTTGTTTCTTGCTCTAGTTTGTTCTTAACTCAAAGTACTGTTGGTATTATTTGTAATCGAATTATGATTTTATTTAATTAATATATTTTGTCATACAAAAAATCATCAATATATTTAAAATTTGGGTTAAACTTAATGACATGAGAATAAAATCAACAAAATTTGAATTCAGGACTCCATGAATCAAACTGCTAAATAAGAGAAATTAGAGATTTGGAAGCCTTTCGAAATTCGAAATCTTAGAGAGAATATTGAGAAGAAGCTCATAAATAATAATATTGTTTAATCAATGATTGAGGAATTAAAAGTTCATGTGTTTTTGTTTGATTTGCATGGAGAAAAAAGAGAGTGAAATTGTGTTACACCAACAACAATCATTTGGTTCAAGAGATTCAATTTGGCGTGCTTGGCTAGATATTATACCACCTAGGGTTATAGTATTCTTTCAAATTGATTTTATACTCAAATTAAAATGATATTGTTTTTTTACTATTTATTCAATTGTGTTTTTGTTATAGTGATATTGCTTTCGAATGAGAGGTTTTTATGTGTGTTTTGTGCAAAATTTGTTGAGTCCCTTGTTATCTACTGTTTATTTGTGAGCTTTTGCTTAGTGCATGATTTGATATATTTCGGTAGTTTGATGGAAAATGATGATTTTAGGTAGTATTTTCACCCTGGTGGATATTTCATATTTCTTTGGGATTGAGAAACATTTTAGGTTTAGTTTTGTGATGAATTTGTATACAGATGTTTGACTTATTTGAAAGGCGCATAATGTTCCCATTTTTTAAGGTATCGAAAGTTAACCATTTAGTGAATAAAATTATCATTTTCTCTTGAAAGTGGTTCCTAACTAAGTCTTGCATGTATATTTGTTATTTCCTTCAACAAGAAGAAGATTTTCTATTGTGTTAGAGCCAATAGAAGATTGTGAGATTGAATATAACAGACATTGTTAGGTATGGTCTTTCCTTGGGTGGAGTTGTTTTTTTTCTTTTGTGGTTCAAAGTTTTATTTAGTGGTGTGGTTTGACTTGGTGTAGAATGTGGTTTTTTCTAGTTGATGGTGTGTTCCACCTCTTTTTCATCGTTTTATGTTTTTTAGTTTCTTGTGCTAGTATGTTCTTATTTGAACAAAATGATAGTATTATTAATAATTGAATTATGAATTGTGAAGACACGCTTTTATCATTATCTTAGGTTTTGATGAAAATCAAGTATCTGATTCAAATGCATTATCAAAGAAGGCAAAAGCTCAATGCTATAAGAAATGGATTATATCAAGGCTTAGTCTATAAGTAACCTTCAAAGAATTGGATAGATGTGATTTAATCTTGAGCTAAATGTATCAATTACAATTACATTATGTACATTACTTTATAAGCTCAAGACAAATGATACATTATCATCTCCAAACTTCTTTGCATCTTTAAAAATATGTTGAAACTGATTTATGTTGTTATAAGTTGTCTTTAAGCTTTCAAAGAGTTGTATCCGGTTACCATCTTATGGTGGTAACTAAGTACATGTACGGAAATTTTAAACTTTTTTAAACATTACAGTGTGTAACTCGGTTACAACTTTTTGGTAACCGGTTACAACTGAAGTTGTGTGATTTTTCAGAAATATTTTTGAATTCAATTATTTTCAAACCTTGGTCATGAAACATAACAATGTTTCATATCATTGTACTCCTTCCAAAAGGTACATTTTGAATATAAATAACTTTGGTTTCTGAAATTCAAAAGTTACCTTTTCCAATCAATCTTAAATTACAATTGTTTCTCACTTTTATCATTAAGTAGCTTTGTGCATAAACTTTGTGAAACTTGCTGCATAATTTTAAAGTGCCTTTAAAATTTTCATAAATAGCTCCGAGCACTTGAAGTTCTATTCATTTTGAATTATAATATTTGGAAAGGAAGATCAAATTATCATACTTACTTGAAAGTTTCAACAAATAATCTCTACATAACTTGTTCTAGTTTGTGGTGTAAATTTTCTAAACATCAAGTTATTGGTGATAAGTGTGTTGTGTAAGAAAGTGGATTGTACTTTCTTATTGTCGTGTTTATAATATTACAAGGTGTCAGGTGGGAGTGTCTTTGTGATTGTATTAGAAAGTTAAGAGAGTCATGTAGATTGGCTATAATGTTTCTAACATAGTAAAATTTCTCACTAGGCGTGAGGGGACTAGAGTACCCTTGTTTAAAAAGGAGAACCAAAATATATTGTTGTGTTTTTTATTTTTTAGCATTTATATTTTTGCACTTTATCATCCAAATAGTTTCGAAAAACTAAGAACATGAGTATCATCTCTCAAAAAGAAGAAAAAAATCTAAAATATTGAATAATCTAATTCAACCCTTCCCTCTCTTATATTACAATCTATACTTATATAATTTATTTACTTTTATATAGTTTTTCATTAAAAATATCAAAATATTTAAATTTTAGGTTAAATTAAGGACTATGAATTAAACTATACTTATATATACTTATATATATTAAGAAGGATGTAATTCAACACAATTAAAAAAAAAAGTAAAGTGGAGGGAAAAAATGCTATGAAACATCTAAAATATTTAAAATCGACAAGTTATGAGAAAAGGACTAAAAGTATAATTAAATTTAAAAAAAAAAATTATGTATCATAGAGTATACTAGTGTATTTATTTATAACTTTATAAGGGCACATGTATGCACTTGATTTTCAAACCATATCTAAATGGCCATGTGTGACATGAGTAGGTTATGTAGTATATCATGTGACTCTATCCAATTGAATTAAAGTATATCTTTCCCCCTTAGCAATTGATTTTAATCATAAGTTCTCTTATCATTGTTCTAAGATGTATTATAATTCTCACTAGAAGTTCTACAACATGACCATGTCATGAAAATTAAATAATGAATAAATAAAGTTATAAACTAGAGAAAGACAACGAGGATAAAAAGTGTATGATTTAATTATGTATGTTATTAAAATATGTGATCAAAAGCTTGATTGCAATGTGTACTTTATTATTGCACATAACAAATGTATTAATTAGTTTATGCTATCAATCTTAATATTTATGTCTATATTTTATAAATACTTCAATTATATAATATTATAATATTTTAAGTTATAAACAATATTTCAAAAAAATAAAAAATTCATGTTAAACTATAAAAATTATAAATTAAGTATTTAACCGATCCAAAATATAAACAAACAAAATATTTTAAACGAGTTAAAATTTTAATAAAAATTCATATAATAAAATATAACCCTGCAAGCTTATTATGTTTTAAAAGTTATATAAAACTTAAACATCACATTAGTTATTTAATCTCATCAAAAATAATAAATTTTAATGAATTTTTGTTACTGACATTTTAAAAAAAAAATTAATATACATATATATTTTAGAATATGTAATAGCTTATTAGAGACATTTAATTGATATATTTTATATATTTTCAAAAATTATATCTATTTATTTTTGCGGTTAACTCAACCGTACTTATAATGCATGTTTTCACTATATTCATTATAAATATTTTTGATGGGTCTCCATTGATAATGAATTCAATTGTCATTCTCATTTGTGTTAATTTATTAAAAGTTATTGTTTTTTTTTTTCAACTACTCTTAGGTAATTCACAAATCATAGCAGAAAAAAGATTGAGGCAACAAGATAAATTACAATCTCATAGTCTAATAATGACAACTACAAGACGATTTACATAATTTTCAATTTTAGTTTGTTAGATGTGTAATTTATTTTTCGAAGTTATTATTAGTTTAGTATATGGTTATTGTTAATTTAATATATGATTATTGCAAGAACTCAAGTAGTAAGAGTGAGATAAGCAAGAATGGCGCTTCTCACAATTAAAAACTCATGAAGAAAATAGAGATGAAGGAAGTTCAATACTTTTGTTGCCAAAATTTTGGACACTATGGTAGAGAGTGATACTTCAATAAGGAATCTAAAAAGAATGACAAAGGTGTAGAAAGTTTTTCTCATGTTGAAGTAGTGACTTATGCGACAAAGCCAATGTTTGGTACCTTGACACATTGAGCATTAATTATATGATTGGTAATGAAAAATGGTTCATCAAGATTGATTAATTAGTGACGAGATCCATTAAATTTGTCGAAAATAGCATGGTCACATCATAAGGAATAAGAAATATTCTCTTAAAGAATAAGTATGAATTAAAATCTATCATATGTGATGTATTGTATGTTTCTTATATGGCAAGCAACTTGATCAACTTAGGTCAATTGCTTGATAAACACTACACAATAAGTCTATGTTGTGAAAAGCGATGTCTTGAAATAAAGTATAAACAGTTTCTTTATGGTCAAGAAACACACAAAGGTTAGGGTTAACGGAAAAACAAGAAGAAGAACAAAAAGGATTAGTTATAACTAATATTCTTTACTTTCTCTTCAAATTAGATTACAAGTACTCAAAAATAACAAATAATCCTCTCACCCTAATTAGGACTTGCCACACTTAAGATGAGAGACTAGTATGCTATTTATAATAAAACCTAACATACTAAACTAATGAGTTTTTTTAACAATTACCCATTACAAGCTAACTTAGGGTACAAGCTAACTTAAACAATTGGACATAACAAACAAACTCAATTCAGAAACTACTTACTATAACACATTTCAACTACAACATGTAGATCTTCGACAACAGCATGTGAGCAGACTTTAATGATATGATAAACCTCTATCGACAATACTAGAGTTCGATCCAATATCTCATAGTCTAGAAGATAAAGAGATCAAGGTATTTCATAGAAGTTCCAAGCTAATCATGAAGCACCTCTGTCAACCAACAAAACATTCAAGTTATGATTAACATGCTAGACCATCATTGTCTTGCATCAACCACAATTAGAGATCAAAATTGGACTTGACATCAAAGGTTTGGCCATCTCAATTTTAGAAGTCTCAGCTTAATGCACATAAAAAATATAGTGTACGATCTTTCAAATATCACAATGCCAAAGTAGCTATGTGAGGATTGTTGTATTGAAAATCAATCTAGAGGATCATTCAACTAGGACTTGTCAATGAAGTCACAACAAAAATTAGTGATAGTGCACTCAGATGTGCGTGGTCCCTTTGAAGTGAAGTCACTAAGAGGTCATTACTACTTCTTAAGCTTAATAGATGGATCTAATAGATATATATGGATTTATGTGTTGGATAAGAAAAGTGAGGTGTTAACCAATTTTAAGAGATTCAAGTTGCTATTTGAGAAACAAGCTGAATGTGCAATCAAAAGGTTGAGAATCAATGGTTGTGTTGAGCACACCTCAGTTGAATTTGCTCAATTTTGTGAAAAGTAAGGGATTTATAATAAAGTTATAGCATCATATACACCTTAGCATAATTTTCTCAGTTTTGTGAAAAGTAAGGGATATGGAATAAATTTATGCATGTGGTTATTGTTAACTCTATATGTGGTTACTAACTAGAAGTTATTTAGTTAGCAGTATGATCCTATATAAATGATATAACACATGGTGGATCAGTGCTGCTGGGAAACAACAAATCTTGCAAAATTGCAGGTATTGGATCTGTGAGATTCAAGCTCCATGCTGAGTCAATAAGGTTATTTGAATGAAGTCAAGTATTTACCTAATTTGAAGAGAAATTTCTCTTGGTGAATTTGACAGGAAGGGATATATTTTTGAAGGAGAGAAAAGTATCCTAAGAGTCATGAAGGGGTCGGACGAAGTCTTGAGAGGCGTGAATAAACAAGGCTTGTATACCCTTGAGGATGAAGTTGTAAGTGGTTCGACAAATGTTGTATCCACGAAATCATTGTTGAAAACAAAAATTTAACACATGGGATTGGGTCGTGTCAGTGAAAGGGGTCTGGTCAAATTAGGGAAACAAAATCTGCTTGGAGGAGTCAAAGTCGAAAAGCTGAGATTTTGTGAACCCTGTGTACTTGGAAAACCTTGCAGAGTGATGTTCAACAAAGGTAAAAAAAGAACTCACGGATACCTTGATTACATCGATGTTGATCTTTAGGGTCTTGCAAGGTCTCCATCATATTACGGAGCAAAGCATTTTCTATCCATAGTTGATGATTATTCCAAGAATTTATGGTTATTAATCCAGAAGACTAAGTATAAAACTTCTGAGAATTTCAAAGGTTGGAAGACTCTAGTCAAAAATCAAACTGGCATAAAGGTCAAGAGGTTAAGAACCGACAATGGGCTTGAATTTTACAATGATGAGTTCGACAGTTTTTATGTTACCTCAAGTATTGCAAGACACAAAACTACTGCAGGGACTCCACGATGAAATAGTTTGGCGGAAAAGTTTAATCGAACTATTTTGGAAAGATTTAGATGCATGTTGACTTGTGCTGGGTTAAATAAGGTGTTTTGGGCTGAGGTTGTTTCGAAAGCAACATATCTGATAAATAGATGTCCTTCAACTGCGTTAGATATGAAGACATATGAAGAAGTTTGATCAGGACATCCACCTAATATCAACAAAGTGAGAGTATTTGGATGCATGGCTTATGTTCACATTAGGCAAGATAAGGTCGAACCTAGAGCCCTGAAATGCATGTTCATGGGATACCCTGAAGGAGTTAAACCTTATAGGCTATGGTGCCTAGAGCCAGGTCACAGGAGGTGTATCACCAGTCGAGATGTAGTTTTCAATGAAACAAAGATGATTTTCAAGAAAACTGATGATGCTGACGAAGAGCTGGAACAATGAGTGATTCCTGTTGAGGTGGAGCATGTTGATGCTGACCTGCGTACCCCATATGAAGTCAAAGAAGAAGTAAAATTTGTTGTTGAAGATGATGAGACTGATAATGACTACCTTCTAGCAAGAGACAGGTCGAGGAGAATCATCAAGCCACCTCAGAGACTTGGGTATGTAGATCTTATAGCTTATACCTTAATCTCTGCAAGTGAGGTTGTCGATGAAGAACCTAGAGACTATATAGAAGTTATGAGGCGTCAAAAGAAGGCTGAATGGATGAAGGAAATGAATGATGAGATGAAATATCTTCATGAAAACAACACCTGGGAACTGATCAAGAGACTTGCTGGAGCCATGTTAGTCAGCTGTAAATGGATTTTCAAAGTTAAGGAAGGAACCGAAGGAGTGGCGTTGAAAAGATACAAGGCAAGATTGGTCGCTAGGGGTTTCATTAAGAAACAAAGTGTCAACTTTAATGATGTGTTCTCTCCTGTTTTGAAGCACAGATCCATTCGAATGTTTCTTGCCACAGTGGTACAGTTTGACCTTGAACTAGAACAGATGGATGTGAAGACTGCATTCTTGTATGGTGATCTAGATGAAACAATACTGATGAGGCAGCCTGAAGGGTATGTTGAAAAGGGGAAGGAAGATTATGTGTGCAAGATGAAGAGATCCTTATATGGACTGAAACAATCTCCTCAACAGTGGAATAGGAGATTTGACAAGTTCATGACACGCATAAGTTTCATTAGAAGTTAGTTCGACCACTGTGTTTACTTTAGATTTCGACCTGGTATTTCATTTGTTATTTTATTGCTTTATGTGGATGATATTCTAATAGCAAGCAAATTTTTTGAAGATGTAATGCGGATGAAGGCTGAACTCAATAAGGAGTTCGACATGAAGGATCTAGGAGCTACATCCAGGATTCTTGGGATTGACATTCAAAGAGATAGAAAGCAGTCGAAATTATGCTTATCTCAAGAGGCATACCTACGGAAAATTTCAGAAAAGTTTGGTATGTCAAATTCAAAGCCTGTTGTGACTCCAACAAACCCTTAATTCAAGTTTAGTATAGATCAGAGTTCCAGTATTGATGTTGAAAGGGCTTATATGAATAGCATTCTATATGCTAATGTAATGGGTTCTTTGAAGTATGTTATGGTATGTACTAGACCCGACATAGCATATGCAGTAAGTCTTGTAAGCAGGTACGTGGAAAATCCTGGAAAGGCTCACTGGCAAGCATTGAAGTAGATTCTAAGGTACATAAATAGGTCTCTAAACAGAGTCCTAATTTATGGTGGAGCCTTGGGTGAAGATATTAAAGCAGCAACCGAAGGATATGTTAACTCAGATTATGCAGGTTGTATGGATTCCAGAAAATCTATTTCTGGATATGTGTTCACTATGTTTGGCACAACAATCAGTTGGAAAGCAAAACTTCATAAGGTTGTTGCTTTATCAACCACTGAAGTGGAATATATCGCCCTAACTGAAGCTGTGAAGGAAGTATTGTGGCTTGAAAGTTTTGCAAAGGAGCTGAAACTTCAAGCTCGAGTTGTCACTGTTAAATGTGATAGTCAAAGTGCAATACACCTGTCGAAGAATTCAGCCTATCATGAGCGGACCAAGCACATTGATGTGAGGCTGCACTTCGTCAGAGGGATATTCGAGCATGGAGAAGTCCAAGTGTTGAAGGTTTCAACAAATCATAATGCTGCTGATATGATCACCAAGACGTTGCCCAGTTGCAAGTTTTTCCACTGTATGCAGTTTATAAAGCTGCATGAAGAAAGCTAGTTTGTTTCTTGATGGTAGAGTTAGATCCAAGGTGGAGATTTATGATATATTGGATCTAAATCTAGTTAACATGTCGTCGAAGTTTGCTCACATGCTGTTATCGAAGACCTACATGTTGTAGTCAAATGGTGTTCTAGTATGTAGTTGTCAAATTGGGTCTTGTGTTAAGGATCCAATTGTTTAAGTTAGTTTGTACCCTAAGTTAGCTTGTAATGGATAATTGTTAAAAAGCCCATTAGTTTAATATGTTAGGTTTTATTATAAATAGCATACTAGTCTCTCATCTTAAGTGTGGTGTGAAAAACCTAATTAGGGTGAAAGGGTTATTTGTTATTCTTGAGTACTTGTAATATATTTTATAGAGAAAGTAAAGAATAACAGTTATAACCAATCCTTGTTGTTCTCCTTGTTTTTCCTTAACCCTAACCCTTGTGTGTTTCTTGATCATAAAGAAACTGAGTATATTTTGTTTTAAAGCATCCTAATTCATAACAGATGCAAATTCCAAAATAAAATTTAATGCTAGAAATAAGTGATGATGCATGAATGAATGAATAATGAGAATGTAAATACCATGCATGAATGAATTAAAATCAAATCGATGCATGATATAGTTGAATGATATAAAGATGAAATCCACATACATATCGCATACAAATATTTCAAAAAAATATACATCTAATTAAATAAATATTTACAAACATGTAAACAATAAAAAGAATAAAGGAGGATTGGAACGATCATACCAAATATGACGATCTAGTTTTAACTTGTTGCACATAAAAATGATTAGTATTCAACAACAAAAATAACATAAGCTAAAATATGACAATCATAAATGAATCGGATACAACTCCTCTTGCATGTCTAAAAAACACTATTAGACTCTCCTTCATAACACTTCATATGAACTTGTATGGAAGATGTTATGATCATCATTGATTGAAATATCTTGACAATCTCAAATAATTGACTCAACTATTTGGTGATTGTTATCGCTTCAAGGAACACTTTGAAACCTTTGAATATTTGGTAATTGTTGAGAACTCAAAGAAAATTGCTAAATGTCACAAACTGCCTTCACTTTCTTTTTACGATAACCTTGGAAGAGTAGGTCACTATAAGATGTTTTTTTTACTTCTTTCTTTAATCTCTCAAAAAGTTAAAGCATGTTGACATATGAATGCATGTACACATTTAAGTATGATTAATCATAAAACAAACTTTAAGATATAGTGTCAGATTTCTGATTACGCTGCACATACCATAAACTTTTTTTAGTTTAATCCTGGATAAGTCAAAACTTAGAGAATATCTTAAATACAATTAATGTTTCAAGAATATACTAGTAAAGTTTTACTTGAAGTTAAGCTATGCAATGCATGCAATAAATGATCATACATTAGGAAATTAATGTAATGTTATTGTAATTCATTGAATTATATAAGCTTCCAAACAAACAGAAAAACTAATCTAGGTTTGAAAGGAATCATATCCTCAACTTTTGGAGTCGCAAGACTTTGATCAAAAGCCCCGCTTTGATACCAATTGTTGGGTTAGAATATGGACACAAAGAGCTCTATAAAGGATGAGGTTGAATATACCTATCCCTAAAAATGACACTTTCAAAAATGTTTTAGGTACCATAAAATAAAATCATAGGTTTTAAAATACGTGGAAGAAAAACACAACACAAAGAGAGGTTAGAAGCATTTCAATGAATTAATCCAATAAAGTATCATAAGATATCACCAAAGGCATGATTCTTTATATTACAAATTGATTACAAGATAACCAAATCCACTTTTAAGCAAAGTGATTAAAAGACTATTACACACAACTTCATTCAAAGCATAATTGAATTTATAATGATCCATTAGGTTTGATGCATCACATACCTAAGCTTACACATTAAATCACTATAAGCAAGGTTTAACCTAAATAATGTATGAATGATGCAATGATGTAATAACTATAGTAATGAATGAATAAAATTAAAATAGATAAGAGAAGAAAGAAAGGTACACACACACACACACACACACACACACACACACACACACACACACACACACACACACACACACACACACACACACACACACACACACACACACACACACACACACACACACACACACATATATATATATATATATATATATATATATAGTTTTGGCGTTCATCCTCATTTTTCCTGATCCACTACTCATTGATGTTAAAACCATTGGAAAATAATCATGATCTTCCAATATTTCATAAATTTGATACAAGCATTTTGGTCACAACGAAATATCACACAATAATTTCATCTAATGATGTAGATATTCAAACTGCTAACAAATACAAGATCTTCAATGATCTTGATCTAGTAACCTTGTTATCCATAATAACCAGCTCCAAGTCTTTGTATGTGGAAATTTACCTTGATCCCACCGATTTCTTGTCTGAGCAATTGCCATTAGCTAAGAGTTTAATTAAACAACTCCCAAATTTGTCTACAAACAATCTTTACATAAATTTACCAAAGTTGGACAACTTCCAACTCCGTCTTACAAATAATTTGTACTCAACTTCATCAAAGTCTTCCATGGAGTATATTGAAACTCTCCTTTTAATGTATTAAACAACAACCAATCCGCATTCAAGAAACAATCTCCAAACCTTTTACAAACAAAAAACATTAGATACCCTAGTGTACCAATAGTCTCCCTCAAACACTCAATATTTAGAGATGAGGGTCCACAACACTGGATAAGGACTAAGACTAAAGATGAAGATAATGCCAAAAGGCGCACACACACACACACACACACACACACACACACACACACACACACACACACACACACACACACACACACACACACACGTGCGCGCGCGCATACACACACACACACACACACACACACACACACACACACTAATTCACAAGATATCAACAATAAAATAGATGTTGGCGAATGAATAACACACATAAAGGTTATCTCAATTTTCTGGGTAAATGTGTCTTGGACCTTAAAGGTTATGATGAGCTTGATCAATAATGAATCACTATAAGATTGATTAACTCTATTTCTATGGGTTTTCTAAAAAAAATTACACATATACTATAACACAAATAAGATGCAATCTTTCTTGGATTACACTCAATAAGTTGTTCTTTAAACAAGAGAAAGATACAAAGGTGCTAGGAATAAACACATTAGAGAAGAAAAGACAAATTGACATTTTGTATAAGATTTTCATCAAATCTTTCATCATGAAAAAGTTAATAATAAGAGACTCTTTTCTTCTTGGACCATAGAAACATCTATTTAAATCTAACATGGAAACTTGGAATTTTGAAGTTATGATTCAAATCATTATTCAAACCCATGACTTGAGTCAAGTGAAAACTATGAATTGAGTCATGTTATGTTATGATTCGAGTCAAGTTAAATTTGTGATTAGAATCAAATTAGGCAGAGCCTAATTCTAGCTTTCATGGAGGGATGTGATTTGAGTCAAGTTCATATTCGAATCAAATCACACAGAGACAAAATCCAAATTTCATAACTTGCATGATTTGAGTTATACAATGTACATGATTTGAAGCAAACAATTTAGCACCTTGATTCAAGTGTTCTAACTTGTGATTTAAGCAACACTTAATGAAATGACAAAAACCAACTTGCTAGGTTTAAAAGATCACACAATGTCATGGACCACCGTTCTAATTTATTGAATAATGAACTTAAGGTACAATTCTAAATAGATGAAGAAAATATTATATGATTCAAATGCGAATGAATTACAAACACATGAATATTTAAATATTGAACAAATTACAAGCACATGAGTAGTCAAATGAAATATACACGCAAATTGACAAAAACGTCAAAATTAAAAAATGATACCATACGATAACATGACTACAATTTCAAAATGTCAACCAAATTGAAGACTTAGGATTAAATGTTTGATGTTTGAAGCAAAAAATGTTTTAAAACTAGAAATTTGGGAAAGAATAATAAGAATCATGACACAACATGTTGGAAGACACAAACATGTTATTGGGCGTGTAAAAACATGAAGAACCCTAAGCACCTGAGTAATAACAAGCTTTTCTAAGGCATTATGGCCAACACATGTTGCCCATTACTCTTCCAAAACTCCAGTTTTAAGGTGGAATTATATAGCTGTCTCAAATTAAATTTGCAATTATGGTTCTTTAGCTATAAAAGGACACAAAATCTCTTTAAAAAATCACCATTTTACATACCACTTTTCATTTTTTTAAGCTTTAGTTCTTATAATAGTTTTAGATTTTTAGCGTCTGTTCTTCGTTGTTATAATCTTTCTGCATCACTTTCTTGTTCAACATAACCATGTTTATCTAACTTTTCTTTTATTCCATTTCTTTACTTGTTATACACATTATTATAGTTTTTATCATGTCTTAGTAGTCTCTTTCCTTGTGATAGTAGGGACAATGATAATGGGTCTTACATGAAATATAGGTAAAATATTATTATTATTGGGTAAAATAACATTAATATAGCCTTATCATTATTCACTTTTGTAATTACATATTTTGCATCACATTAGATAATTGAATGAATTTATGAAAGTGGAAGTTCATCATCCAAATTATAAGACATAGTTGGATGAAGTAGTGAAAGTGGAAATAAAAAATATATCTATAAGCACCCTCCAAACTCTGAGTACTGCTGAAGAAGAAAATCGTCCCTGTTAAATCCACCTCAACCCAATGGTGTTGAGCATAGCGAACATGCATTACAAGACCTTGATGATCCTTTCAAATCATGTCCTTCCAACTGTCATGAATTAGGGAATGGATCAAAAGGTTGAGGTGATTTCTAACTTCCTTATATCCAGGTCCCGACTATTTAAAGACCTAAATGAGTTAATAAAGAGACAAGTTCATAGTTTTATTAGAAAAAGATTTGTTCATGACATATATCTTTTGAGTTTTAATGATAACAAAGTATTGAAAGAACAATAATATTATCTAATGTGTGTTCTAAGTGTGCAAGTTCTGAAGCTTAAAGAAGAATATATTCAGAAATATGATATAATGACTTACTTGAGAGAAACTAAGTTATTGGCTTCTGGTGGTTCAAAATCTGAAGAACGTTATTTAAGTGAAGACTGATAATCTAGGTTTGCATAGACTCTGAAGCTGAAGGCATCGACATTAGAAGAGAAATATATTGTCCCTAAGCTTATTGAATGTATTAGCTTTCAGTGATCATTCATAAACAACGATAAAGCTAAAGTTATCCGCACTGTACAAAGCAAGCTACATTGTCAAATCTACTGTCAGCTAGAGTCTGTGTTCACAAGGCTTAAAAAGAGTTTACATAGTTAACAAATATTTACTCTCAACAGATCTATAGTATACGATCAAAAGAAAGATGCAATGGTTAAACAAGTTACACAATGGATCAAGATCTTTTGGTGTATCTATCTTTAACTTCTCTTGTACTATGGAGTAACAAAGACACTTGTACAAGTTATCTTTTCCAAATGTTATTCCTCTGAAACTACTATATAAGTAGCTGAAGATTCAAGATGGATTTTCAAAAAGGAATAAGGAGAATAAAGAAGAAGAGCTGAGAAGGATGTAAGTGTTCCTCGCTTCTATCAGGATGGAAGAATAACAAGATCAACAATAGCAACACAATTGAGTATGCATAATTTCTATTATATGTTGTAAATTGTACAAAGCCTTAAGATTTCTTAAACATTGAATATATTAGAAATCTTAAGTTTTGCGATCTTTGTTATGGTTATTGCCCTATACCTTTGATTATGTATCAAGTACACTTTGTTCTCTATTCTGCTAAACAAGTTTTTAGTAGTTTAGATAAAGTCTCTTGCTATATGTTTGAGCATCAAAGTCTCTTGTTGTGAAGCTTAAGCCAAGTAAGTCTCCTGCTATGTGCTAAAGCATTAAAGTCTTAATCAATTGTTGATTGAGCAAGAAAGTCTTGGACTGTGGGTCTAAGCAGAAGTCTTGAGCCTAGAGGGCTTAAGCAAGGAAGTCTTGAATTCGTGGGATTTAAGCAGGAAGTCTTGGACTACAGGTCTAAGCATAAGTTTTAGATATGTGGAATATGAACAGGAAAGTCTTGGACGGAGAGTCTGAGAAGAAGTCTTGAACCTAAGAGGTTTAAGCAAGGAAGTCTTGAACTGAGGGTCTCAGCAGGAAGTCTCGGGCTGAGTGTCTGAGTAGTAAAGTCTTGTGCTGAGGGCCTAAACAATTGTAATCATGATTTGATTATAGTAGAAAATCTTTTGTGCTGCAATGGGACTGGACTACTCTCAATTTGGGAGGAAACTAGTATAAATCTCTGTGTGTTTTGTTGTTATTTATTTGCTTCTATTATTATTCCACTACAATTAATTATCAGAATCTGAATAGTGGTTTAGAATCTCAACTCTGTTTAGAAGCAAACTAAAGAAAACAGATAACACAATTCAACCCCCCTTCTTGTGTATTTTTCTCACCTTCAGGTTCATTAGAGTAGGCTTCAATAGGATCCTGGTCCTCTATATGCTTGGCGGGAGAAGAGGTACCAAGAATAATATCCCTAGTAACAGGACAATCATAGTTCATCCCTTTGATTCTATATGTATAAGCATTTGTATTCCCGCTAGAATGGTTACTTGAAGGTCTGATGCCATCTTCTATAGAACCCCCGCCATAACTATAAATATAAGTGAGAGTAATTAGGTTTGCAAAGAGCTGATTAACTACTTAAAAAGAGACATTTGGAATTTCTTGGTATACTATTTCAATGTGAGATGAAGTGTCACTCACATTGTCGCCACCCGATATGTCTAGAATATTTATAGGGTCATCTCCCATATTAGTCTTAACTAAAACAAGGAAGGGAAAACAAAAAATACTAAACAATGAAAGAAATGGCACCTAGAAGAGCTAAAAGTTGAGGAAACGATCTAGACAAAGGGTAGTTCTAAGGGTGTGATGAACTGAGAAATGCAAAATTTAAAGAAGGGAAAATACATATGAAACAAGAATCATCAGAGCTCATAGGGAAACAATTAGAGTTCATAAAAGAAGGAAAATATTACGATTTACACAAAGAGTGAAAACATGGTTAGAAAGGTAAAGTAACCTGTATATATATTAAGGCGTGGTAGGTAAATCAGTGGTGCCAAATAAAAGGAAACGGGAAGATGAAAAAAAGGTTAGATTTTCCACGAGATTGTAACGACACTCGAGTACATTTGGGCATCCAAGAAGGAAGTTCCACACCCTAGTCTATGGCAATTAGGCTACATGTAAAACATTTCAATGATGATACTAGAATTTAATGCGATTATGTCTAAGATCACTCACACTATCTTCCAAGTCTTTCCCACTTCTCCAAGTATTTAACCCAACACAAAAAACCCAAACTCATTTTCAGAAAGACTTCCCATTGACGCGACACAACAAGCCTTAAGGGCAACTATTCTAGGCCGACTGTAGGTCTACAATGGGGAGGCCTAGTCATTAGTCTAAATCACTCCAGCAAGGCATTAAAGATGCAGTGTGCCCTGCTTTGAAGCCCCAAAATGGATCCACGCCATTGACTACTACATACATTAAACCTATCCACACGTTGGTTGTTAAGATGCTCAAACCAAAGACCCTTTGTCACATTGATATGTAGCCCTGAGAAGGGAAAAGGTTATGGAATTCAAATCTTATAAAACTTACAAGTCTCAAGCGATCATAATACCAGGGTAAATGTTCTTTCTAAGGTCACAAGCATTATAGTCTATATGATTAATAATTATTTAGTCTAGGAAATTATGAGGAGCTCAAGCATCGAAACCCCTGAAGTAACAATAAAAATTATAAAAGGAACCTCACCACTTTCTTGGATCTCGCCCGTTGCAACATACATCGAGCAAGGAACGCTTCCTACCAATCTGGATAAGGTCGCTCTTGTAAAGAGGAGAACCATCTCATATTTCGTGATTAAAGGAACTTTATATAAAATAGGCTTATCGACCCCTATAGTGAAATGCCTAAGAGGGGAAGAAGATACACACACCCTCACTGAGGTACACGAAAGGATAATCAGAAAACACTTTGGAATCCAGGATTTACCTAAGAAATTCCTCATGGATGGGTATTATTTTTTGTCCATGGTCCAAGACGACAAAAATTATGTGAATAAGTGCGACCAGTGCCAAAGACATGGATATGTTTATAATGCTCTTTCATCTGAGTTACAGATATTTACATCATCACGGTCTTTCTCACAATAGGGAATAGACACCCTCAATCCCTTTCCTCTAGCTCCTATCAATTAAAATTCATGATTGTGGTAGTATATTACTTTACAAAATGGGTCAAAGTCAATGACTTGGCGAAGATCATTGCTGCTAACATTTTGAAATTATTAAAAAGAAACATATTGTCGAGGTACTCAATCCCTCAATCTATTGTGATGGATAAAAAGACACAGTTCACATATAAGAACTTAAAGAAGCTACTAGAGGACCTAAAGATCAAGAAACATTTCACGCTGATTGAACACCCTTAGACCATGGGAAAGTGGAAGTGATAAATAGGTTATGTTGAGAGGATTGAAGAAAAGGCTTAAAGCAGCTAAGGGGAATTGGTAAGAGGAGTTTTCGTATGTTATTTGGGCTTATATAACTACACCACATTCAATAACAAGCGAGGCGACCTTTTGACTCAAATGCGTGGCTGAAGTTGTCATCCTTATTTAAATAGGAGATCTGAAATGGAGAACAACACATCTCTGCCAAAAAGAGATAACTCACACACTATTGGATATGAAGTGGACCTTTTGGACGAGAGAATAGCTTCATCCACCCTCACGAGCATCGTCGTAAAGAAAGGAGCTATAGCCAAATACAACAATAGAGTCTGACCTCAAGAGTTCCAACCGGGAGACGTTATATTGAGACGAGTTGACATTGGAGGAATAATTCCAGAGATGGAAAATTTGCTTCCAACTAGGAAGGTTCGTACACGTTCAAAGCTAGCACAAGAAACATAACATATACTCTATAGACTCTACCTAGAGAATCAATCCTAAGGATGTCGAACACTACCAAGCTCAAGCAGTATTTCAGTTCAGTTTTCCCCATATTATCTGAACATGGCCTAGAAATGATTATCTAATGTAATAATTTTGATATAAATAAATGCTACAATTTTTTTTGGAATTGTATGATTTTCTTTCCAAATATAAGAGTATGATATTGGATAAATAAGGTGCACAAATTTGCATCTAGAGCATCCCCTTATTTGTAGCTACCCACTTCAAGCGCAGTTGATATAGCCTGAAATACATTGTCCTCGAACCAAGTTTTCACCTGGGGTCAAAGAAGGAGAACCAACTTTTGATGAGTATGCTTCGGCCTCTAGCTTGGACACATACATGAAGAAATAAAATCAGGAAATATTATATGATGAAATGAATCATGAAAGATTACACGATGAACTAATATTATGAGATATTATATGATGAAACAAAATCATAGAAGATCACACGATGAAATAAAATCATGGATGACTATGTGATAGATAATGTCACACAACTAAATAATGAACAAAGCCAAGGAAAGCAAGCGAGTTAAACCATGAACAAAGGAATATATTCATTTGAAAAAAGTTATGATGTGTCTATGAAATACTATTACAATTGCCAAAATTGACATAAAATTACAAGCATTAATAAAAAAATTTCTTTAAAAAAATGGATCATTCATCATCACTAACTAGATTCCCATCCACAACTACCTTCTACGGGTTCAAAAAAGTTATGATGTTTCTGATGTCATAGAAGAACAAAGTTCAAACAACGTGATTTTTAAACTTGATAAATCACATTAAAAACATAGTATCAAAATGTGAGTCGTTTTGATGTTCATACACTAAACTAATTGTGGGAATGTTTGTTTTTTTTTCCCACAAGAAGTCTAAGCTTCCCATGTTTTTATCAATAAGAATAAGTTTGATATATTAGGTTTACAAAACTTACACACCAATGTACACCAACTACTTGCCTTAACATCATAAGTAATATATTGTTAAAGAAAAAAGGACCACTATCACCATAAGTCACTCTCCATACAGAACAAACAGAATGGGTTTTGTATGGATCTGAGGAACAAAAGATGATGAAGAGGAATGGCATTGCCCTGAAATACAAAAGAGATGTGATGTAACACCTTTAACTACACCCTTACATCATGTCATGTGCAAGCATGTTTCTTACACTTTATTCGTTTTGTGTTTTGTGAAAAAACACATAATGGTAGCTAGCTAGGGTATATATCCATATGAAGGGTATTATGAGCTATAACACTTAGATTGATCAGTACCTTCTTTGGCTTTTGTTGGAAGAGCCATGACCCACATCATGCCAACATGTTTTGTCTAACATGATACAAGTTTGCTTTTGCCTTTACTAGTTGCTATGACATGGTAATTATTTTGTACTACATATGGTGTAGCTTTTTTGTGTAAGTGTGACTCAAATTCACATGGTAGCTACTAGCTAGAGTTTCAATATAATTTTTTTTTATAAGAGCTATTACTCATTTTAGCTACAAATTTAGCATTGATATTTTTCTAAGATGGAATTTAAATCCATCATCTTTGATTAATGTAAAAGAAACTCAATCGTTTTAGCTACAAATTTCCATCTAGATAACCACTTTTTATTAGTAGCTTCTGGATAACATTTTGAGTTAATATTATAAGTTATATGTAACAAATATGATAACTAATTTATGATTGATAAAGTAACACAAAGTTGTAGTGCTTTTTGTCTCTTTCTTTATTTCTACTTTAATAAAATTGAGTTTTATTATATTATTCAATTATTTTTATCGTATTTTTATTTTATAATTCAAGAATAATAGTAAGAATTTTAATCAAAGATTCTGAATTTGTATACTTGATTTTAAGAATGTGACAATGTTAGTTTTCTTGGGAAAAAAATTATCAAACAAAATTAAAAAGTTAGAAAAAAAAACTTTTTGATCTATTGAATTAATAGTCTCAAACTTTTGAGAGACTCAGTGTAAGAAGTTGAAGTTATCTTTGATTTAGTGATGAAATTTTTTAAGAGGTTCTATATAACCGTAAAATAATTATGAAATATGTGTATAGAGACCTCTTTTGTCATAATTTAATCAACAAAAATTGTAAAGCATTGTGTTGCCACCTTACACACCCTTAAAGAAGATCGTGTGAACTAATAATTGTATAAATAAAAAGAAAGGCATAAAAATAACAGAATAAAAAAAAAGCATAAATAAAGTTTTGATTGATTATGTGTGATTTGAAAAAGGTACAAGTGTGATATTTATTAACAAATATTAATTATACTTAACAAAATATTGTGGCCTACATAATTTAATATTCTTATTTAATTGAGCGTATTGTGCGTAATTCTTCGTGTTGATGGGTGTATGTGGTACCTAGGGGACATCAATTTAAATATGTTAGTGGAGATTTCCATGAAAATTGTCACTTATTTGGCTTTAAAGATAGAGAACTTTTTTCATGGAGATGAGAAAAAGTCCCTTTGAAGACACTTTAGGGACGGAGATGACATATGTATTCCCGTGGTGCGAAGTCTTAGTGTTTTTATATTTGGATTGATTTATTTTTATAGGTAAAATAGAATGCAATATGTGTCAAAAGTTGTTGATCAAATTTTGACTCATTTGATTCTTTGTTTGATTCTAGAGGTTATTACAAGATTTGATTCAGGTTTGTTCAGTCCAAGATTAAGCTGAAGTTGTTTTGAAAGAAACATTTAACTGACAAATTGTGTAAGCAACTTGTGTAACAAGATGTCTTAAAATGTCCTGTGACATCCTTATGCACATGCTACTCAGATTGTGTTCTGACTCGCTTCAAATTTTATTAAAGATTTGTACAATTTTAATTCTTCCAGAAGTGTGTTGAAGTTGCGTTTATAAAATAATTATTTTGATCTAAATCAGTTTGAAAAATATTTGATTAAATCATATATTTATTTGGAGAAAATCTTAATTGAATATACTACATCCATTCTTTTATATAAGAGATAAATTATTTTTTAGGTTCATTGAATAATCAATGTATTTGGTCGGATTATTCAATGTATTCTATGAGATACTGGACCGAACTCTAGTATGCAATTAAGTAAGAGGTCGAAGTCTGTTCACATGCTGCTATCGGAGTAATGCGTGTTGTAGTTGAAGTTTGTTCTAACATGTATTAGTCAATATTGCTAGGTTTGTTAGCATGTTGAATTGTGTCTTGCTTGTAAGCTCAATTGTTTAAGTTAGTTTGTATCCTAAGTTAGCTTGTAATAGGTAATTGTTAAAAAGCCCATTAAATTAGTGTGCTAGTTTTCTTATAAATAGCATGCTAGTCTCTCATCTTGCATAAGGAAAAATAGGAAGATAAAATCCTAATTCAAGTGAGAGAGGTTATTTGTTATTCTTGTATACTTGTAATCTTGTTTGATAGATAAAGGAACGAATATCAGTTTATAACCAATACTTGTTGTTCCTTGTTGTTTTCACTTGTTTTCTTTATTAACCCTAACCCTTGTGTGTTTCTTGATCATAAAGAAACTGTTTATATTTTGTTTCAAGATATTCTATTCACAACAAATTGGTGCGGTGAGCATGGAGAAGATGCCTTCAACAAAGTATGAGATTGAAAAGTTTATCGGAGTAAACGATTTCAGTTTGTGGCGCTTGAAGATGAAAGCCCTACTGGTTCAACAGGGTTGTTTAGAAGTGTTGAAGGGAGAGGCAGCCATGGATGTTGCGTTAATGACAAAAGAAAACACGACCATGATTGAGAAAGCCCAAAACCCAATATTGTTGAGTCTTGGTGATAAGGTTCTTCGACATGTATCTAAGGAGACTACATCATCGGGATTATGGGTGAAACTTGAAAGTTTGTACATGATCAAATCTCTGGTGAATCGACTCTACCTAAAGCAAGCTTTGTATTCATTCAAGATGAGTGAAGACAAAACGTTGGCTGAGGAAGTTGGATATGTTTAACAAGATGATTCTTGATCTTGAAAATATTGATGTGAAGATCAACGATGAAGATCAAACATTGTTTCTATTGTGTGTTTTGCCCAGAACACATGCTCACTTCAAAGAAACTCTCTTGTATGGAAGGGAGTCCCTGAGCTTTGAAGAAGTTTGACCAACCTTGTATTCTAAAGACTTGAATGAATGAAAGGAGCATAAAACTTTGACGGTGGGCGAAGTTTGGCCGTTAAGGCAAAATTCTTGCGAAAGGATGGTGAGTTCCACAAGAAGAAAGGTAAAATTCAGCAGAAGTCTTAAAGTGGTGAAACATCTGGTATTCGATGTTATCACTGTAAGAAGAAGGGTCACACAAGAAAGGTGTGTCTTGAACGTCTAAAAGATCATGGAGGTAAGGATAATGGCAATGCAACCATTGTTCAAGATGACTTTGACTCATCTGATATTCTTGTGGTTTCAAGTGGCGACTCAAGAAAAAAGTGGATTATGGGTTCAGGTTGCACTTGGTACATGACTCCAAACAGATAATTATTCGAGGAGCTATGTCATCAAGATGGTGGATCGGTGCTGCTAAGAAACAATAAATCTTGCAAAATTGAAGGTATTGGATCTGTGAGATTCAAGTTCCATGATGAGTCAATAAGGTTATTGACTAAAGTCAAGTATGTACCTGATTTGAAGAGAAATTTGATTTCTCTTGGTGAATTCGACAGGAAAGGATGTGTATTTCAAGGAGAGAAAAGTATCCTAAGAGTCATGAAGGGGCCGAAGGAAGTCTTGAGAGGCGTGAAGAAACAAGGCTTGTATATCCTTGAGGTTGTAAGTGGTTCGACAAATGTTGCATCCACGAAACCTGTGTCGAAGACAGAATTATGGCACATGAGATTGGGCCATGTCAGTGAAAAAGGTCTGGTCGAATTGGGGAAGCATAACCTGCTAGAAGGTAACAAAGTCAAAAAGGTGGAGTTTTGTGAATCTTGTGTATTTGGTAAATCATATAGGGCGAAGTTTAACAAAGGCAAGCAAATAACATATGGATCCCTGGGTTACATTCATGATGATCTTTGGGGGCCGACAAGGAACCCTTCACACTCAGGTGCAAGGTATTTTCTATCCATGTTGATGACTATTCCAGAAAGCTATGGGTATTCATCTAGAAAATGAAGGATGAAACTTTTGAGAATTTCAAAAGTTGGAAGGTTTTGGTTGAAACTCAAAATGGCAGAAAGGTTAAGAGGTTGAGAACCGATAATGGCCTTGAGTTCTATAACAAAGCGTTCAATAGTTATTGTGTTGAGTCTAGGATTGCAAGGCATAAGACTGTAGCAGGTACTCCTCAATAAAATGGCTTAGCTGAAAGATTCAATCGAACAATCCTTGAAAGGGTTAGATGCATGTTGGTTAGTGTTGGATTGAAGAAGGTGTTTTGGGAGGAGGCTGTTTCGACAGCAGCCTATCAGATAAATAGATGTCCCTCGACTGCCTTGGGAATGAAGATACCTGAAGATGTTTGGTCGGGACATCCACCTAGTCTCGACAGACTGAGAGTATTTGGTTGTATGGCCTATGCTTATATTAGGCAAGACAAGGTCGAACCTAGAACTCTGAAATGCATGTTCATGGGATACCCTAAAGTAGTCAAAGATTATATGATATGGTGCCTAGAGCTAGGTCATAGGAGGTGTATCACCAGTCAAGATGTAGTTTTCAATGAAGCAGGGATGACTTTCAAGAAAAATGATGTTGCTGACGAAGAGCTGGAACAATGAGAGATTCCTGTTATGGTGGAGCATGTTGATGCTGAATTATGTATCCCAGATAAAGTCGAAGAAGACGCAGAAGATGTTGTCAAAGATGAGGAGACTGATACTAACTATCTGCTAGCAAGAGATAGGTCAAGAAGAGTCATCAAGTCACCTTAGAGACTTGGGTATGCAGATCTTATAGCTTATGCCTTAATCTCTGCAAGTGAGGTTCTAGACGAAGAACCTAGAGACTATAAAGAAGTTATGAGGAGTCGAAAGAAGACTGAATGGCTGAAGGCCACAGATGATGAGATGAAATATCTTCATGATAATAATACCTGGGAACTGATCAAGAATCTTGTTGGAGCCAGGTTAGTCAGCTGTAAATGGGTTTTCAAAGTTAAGGAAGGGATTGAAGGAGTGACGTCGAAGAGATATAAGGCAAGATTGGTCGATAGGGGGTTCACTCATAAAGAAGGTGTCGACCTCAATGATGTTTTCTCTTCTGTTATGAAACATAGATTCACTCGAATATTGCTAGCCATAGTGGCACAGTTCAACCTTGAACTAGAACAGATGGATGTGAAGATTGCGTTCTTGTTTGGTGATCTAGATGAAACAATCTTTATGAGGCAACCTGAAGGGTATGTCGAAAAAGGGAAGGAATATTATGTGTGCAAACTGAATAGATCTTTATATGGATTGAAACAATCTCCTCGACAGTGGAATAGGAGATTCGACAAGTTCATGACACACATATGTTTCATTAGAATTCAGTTCGACCACTATGTTTACTTTAGATTTCGACCTGGTAATTTATTTGTTATTTTGTTGCTTTATGTAGATGATATTCTAATAGCAAGCAACAATGTCGAAGATGTAATGAGGGTGAAGGCTGAACTCAATAAGGAGTTCGACATGAAGGATCTGGGAGCTGCGTCTAGGATTCTTGGGATTGACATCCGAAGAGATAGAAAGCAGTCAAAATTAAGCTTATCTCAAGAGGCATACCTACGAAAGATTCTCGAAAAGTATGATATGTTGAATTTAAAGCCTGTTGCGACTCCAACAAACCTTTAATTCAAGCTGAGTATAGATCAGTGTCCCAACACTGATGTTGAAAGAACTTATATGAATAGCATTCCATATGCTAATATAGTGGGTTCTTTGATGTATTTTGTGGTCTGTACTAGATCCGACATGGCATATGCAGTAAGTCTTATGAGAAGGTACATGGTGAATCCTAGAAAGGCTCACTGGCAAGCATTTAAGTGAATTCTAAGGTACATAAATGGGTCTCTAAATAGAGTCCTAATTTATGGTGGAGCCTCGGGTGAAGATAGTAAAGCAGAAATTGAAGGATATGTCGACTCTGATTATGTAGGTTGTATGGATTCCAGAAAATCTATTTCTGGATATGTGTTCACTATGTTTGGGACAACAATCAGTTGGAAAGAAACACTTCATAAGATCGTTGCCTTATCTACCACTGAAGCGAAATATATCGCCATAAATGAAGCAGTGAAGGAAGCATTGTAGCTTGAAGGTTTTGCAAAGGGGATGAAAATTCAAGGTCGAGTTATCAATGTTAAATGTGATAGTTAAAGTGCAATACACCTATCGAAGAATTCAGCCCATCATGAGTGAACCAAGCATATTGATATGATGCTATATTTCGTCAGAGGGGTAATCAAGCATGGAGAATTCCAAGTGCTGAAGGCTTCGACAGATCATAATGTTGCTGATATGATCACCAAGATGTTGCCCAGTTGCAAGTGTTTCCACTGTATGCAGTTGATAAAGCTGCATGAAGAAAGCTAGTTTCTTGATGTTATAGAGTTAGATCCAAGGTAGAGATTTGTGAGATATTGGATCAAACTCTAGTATGGAATTAAGCATGAGATCAAAGTCTGTTTACATGCTGTTGTCGGAGTAATACGTGTTGTAGTCGAAGTTTGTTCTAACATGCATTAGTCAATATTGCTATGTTTGTTAGCATTTTGAATTGGACCTTGATTGTAAGCCCAGTTATTTAAGTTAGCTTGTACCCTAAGTTTTCTTGTAATGGGTAATTGTTAAAAAGCCCATTAGGTTAGTGTGCTAGTTTTCTTATAAATAGCATGCTAGTCTCTCATCTTGCATAAGGAAAAATATGAAGATAAAATCCTAATTCAAGTGAGAGAGGTTATTTGTTATTCTTGTATACTTGTAATCTTGTTTGATAGATAAAGTAAATAATAGTAGTTTATAACCAATCCTTGTTGTTCCTTGTTGTTTTCACTTGTTTTATTTATTAACCCTAACCCTTGTGTTGTTTCTTGATCATAAAGAAACCGTTTATATTTTGTTTCAAAGAATTCTATTCACAACATATCCAAAAAGTGAGTTGTCTCTTATATAAAATAACTAAGGTAGTAGTTTAAACAAGAAGTTTGGATTTTCATTTATTACAAAATTTAGTTTTGCACTTAATGAGAATATCTTTAAAGAATTTGTAGTACGTTTCTATTTTGGAAAGATATTTTGTTATGAATATTTTAGTTGAGAAGTTTATATTATTATATTTGATTAAGTAAAGGTTTTAATTAATTTGTTCAAGATTCGGAATTATTTCACGTGGAAAGATGTCAAACAAAATGTTCCACGTTCTGTGAGATATTTGTCTCGTTTTGAGTAGTTTCGAGCGCAAGTATTTTAAAAAATTATCGTGTTTTTGGTGAAGTGTTTCTTTTTATATACAATTAGAATTATAATTTTTCTGGATTGTATTTGTGCTTTTTGGATTAAGGAAAGATTTACTTGAATCAGTTTTATGCAAGATTTGTATCAATCAAGAATTTCAATCTTCATAATAATGATTTAGTTGATTTGTATGCGATAAGTTTTTAATAAGAGTCTCTTTTATAAAGATTAAATTTAAAGGTTCTAGATTTGCTCAAGATTTAATCAATCAAGCTTTTCAATCAAATTATTGAAGATTGATTATTGCGGTTTTGGGAAGTTCAGTCGTGTTGACAACCTAAACCATCGTGGAATTTTAAAGTTGGACTTTTGTGACTATTTAAGTAGTTCATATCTTTTGTGAAGACTTAACTTCAGAAAAATATATACTCTAAAGGAGAGTTGTTGTTGATTCTTGTTTTTGTAATATGCACACTTTATTCTTGGGCATTAATTCTAAAAAAGCCTAATAGAGTTTTAAATTGTATTACAGACTTATCTTTCATCTTTGTAATTGAATAAACACTTGAGAAAGTGAGCGTGTGAAAGTGATATGTGTCTTAGATGTTGGATCATCATGAGGAGCATCCATATTGGATAAAGATCAAGACATAAGTGAGAGAGAGAGACACCACATATTCATCCAAAATCTTAAGGTGATGGGTGTATGAGTCCTTTCACTTCTAAAGTGCTCAACATCCACTTTTATAAGCAATTCCAACTCACACTTGTACACAATAATCTCTCCCTCAAGTGTGAGTCCATCCATTATACTCCTCCTCAAGCATAAGCTCTTGCATCCACATACACTTGTACCACCGTTGCAGGCACTACAACAGAACTCGCCGCCTGACCACCACATTATCAGGAAGATTTTCGATATAAGGAGTTGGTCCTTTAATTGAACCATCGACTCTGATACCACTGTTAGATCATCATGAGGAGCATCCACATTGGGTAAAGAGCAACACACAAGGGAGAGAGACACACCACATATTTACCCAAAATCTTAAGGTGATAGGTGTACGAGTTCTTTCACTTATAAAGTGCTCAAACTCCATTTTTTAAAGAAATATGGGACTCCAACTCACACTTGTACACAATATCAGATTTAGAGGGATCCTGGTCGAATCTTCACGGGTAGTATTAGAAAATCGGCGTTTAACAAAGAGAGTTTAGATAAGACCAATTGTATTTATGACTATTAAAAGTAAAGTTCTTTCTATATGGAGTCTTGTATAGAAGTTCATGTGTAGTATTAGGAAAATAGGCTTTGAACTAGGAGGATTCAACTAAGTCCAATTTGTACTTCTGACTATTAAGAATGAAATTTTTTATTGGGTTAACGTCCTCAACTTAACTAAGTTACTAATTTCTATGTTATTTATATTTAGCTTTTATTCTTTCTACTACCCTTTTAGTTTGTCAAACATTTTGTCCTGGACATTGTGTTTGACATCTTGTCAACCAAAAAACAGAAATTCACTCAGCTCCACCTAAAATATGATAATATCTTTAATTAATATATATTTTTAAATTTCTATGTAGGTTTATTTGTCATTTCATATAATTTATATTATAAAAAATTTAGAACATATATCCCATATATACAATGTTAGTAAAAGAGAAAGATCTAAATTATTATTTAAAAAAAATTAAGTTTGAAAATTTTGTGGTCATGATTCTTGTTAGCATGGGTTAAATATTGTTAAAACAATAAATTTGTTGTAGAGGATTAATTTTTTTACCTTCTTGTGGTTAGTTATTACAATATTTTTACTATTGGTTTAGTTGAAAGAGAAAGATCTAAATGATTATTTATAAGAAAATAAGTTTGAAAGTTTGGTAGTCATGTCTCATGTGCATAGATTAAATATTGCAAAAACAATATATTTATTATAGAGGGTTAGTTTCTTAACCTTTTGTAGATAGTTTTTGACATTTTTGTACTATTAATTTACTTTTAAAAAATAATTTTTATTTATTTTTATGGATCTCCATAGAAACCGTCAGGATCCGCAGGAAAGGGGATGGGAGACAAAATCCCCTTATTTGGTTTGATCTTTCTCTTTTGTGACATTCTCCATTTTTTTCCACTTGCAACACATTATCTTCTTTGAGCATGCATATGTGTCAATAGTCGTTTTAGTAATTAGTAGCGCTATAAACATTGAACCCGAGTAAAATGTCAAATTATCATGTCCTACTATAACACTCTGAATTTTATTCAAATTTTTATTTAATTGACAAGGTAATTTTTATGTGTTCTTGCTATTTTTATATTATTATTATTATTATTTTTATTATTATTATTATTATTATTATTATTATTAGGATTATAATTATTTTTATTATCATTATTATTATTAAGGATATTAATTATTATAATTAACTAAATTAATAATAATATAGAATATGAAGGGTTGTGATTATTTAGAAATTATGGATTAATAACGAGATTTAATAAAAATAAAGGAGGTAAATAGAAATAACTAAAATTTTAAGTGACTTAAAAGAAATAAAATAAAAATAGGGTTATTTTATTTAAGAATAAGAGGAGTTAGATGATATGTATTCGTCTTGAGAAAAAGAAGGAAAAGAGGACGATCCTAAAAGAGAGAAGTGCAAGAGTATGAACTGATATCGCTAAGAACTCAAGATCTTTTCTTCTTAATCGAGGTCAAGGTGGGGGAGATTATTGTATGTTTTGGTGTTTAAACTTCTAGATAGTGGGTATTCCTTTAACCTCTTTTCTTTTCTTTCTTTGATGAATTTTTATCTTTGAATCGTGTGGAATTTGTGCAAAACTTCTATGATTATGTTGTATATGGAATTCTGACTTGATTATTTTAATGGTAAAATTTTGAGCAAATATGTGTTGAGATTAGATAATTGGTGTTCATATGTGTATGAGATGAATTGATGAATAAACATGAATTATTGATGTTATATGTGTTGGATTTGCATGCCTTATGATGTGAAAATTATTGTTTATTCGTATGTAGAGAATTCTGAGTCTTTTGATGTCATGTAATTGGAGAAAATTGAGATATGAGATTGTTTCAGTGAGACAACTTTATAGTTAAGTTAATGTTTTAAAGAGTCAGAATGGTAAACTTTGAAGGGCAAAATTTTTGAGAAACCCTTGAGCAATTTTTAATTAGATATAATTTAGAGTTAAGTCAAGGGTTTAAGGAGTCAGTAGAATGAATTTTGAAGGGGAAATGGTTTTTTGAAACCCTTGGAGTGATTTAAAGAATTTGAATATACTTCTAAATACCTTGGGTTTGAATTATTCATATATTGGATTCAAATTATTAGTTGTTGTTATTACCTATTGGTACAACCATGAGTGAAATAAGCGATGAAGATGTCAATTCAAAATTAGATGTCAAACCAATGGTGTAGGATTATTATTTGTGATAACAGACAAATAAGTAATGTTATTATCATGTGTCGATTAAAACTCTGCAACTCGTGATTAGTATACACGTTAGTCATTTGCCTATAATTTTAGTTGCATAGATCTTTTAGGAACGAAACTAGAACTATTGAAAATTAGACAAGATTTAGCATGAGATATACTTTATTTTGGATCAATTTCTTTATGGAAAATGCTAGAAAATTGAAATGCAAGACTAGTATTTTGGAAACTCTGCAGCACAATTAATTGATAAACTATTAGTAATTTGGACACAAATCATTCTGCATAAGTGATTTAAGAGTAAACCTTATATTACAAAAAAAAACATAGTTTACTACATATTATACTTAATAAGTATCTCATTCCATTAAGTATTGTAGGAAAAATATTAGATACAAGTCGGACAAAACATTCTGCCTAACGTTTACACCAGTTTCTATTGTTTGATTAAACTGTTTCGATTGGGATCTTAAGTCCTAAAATAAAATCATAGTTATGAAATAGTCACTCTAATATTTCCAAAAAGTATCCATTTACTTGATTCCGAATCAGTTTGATATTTTAAATAATCATTTGAATATGAGGTATGACTAGCAGAAAACATTTTGCTTGACATATGCACCAGCTCCTGTGGTTTGATTAAAATATATTGATTGTGATCTTAAGTCCTAAAATAAAAAATCTTAGTTATAAAATAGACATTCTAAGGTTTCAAAAATATATTCATTTGCTTGATTATGAATTTGTTTGATATTTTAAATAATTACTTGTTGTAAATGTGTCTTAAAACCTTTGTTGATGAAGAGAAAGAAAACATATTTTGAAAATTTGTATTTACCGCGAAAATCAGACGAAAAGTCGAGAAAAAAAATTGGTCGGTGAATAATGTCGTCTATACAGATGAATAGTGACGTCCATGCGATGAATAGTGTTTTCGAGTTTTGGGGCTTTTTTTTATTCAGTCCATGGATCCATGTGATTTTGGGCTTTGTTTGTTAGGTATTTGCTATTATAAATATGTATCTCTTATATGCTTGGTGTGTGATAATCTTAGAGTTTACACCAACAAGGGAGAACCGGGGTTTAAAGGTATAACATAGGGTTTCAGCTACGCACAAAGAAAACCTTGGATTACACCTTGGGTTTGAGTGATTCATATATTGAGAGTTGGAGAGATAGGGAAACACTTGGGTAGAAAATATGGTTGTTCTTGGGCGCCTTCAGGGTTGTTCTTGGGAACTTGAAGGCGAAAGCTATTTTCTTGTAACTCATATGCAATCTCTTGTAAAAACTTTCTGAGTATAGTGAATTGAAGAACTACTCTCTCCCCTAGAGTAGATCGTTTGATCGAACTGGGTAAACAAACCTTCGGTTTTTTTAAACCTTATTCTGTTATATTATCTGTGTACGAATTATTATTGCTGAAGACCATTTATTTTGGTTGCTATTTTTGTTTGCCTCACAAATTAATATTGAATTTTATCGTAATTCACAACAAGATTCACAACAAGTGATGCGGTGAGCATGGAGCAAGAGATATTGTTAATAAATGAGCACTATGGTTTGTAGATGGCAGATCGAGAAATTTTCTAGTAACAACGACTCTGGGTTGTGGAAAATTAAGATGCAAGCAATTTTAATTCAAGAGAAGTGTACCGATGCTTTTAAGAGTGAAACATTGATGCCTGCAGGGATTTCACGGGTACAGAAGACCGAGATGGTGGATAAGGCCAGGAGTGCCATTATCTTGTGCCTCGGGGATAAAGTTCTAAGAGAAGTCACCAGGGAGAAAACTGTGGTTGCTATGTGGGAAAAACTTGAATCATTGTATATGACAAAGTCTTTGGCTCACAGGTTGTATCTGAAACAACAACTTTATTCATTCTGAATGGTGGAAAACAAATCCATAGTTGAGCAGCTCATAGAATTTCACAAGATTATCGATGATCTTGAGAATATTAAAGTGAAGATTGATGATGAGGACAAGACTTTGCTCTTGTTGAGTTCATTACTCGGATCCTTTGAGCATTTTAAGGATGCCATTCTTTGTGGTAAGGAAGGTACTATTACCTTGGATGAAGTCTAGACTGCGGTAAAATCCAAAGAAATTTCAAAGTCGGAAGATTTGAAGGTTGAAGATAGTGGTGAAGGTTTAAATGTGTCAAGAGGAAAAGGTGAGTATACAAGGATGTCCAAATCAAAGAGGTCTGACAAGTCAAAGGTAAAATGTTTTAATTGTCAGAAAATCGGTCACTTTAAAAGGGATTGTCTTGAAAGAAAAGATAATGAAGATTCTGTTCAAGCTGTAGTTGCATTGGGTGAGGAAAGTTATGAGGATGCCGAAGCACTAGTAGTATCAAGTTTGGAACCTGAGGATAGTTAGGTCATTGACTCAGGTTGCTCTTATCACATGTGTCCAATAATAGAATACTTTGAAACTTTGAAGATGGTGCAAGGTGGAGTAGTTCGCCTTGGTAATAATAAGGCATGCAAGGTTTTTGGTATTGATACAGTCAGATTTAAAACTTTTAATGATCGTGAACTTCTTATTCATAATGTGAGGTATGTTCCAAAACTCAAGCGAAATTTGTTATCTATAAGTATGTTTGATGATCTAGGCTATTGTACTAGAGTTCAACGTGGAGTGTTGAAGATTTCGCGTGATGAATTAATTATTGCTAAAGGGTCTAAAATATGTGGTCTATATATTTTAGAAGGTTCAAATGTTATTATTCATTCATCGTTAACTAGTGGAGGCTTTCATGACAAGGAAGAGCTATGCAATTTGAGTTTAAGATATTATGAATGCTTTAAGAAAGTTTTAGAGGAGTACAATGAATATGGCAGAAATTAAGGGATAAAAATGCATGTTACCGCTGTGTTGTTATTGAGTTTTTGGAGAAGAGCTAAGGTTAAAACAACTTACTTGGTTGGTAGAGAATTTCTTCAGAAGAAGAATAGTGAAAACCAAAGGAGAAACCTGGGAGAAACTATAACGAAGAAAACTCAGTTTGAGATGGAGTTTCCTACTATGGATGCTAGTAGTAGTGAGGGAACGATTATAATGATCTCTGATTATCATTTGGCTTATGATATGGTAAGGAGGGTTATTGTAGCATCTCAAAGAGACAATTATGCTAGCCTTGGATATTATGTTTTTAATGTGGTTGAAGGAAGGCAAAATAAAAGAAGAAAAACCTTCAGGGAGGCATTTGAAAACAGGTGAAGTCAAGGGTGGTTTAAAAATCATACTTGTAGGCTTGTTAAATTACCTGGGGAGAAAAGGGTAATTGGGAACAAGTGGATGCAAGTCGTGAGATCAATATTCAAGGGTTGCTTGAATTTGATCAAAGTTATTGATTAAAGTTTCAACTTGGTAGAGAACAGCAATGTTGTTGATTATTAAATTGGTATCAACGCAGTTTAAAGTCAAGGTGGATATTGTTGTAAATGTGCCTTAAAACCTTTGTTGATGAAGAGAAAGAAAACATATTTTAGAAATTGCATTTGCCGTAAAAATCGGACGAAAAGGAAAAAAAATTGGTCGGTGAATAGTGTCGTCGGTACGGATGAATAGTGACGTCCGTACGGTGAATAATGTTTTCGAGTTTTCGGGATTTTTTTGATTCGGTCCATGGATCCATATAATTTTTGGCTTTGCTTGTTGGGTATTTTCTATTATAAATATGTATCTTTTATATCCTTGGTGTGTGACAATGTTAGAGTTTACACCAACAAGGGAGAGCAAGGGTTTAAAGGTATATCATAAGGTTTCAGCTATGCACAAAGAAAACCTTGAATGACACTTTGAGTTTGAGTGATTCATATATTGAGAGTTTGAGAGATACAGAAATACTTGGGTAGAAAATAGAGTTGTTCTTGGGCGCCTTCAGGGTTGTTCTTGAGAACCTGAAGGCGAAGGCTATTTTTTTTGTAACTCATTTGTAATCTCTTGTAAAAACTTTATGAGTATAGTGAATTAAAGAGCTGCTCTCTCCCCATGAGTAGATCGTTTGATCGAACTGGATAAACAAACCTTCGGTTTTTTCTTGTCTTATTCTGTTATATTATCTGTGTACGGATTATTATTGCTGAAGACCATTTATTTTGGTTGCTATTGTTCTTTGCCTCACAAATTGATATTGAATTTTGTCGTAGTTCACAATAAGATTCACAATATTACTCAAAGTCGAGGTACAACTATTAAAAAGCATGATTCAGGGTGTTTATAGGAACATTGTTGCACAAATTGAACGACCAAACATATGCTATGTGGAATTATTGTTTCACCTTTTTCATGTTGTATATCATATTTCTTCCATATTATGTCTTGTTTATGAAGTGCAATAATTGAGGTAGTATACCTATGAAATATTATAAGCAATGTTAAAATCACATAAGGATGTCGTGAATATGATAATTGTTCTTATGATGTTTTATGCACAAGTGATGTGACAAGTGAGTAATTGTGTATATGATGTTAGTTTAGTGTTAAAATAAACATGAGTGTACTTAATTTGTGAATGCTATGATTACGAGTATTATTATGATTATTTGGATATGAGTCGAGTTGTAAGATGGGAAGCAAGTATGGTGTAAATGCGTTAGAAATCATGTATGTGAAAGATTCGTAAATGCCTTGTGGTTCATTATGAGCCGATGTCGTATATTTTTAGGTTCGGGAGAACCAATGTTGACATGTTTGGGTTTGCAAGAACTAGTGTTGGCATTAACAGAA